>WEIU01017060.1:2039-40171 GCA_013389925.1 Aegithalos caudatus | reverse complement strand
AAATTGTGATAGGTAAAGGGAGGCAAACAACTTTTAACATTGTCAAAATATTTTTGGATCAGTCTCAAGACTGTGGGAAGAGCAATATCAGAACTGTGGGAAGAGCAAAAGGGAAAAGTAACATCTGTAAAATATTTTGTTTTCTAGTCTTTCTGCATCCTTGAAGTGACACTTTACTCTGCAACACTTACAGGGAGGTATTACTCTGAAATTTTCAGTTTACAATACATAGATTCCTTGCCATCTGTTCAAAATTCATATGAACAAATTCATCTACTGCCAGTATGGTCTGTTAAGCTGTTCTGCAATACCCTTCACTGGTTTTCTGATGTATTGAGAATCAAATATGAAGCTTCAGTTCCAAGAAGACCTTCTTACATGATTACTTTTATTGCCATGAGGAGACCTACTAACCTACACAGAACTATATTATACCGTCAAGTTAAGCAAGTGTGTAAATGTTTGCAAGTTCAGGGCCTTAAAGCCCTGTTCTGGTCCACATAACCTAACATGGTAAGTAATATTCACAATAAACTTGAGTTCTTTTTAATTGTTAAATGCTGAAACTCTGTGTGCAAGGTATGCAATTTCTTTGCACCACTTCGTTCTGAGAGAAAGCCCTTTAATGCTGTAAAACTGGCCCATGATAGGAATTCATCACTGATAGCTTATGTAGCTGGTGCAGGCACACTTCTTGTAGGCACAGCACCCCATTACAGTGGGAGTGACATGCTACTTCTCTCAGCATGACCATACATGCACACAGCTGAAAAACAACAGGTAAAGCTGCTACGTTCAAAGAACCTTGTTCCTAACAGGCTACAAGCCTTGCTTAGCTAGAGGTCAAGTTTACCAAATAAACAGGCTTTCAGCAAAGAGTGATCAGGTCTCCTAAAAAAGAGAATCACAGTGTGCAAAATCAGCTTCTGCATAAGAAGACAAATGCTCAGGCCACAGACAGCAAGACAGGCTGACAAAGCTATGGATTAATCAGGATGCCATCCTATTCAAAAGAAAGGACTCAAAAGAGACACTGGTGCCCTGTTATTAATCCAGTCATTTTTGAGTGGTACATCATAAGAGTAAAGCTGGTAGTTCCCATGGTTAAGGGCCCCCACATGAAAAGCCATTTGAACTTGTTCCAGGAACATAACAGCATTGTATAAGAAGCTGCCAGTTGTACCAGTCTGACATAAAACAAGGTCCCTTCAACTTCCCTTGTAGAGCAGTTGCTGCAGGGCTATTTGCCTTATAGGACCATGTTTGCATGTTTCATCATGCCATAATTCCAGACTAGGGTTTGTTTTTTTTAAGTTATTGCAAAGAAAGCAGGTGCAGGAAATATTACTTTTTAGACAAAATCCTTTATATCAACAAAGTTAAAACTATACAAAAATGTTTTCCTTTCAAAAATGCCTCATCATACACCTAGGTAAATTTATGGTGATCTGAAGCAGAGAAGGACAATAGAAAGGAAGACTCGCCCACTTCAGATTCTGATAAAATATTTACAAAAATCACTTGAGATGTCTGCTCTGAGTTCTTCTGAAAAAAAGAAGTAAAATTGTTATACAAAATATAACATTAGAAGCTGTCAGAAGCCACTCAAAGCAGCCAGGGAGTGGGTCACTTACTCAAGACATGACAGACTCAGGGTGAAAATCCCATATTGTCAATAACTTGATATGACTCACAGATTGAATCAGAGCAAATTCATATGCACTTTTGAGGCCAGCTTCTCTGTTTCTCCTCTACTTATGAGCCTTTTTACAGTTAAAGGTGTTGTCAAAATTAATCGATCTTTCCAAGAAAATGTTTTAACCAACTCATACTTTCAATCAAAAACGGTAGATGAAAAAATAATAAAACAACACAAACCAGAAATATCTAAATAACTCACTGGAGCTTCAGCAAATATCAAACATGGCTATTTGCCATATTTCTGAGTAAGTGGCTGAGATGTTGTTTGTAGGCAAGTTATGAAGCCAACAATGGGTTCTAATGTCATCTTATGTAATAGAGGCACCCAAACTATCACCTTTTTTTCCTCTTTCTCATAGCACAGACCAGTCATGTAATTGGTGGGACATTTGCTATTTCAGAGTTTGTTATTCCTTTGAAAAGGGATTCCATCCCTAGTTAAACTGTCACAATTCTCCTGAATCTCAAATGCATATGTATTTTCAAATCAAACACAACAACAACAGAAGACCAATCCAAAAATTCTCTAATAAGAGAGTTGGAGGAAGTAGTTCATTTATTCTGAGTGCTATAAATTTGGCACAATCTATGCATCAACACAACTGTCAAAATGCAAGTCAGAATTGAGACATGGAAACTCCACCATGTCATCACATCCACGCCACTGCTCCTCTCAGATCTGCTTTCTGAAGAGCCTTCAAACATTTTGCAGACCTCATTTGCCAACAGTTGAATACACAGTGCTTCACCACTTCCCTTGAAAGACTACTCTATAAATGTTAGTCATAAACTGAAGAGGAATTTATAATTGGATACAGATATCTCCCGAGAATTGTCACACACCATATATTAATTTCTGTGTGCTGATCAGTGCAGTTTGAATGTTTCTGTAATACTCATTCAACATCCTCTTTGATACACACTGGGATGAAATACTGTAAATAATTCCTCTTTTGTGCTTTTGAAATCTCTTCAGACAATTGTGTTCTTTATAACAACCTTTCTTACCATTGCAATTGTAAATTAAATTGTAATTATACCTATCTTACATTAGGCAGAAAAAAGAAACATGCTATAGAAGAATTAAAAAATGGCAGTCTTAATATTAGACCCCCTATTACTCCAGTCTTCTGCACATGGGATCTCTTCCTTTAAGAATAAAGTTGGAAGTCACTTTGGAGAGAAGCCAACTGTCTGGGATCCTTTGTCCAAAACCAAGTGTGGGCTTATAGCAAGTCAGAACAGAAAAAGGCAAGATCCTTTCACTTTTCATAGTGTTTTAAAAGCTCCATACTCCCTGCAGTTTCACAGAAACTTAAAAGACAAACAGTGTTTGTTACTGTTGATGAATTTTGATAATACAGAGAGATTTCAATACACACCTGCAAGTTTTAAAAATGAGGTCAGTCCAATGAAGTGGGCTATTCTATTAATTTATGCATTCAGAGCCTTGAAATCTTGTGGTCACATGAACACAGGGCTCTCTGCTCCACACAGTTCATAAGTTAACCTTTTTTCATGTAGGAATTGCAGGCAGACTAATATTACTGCTTTGAAAACACTGATCATTCTGAGAAAGGAATCCTTAGCTGTGCGGATGTATCACCAGAAAGAGCACTCCAAGGGGCTTAGACCACATGATTTCAGGGGCACAGAAGAACTGGCCTTGGGAACAGTCTCTCCTGGATGGGAATATGTAACACACCTTCCCAGAGCTCTGCTCAAGAGATACTTCCCCATTCACCCTCTACTGTAAAACAAACAATGGCTTAAACACCAGGCCTAGGAACCAGGGGTAAACAAAAGTGACTTCTTCAGACCCTGCACTAAACAGTTACAGTGAATGACTGATTAATTTGGATGAATTTTGTTTCTTAAAAATCCAAGAAAAACACAAATCAGTTTATATGCTTATACATACATCTCAGTACCTAGTTGCTATCTCCACCTATCCATAATTCAAGAGACCCAAGTTAATGGAAGTGCCAGAAGCCTGTGGAGGCACCTACATTGACATGGAGCTTTTAAGGCTTTTGAAAGCATGTTGTGAATTAGTCTTAGTTTTCCATCTGTCACAGTACAGCCTCCATGTGGGAGGAAAAATTCCTTGATTTTTTGGGTCAACATCCTCATAATATAAAAAGTAAGAGTGACATTAGTCAGGCCCACAAGCCAGGGTACCCTCTTCCTTTGGTGACAGCTCTCCCCAGAGGACCACAAAGTCCTGATTATTATGACATCATTCTTCCAGTGACACACGCACTCCAGGAAGGAATAAGTTTATATTCACACAGATATGTAACTTGTGGCCATAGCACTGCTTCCTTAGGAGAGGGAAGGTTTCCAGCACACACATTGATTTCCTGGGCAAGTTAGTAATAAGAAGATAGATAAAACCTAAAGCATCTTTTCTTCAGCTTATAAATCAATGAGCTTTGTCCAACTCTTGAGAGAATAGTAACTAGCAACTATACTTGGAAGAAAATTGCAAGCAAATGAAAATGTGCACTGGCACTAAAGGAAGTTAGTGACATTTCTGGATATAAGAAGAGGGCAGCCCATGACCCCCTGTAATGGAGATGTTGTAGGTCTTGGTCTGGGAAAGTGACTGCAACAGACAGCAGTTAAGGCTTAACATCACACCTCACACACCTTGAAGTCCAGCAAAACCTAGGCTACAGCACACATCTTTCTCAATCTAGTGTTAAATTATTTCAGTGGAGGAAAATGCTGAGACACTGTTCTTTAGAAAGTACAGAATGTTATTTTGTTGAATATTGGTTCCATATTTGCACGTTATTGTTCAGATTTTCTTTCTCAGGATATAAAGCCATGAAAAGCTGCTGACCCAATCATGATCTAGGAGAAATATTGAACCTTGTTCAGAAGAATGTCATCCTTCAAACAAGCTTTAGCTTTAGATATAGTCTGTCCAAACATTTTAAAGAGTATTTTCCTCTAGGCAATATGTCAAAAGCTGTGTTGGAATAGACATATGGCTATACAGTTGCTTAAAATTACTGAATATTTTGGTAGCTTAGTTACATTTAATTTTTGCTAATTCTTTTTAGATGAAAAACTTCTAAACCTCAGAAAGAGAGTTGTACAGTGATGTTGCCTATGAATACGAAATAGTATGCTTCTCTCCCAAAAACACAGTGATTAACGGTTGTAGTAATTATTGCCATCACAAACCAAGTATTTTTCCTAACAGTTACACATTGGCTGCCTGAGACAGCGTTCCTTTCTCTCTGCTCAGAATAAGGATTGAATTAAGACAGAAACCACTGTGGAAGACAGTAAATTTCCAACAGGAATGAGCAGAATGCATTACGGCATGCCTTTTGCAAGATGGAGTCCCCAGTCAACCACTTGGTCTTTGCCCAGAGAGCTGTGAAATTCACAGTGACTGTCTCTCCACTCTGGCTGAATACTGGCCTGAAAAAGAGTTCTGAAGAGCAGCCCCAGCTATGAAAGGAGGAGTGAAACATATTCAGGCTCTGCCACTGAGAGAGGTCTCTAAACAGTGTGGTAGAAAGCAGGTTGTTCTGTGAGCAGATACTTCTGCTGTAACACCTTTGCACTCTCCAAATCAGAGTGAAGTATTCAATGACAAGTCAGACTGACTGATTCAAATGGGTGATAGTAAAAAGCTTTAGAAAAACATTCACCTACATTTTAAAATCACAGTGATATATGAGATAATTTTCCAATTTTAGGAAGGTCAACAGTTCAGCATTGGCATTTTTGTGAATTAGACACTAACAATTTAACTGTCATTAAGGAATTCATTTAGTAAACCAACCACATGAATCATGATCTCACAAAGTAGTTAACCTTAGAAATGCTGACTCATGAAAAGGTTATGGGAAGTATCAAGTAGAAGACATTAATCTCACTTCCATTTCCCTGTTTTTCTATTTTTATATTCTCCTTTTCCTGGATCATTGCCTTTAATCTGGGCCCTTATTGATTGAACACTATGCCTTGTACTCTCACAGAGAGATTAATGGATATAGCACTGCAGTGAAGAGCATCGATTGACTGTAATCAATGACTCAGCACTGCCACACAAACGGAGGAGATGGACTCATTTGTTGCCCGCAGCACATCAATAACACATTTTACACAACAAACCAAATTTGTTCTCCAGTGAAAACCTTGTCATATAACCATCCTATCTACCTCCTACTTATATTCACTGCTGAGGAGAACAGCCTCCTCTCCTCCACTAACATAATCCCCACATTTATTTACAGTAGCAAATACTTTACATTGACGGAGCTTGTGCTGTTCTAGTTTTCATGGCTACATCACATGATCTACATAGTAAGAGAAAAAGGAGTGTATTTTGTAGAGTAAATGGCAGTGATTTCATTCATGTAACTATTCACACTCTTACTCTAATCTTATTAGCTTTTGTAATCATTCATATAATCTCATGTACTTGTTGTTACTAAATCTAATGTTAAAATGGGAGTCTTGGCAATAACTCTTGAGACTAATAATTGGGTGGAAGCTAAAGTAACATAGTCATTCAGAGTTCCCAAATGAAAGCAATGAGTATTGGAATCAGTAAAGAGGGTAGCAGTGGATCCCAGTCTGAACCTGCACTTCTTTGCAGGTGAGGGCCTGCTGTGAGACACCAGGGTCACTGCTGATCTGCTTGCACCTGGTTAGAGTATGGAGACTGGAGACATAAACGGCACATGAAAGGAAAATGCAGGCCCAGCTTAAGCACCGCTAAGGTGTTGAGACACGGACATGAGACAGGTTGGGAAATATTTCCAGATTTCATGCTAGGGACACAGCCAAAGTCACAGCAAGCAGCTACAGTTGTAACTCTGAGAAGGTCTTTGTGGAGTCATTCCTTATTCACTGTTATAATCAACTACACTTAGATCCTCCACAAAAAGTATTTTGTTCAGCCTGAAAAAGACTGATCTGGCATCTTCTTTGGGTAACCCATCACAGTGCCTAAACACCAGCTGTAGAGTTCTTCCTAGAATCTAATAAAACCCAGCATTACTGCAAATTGCCTTTTGTTCCATCCTCAGATGAAGAACAATTAATTGCTGTCACATTTATAACCATGTCTGTGTTATTTATTCTCTTTTCTAGACAGCAATTAACCAAGCTGAGCTCATGCAAGTAGCACTTTGATAGGAAAACCAGTGAGCTGCCAGATTTGGGAATGGCTGCTGCAACTGGATGTGTTCACCTTTTGTTCTCATGAAGGCAGCAGGAAAAGCTCCTCCTTGGACTTCTGGGTAAAGGCAGTTGGACAGAATATTAGTTCATAAGATGCTTCTACAGGACACACTGGGAATCCAGATTTGCAATAAAACACACTCCGTCCCTGCAATCTGTGTCACATTTCCCTAATACAATTTTTGGTTTGCTTTCCATTAGTCTTTCTCCAGTTCGTTTGTGTATTTTTTAAAATATCATGTATAAACCTGGGTGAACAATTAAAGATTTTGTTTATCACAACAGAACAGGCCAAAGTGGTTACCTCTCATCCTCTTTTTCCTAATACCTTCTGTAACGACTCCCAAAATGGCTTTCACATTTCAGCATTTTGTCTCATCAGCGACTTGCATTCATTTTCTAATTTGCGGTAGCCCACAGATACTCCTGCTGACTGAGTTATTCCCCATTTTCTATAAATAAATTATATTTTCTTCTCTGACTATAGAAACTCATGCTTCTTTTGGTTTCATTATTTCTTCTTGATTTCCGACCAGCTTGCCAGCTAGTGAAACAACTTTCAAATTTAGTTCTACCTCCCTCAGCCTGGGTGTTGCACTGGAAACTTGGCAGATGATACTGACTCCATCAATTAAACTTTTTGGTTTTGCAAGCCCTTTCTAGAGAACTTTTTGCTTTAATTTTTATTATATTATAGCAATTCTGCATACCAACTTTAAAATGTCTGGGGGGGAATAAAGGCCTTTCAGCTGGTGGTTGTGCTCAACTGTAATCTTTCATTTTCTCCTTGTGTTTTTTTGCTTTAGTTCTCATGTGGCAGAGAAAATGTCCAAATTGGACTCCTCGTGGTAGAGAAACATATGAATTAAACCTTCAAGGCACATTAGCTTAACCTCCAAAATTAAAACACAAGCTAACAACTGTAAGTCATTTTACTCACTTTCATTAATCCAGACCAAAGTAATCTCGTTGTGCATTCCAGCAATGTGGAATTATGCATGCTAGAACCAACATGGCAGGCCTCTGTAACATCAGTGAACCAATGGGGTATTGCTGAAAACTTGCTGAGATCTAAGCTAAACTTATTTGTAAATCCAGGTAACATTTTCATTAAAGACAGAACTCTAGAACACATGTAGTGATATCAAAATGCATGCTTTTTTCTTACAAGTGCTCCATTCATGCCATAAATGTGGTGATATTCGAGGATGGAGGATATGGAGCTTTCTTCATTTTGTTTTCTATCAGGTGCATTTCTCTGTTCTCACCATCTTTGTCTGACATACGGATGCATACAATCTTTCCTTCTGTATTGACATTTATCTGACTCCCTGTAAGCCATAAAAAACCCACTAAAATATTAAATATTTGCAAGTCTAGACATGAATTTGTCACTTTTCTATGTATATCATATACATCATTCTTTAGGACATGCAGTTTATTGACAGAACTTAAGGCTTATTTATTAAACCAATCATACATGTTCATTGAGTCCAGTGATTTACATCATCTAAAAACTGAATATCTTAAGGAGCACATGTGCAATAAAAGCAAACAGATGTTTGCAGTCTAAGTGTGCATTAATGGTGGTGGCATGGCAACATATCAAAGGCAAAATGCAACATGGCCAGAGCTTCCCACTGGAGTGTTAAGCACAGCTACATAACTTTGAACCCACAACCAACAGGATATCCCAAACCACCCTGGGTAGATTTCTGCACTTAAGGTAAGAATTCATAACTGCTAATGCCTAAACTCCCCTGCTAAAATGAGATGGAATTATCCATGAAGGAGACAACTAAGATATGAACTGTACAGTAAAAACAACTAGTCATTTTACATAATTAACACAGCAGGAACACCAATGTTGTTTCATTTATAGTGAAATTAAACTTTCCAAAAACATCCAACCTCAGGAGGCCGGATCTGAGGTTTTACATGGAATTTTCCAGGCTAGGCAGCTACAAAACAGGAATGTTAGAAACTCAGCAGCAGGAGCACATGTATCACTGGAGGAGCACAACAGACAAGTCCTGACACTTTCAAACTGATACCCCAAGCATGCTGCACCAAGCAGAGCACTCTCAGCCCATTGCAATGACTGGACCTTTGTGGTCAACCTGACCCCCACACAAGGGGTCAAAAATGGCCTTTTATAACACTGAGTATTAACATCCTGAATGCTAAATGAAGCTGAACTTAATATAATGATATCTGATGAAAGAAACCGCTTGTTTGTTTTTTTTTTTTATATGCCATCTCCTTAATTCCAGCTTTCAGAGGAGCAATACAAAAACATCATTGAGAGAAACCACTAAAGAAGAGAGAGTGCAACTTAACCTTTACCCCCTAATGGGCCCATAAATGGATAGACCTCAATTTGTTCAAGGAAAATCCTGAATATTAACGGATTATTACCTAAAAGCAAGTACTAATTATTCCAGTCTCTGTGCATACAATAATAGTAACTACTAAAAAATTCAGCAGAGATTTTCAGATGCATATGAAACTGAACACATTACAATCATAGATATAGATGTATCTGCCTTTGTACAGACTTTTAGTATATTTCTAGATATCTTGCTGAACATAAAATATATTTAATGTGAAAAAATATTAAAATATGGAATCACACAAAATTTGCAATGAAATATTTATCTTCCCTTGATTAGTTGCTACACCATCAAAACCTAGATTTAATGTTAATATTTTCAATGAAAAAATAAAAGCATGAGAACAGCAGGGAAATACATCCTAAGCAGCTGGTAAACTCAGACCCTAACATGGGCTGAATACTTTTAATACTTTCCTTTTATGAGTCTCAAAGCAGAGTGTATTCCAAAGCTCTAACCCTGATAAATGGTTTTGAAACACATCTTGGAATTAACACAGAAAAAAGTAGATTTAAAGGATAAGCTTTTATAAATAAGACAACTTGAGAGATAACACAGGACTAGAGAATTTGTGGAGGCCCAATTTTCAGCCCAGCAACAATCTCAACTTTTTGGAATGAATAAACACACAGGAAGATAGGCTAAAAACTTCACATCTTCATCACAGACTTTTCATGCTTTACATTTCCCAACCCTTTTAAATTAAAATACTTGCATTTTTCCTGTCCTAAACAATTACATTACACTATAGTGAACAAATATATGGATGCCACAGACTTCTAATCCAGAGCACAGTTTGATGTTTTCTCATCTAAGTGCCTTCTAAAGCCATTCCTCAGCTTCACACTGTCCATCTTTTTTCCCCCTTCATTTTCATGACTCTTAAGCACTTGCACTCACAGGTGCTGTAATGAATGCAATGCTAGGCCAGTGGCTTCCCATTTTTAGGTGGTTGTTGCAGACTGCAGACATCATAACTGTATCCTGAAAGTGGCACACCAGAGCCAAGCAAGGCACTGCAGTATGAGGACAGCTGCTGGACTAAAAAGCCCAGCTCAGATTTGGAATGATATTTTTGACTTTAAATTCCAAATACATTTACCAAAGGCTGAAACAGAGAGGCAAGTTTTAAGAAAGGATAAAAAAACATTAGGCAACACACACTTTTT
Organism: Aegithalos caudatus; assembly: GCA_013389925.1. Classification (NCBI taxonomy): domain Eukaryota; kingdom Metazoa; phylum Chordata; class Aves; order Passeriformes; family Aegithalidae; genus Aegithalos; species Aegithalos caudatus. The sequence continues at coordinate 29,697 of WEIU01017060.1, read as the reverse complement.
TGTGGATCACATGATCTCTGGAGAGCAGCATTAGGCAGATGAACTGAGCAGACAGATAAAGATGCCCTTCCTATAGCTTCTTATTCATCTTCAAAGCAAGTATTTTACTTCATGCAATACAGTGAATTCTACAGAAAAAAAGTGATTTTGCCCTGCTCTCTAGGCACCCATCTCCACCCTGAGTTATTCTTAGAGCTCTTCAACTGCAGATGGCAATTTTCAATTAGGTATGTGCTTCAGGGGAAATAAGGAATTTACTAAGGTCACTTAAGGGCAATGAAATCACACATGCCATATAAAATGCTTACACTACAAAATGATAGCATAATGGAATGGCAAAGCCTTTAACAAAATCGTAAAGGGAGTATGCAACTAGTACAGCATGTTCTTTTATTATTTCAAGCTCTCCAGTTACACCTTTGAAAAGTTAGTCTTTTTTCTTTTCATTTTATTGAATATATGTAAAGATATCAGGAAAAAACATGATGTATCAAATGCCTCCTGAAAATGTGTAAGAGCACACAGCTTCAAATTATATGCAAATCAGAAAAATGAAACCAAAAATGAGGTGATGGATGGAAGTCAAACAAGCTTACAAAAAAAGTGCCCTAACTTTGTTTTCAGAATGAGCAGATTACAAAATGTGGAAAAACATTGAAGACATTTAGTACGTTCTTTCATTTCTAAACAAAAATTTTATGATACTCTATGCTAAATACATAAAGCACTTTCTGACTTAAAAGTGCAAATTAATAATAGTTCTCATGAATTAACCCATCAGTAACACAACAGGAAGGCAGAAGATAATTTTGGTTCGTTATCAATACTATGAAGTCCATTTCTGCTTTCCTTCACTCTTGTCTCAGTTACACAACTAAAGCTGGCACCACAGGTGTAAGCACAGGTGATGTGCTCATTGCCTTTACCTGGGTTCAACACATTCATCCCCAAAATATGCAGTCCAACACAACATCATTACTGCACTCTGAACACAGTTCTGCCATTAAAATTAATACAAAGGAGTTCTTGAATGAATGAAAAAAATCTTTATACAGGGTCAGAATGCCTTTAGCTCTTTCTTCTTTAATCAGTGAATAAAGCTCACCTATTAACATGGGTTAGAGGCCCAAGCATAGGGTAGCAGGCTGATTTGCAGGAGCTTGGGCCAGAGTAATGGTCATCCAGTCGTAGCCACTGGATCTTCTTGTGACTTTAGATAAAGCACAAGATCTATCCCATATTTTAAGTGGGATAATTTTTTTTTTATTTTTTTATTTTGAAATTCTTTTCTCACTGCAAACAAGGATTAAATTTTCCTGGGATATATCTCCCATCCATCAGTTCTGGTCTGAAAAGAATTTGGGTTTTGTGCATCCAGGTTAATGGAAACTTGTGCAACTAGAGATACAGCACCAAGATGAGGTAAAACCCTGGGGCAGACGCTGGTTTTAGGCAGGACCCCCTGATGCTGCAAGCTCTGAAGCCACATCATTACACATCATCTGTGGGGGGCAGAGGCAGGCACTAGGTCTGAAAGGAGTGAGAACCAGCTCCTCCCCTGGTGTCCTTTGAAAGGGTCACACCCACAAAGCTCACAAGGGCAGGCAGGCTGCACCAGCATGGCACACAGGTGGCTGCTCACGTCCTGGGACACAGCAAGCTCACATCAACACTGAATACACTGTAGAGACTTTGAGCCGCTTTCTACCTTGCTCGGCACTGGGAAATCAAAATACCATTAATGATTGCAACATAGCCAGACAAACTGATGGGGGCAATGCAATTTCCTGCAGAGACTTGAGAAAGGTGATTTAAGAGCATGTTTCCCTGGAGTCTTCTCTTGCCCTTTAAATTTACGCTTTACTAACAGTCCTTCCTCTATGTTCCTTTTCAATTCAAAATAATAAAGATATTCCACAAAACCACCAGGAAAAGTGTGACAAGTGAAATTTATGGTTATGGTCCACCAGCCTTGCTTTCTTTGCCATGGTGGCTTCCACCACAACCAAAGATGATTCATCACAATGAACCCATTAGCTTCAGCCCTTAAATAGGCATTCAGGAACTTGCTATGTACTTTGTGGTGTTGAAGCTCCTATAAAAGTCTCTACTGAAACTACTGTAGCTGTCCTATTAAAACCTTACTCAACATTCAAAGTCAGGGGTTAACAAAAATCTTACACAAATGAATGAGAATCTCTATGAACACAAGTGACTTTTAATTCTTTCTTTATTCTGAATTAATTTTAACCAGGTAATACTATATTACTAATCTCAGTGAGACATCAGTTCATAAAAGTCACAGCTATTTAGAAGGAAGAGGGCTTTAAATAATAATCTTTTACTTTCCCACTTTGATTTCTAGGAAAGATGTAGCTACATCTCCCATAATGAGTCCATTCACATGCCTGTGCACACATAAATATGAATAACCATGAAAATAAGAGGAAAGCAGTCACATACCTATCTGTCTTTAATGCCAGAAAAACAAAAATCATTCTGAAAAAGCACTCCACCTGTTTCTGCCTAGTTCTCTGCAACTTTTTTCCTTACAAGGTACTCCAAGAGATCAACAGAAAATATTTTCCCATTCCTATGTTTTTCACCATAACAGCAGAAAACTTAAACAAAGTTGCACAATGAACATGCTGCTACTTAACAGTACCTGCTCAGACAGACTGCACATCAGTATTCTTACAGCTAGAGACCTATTTGAATTTTGTTCCCAGCTTTATTTTTTATTATGTCCTGACTAAAATCTTTAGGGAAAAATTTCTCCATCTTTGTGAGGATTTTACTAGAAGCCTGTTTAAAAATGTTATCATACTGTGCAACGTCTTCCTAAGAAATACAAATCCTTGTTTGGAATTGGGTAATCCCTATTGTAGTAGAACCTGTTTAGCTTACATTTCCTATAACAGTATCTGAAGTTTATTTTTTAACTCACTGCAAACTCTTTATTGCTACAGGAACTCCCTGTATTGTAACAAACACATTCCAGCTATGCTGATTTAGCTGCATTCACATACATCCAAATAAAATACGCCCAAACCTAGACAGGATAAACAAGTACACCTTTTGCAAAATGTACATTTTAAAATAAAATTTAAAAAAAAATCCCAAATAACAAACATGTTAGGAACTTTTTTTCCCAGATATACTAGGATGATAACACCGTGGATTTGTAGCGCCCCAGCCAACCGACCAAAGCATCTCAGCTTATTTCCAGTCCCAGCTCACATGTGTGTTCCATCCGAGCTAAGAAAGTTTGGGAATCTCTGCAGTAAAACGAAGGTGCATCCGACTTAGGAGCACATGGAATGTCAGATAAGTTACGGAGCTGCTCCCGCAGCACCGCCCGCTTTGCTCCGCAGCCCCCACGGAACTCACAAGCTTGGAAGGGCAAACCTCGCTCCGACCCTCTCCGCACCCCGACTCCGCCACCCCCCAGCTGCGAGGATCCTCCTGACGTACCTGCTTCTCCATTTTTCCCGCTGACAGTTTTTTTCTCTTTTCCCGAAGCCGAGGAGGGGGGACAGTCCTTCCCTGGCGGGCGCGACGCTGCGGTGCGGCCGCCGGGGGCTGCGCTGGCTCCGTCCTGCCCCGCCCGCCGCGGAGCGCGCTCGCCCCTCTCCCGGCCACGGACAGCCCTGCCGAGCTCCTTTAGGTCGAACAGGTTTCCTTATATAGGTAAACACAAATTGCATTCCTGGTGACAGAGGCTAACTGGAAGTAAGCTTAATTTAGTTAACTCCACAGATACCGAATGGGTCCGAGCGCCTGAAGTTTGCTTAGCACAGCGTGGTGAAGGGTCTTCAGAAGGGAGAACAGTTTCCTTGCACCTATGTAGTTATTCCAGTACTTAAAGCCATAACAATACTGTGTACTATGTTCACATTACATTAAACACTTGACAATTTTACAGAACACTGAGGTTTCCATAGAAAGACTATCAGGTATCAACTGTTACGTGAAAAGGTTAGAAAATGAAGATTGAATTACTGATATTAGTGGAAAGATGCAGTGTAAGAAAAGCTTGTTTTACTCTTTCCTGGTTCCTTTCCTATACAATGTAATAGTTAAACATTTGGTGACAGATCTGTCTTTGTCAGAGATGTGTGATTGCAATATATTAACAGACACACCCCTACCTAAACAGGGAAACAGAGATAGAGGAAGTACCAAGAACAAGCCTGTGCTGCATTCTGCAGAGAAATGACATGTGTATTTCACGTATTTTTTTCATCACCTTGACTGCTCACTACTTGCTTTCTAATCCTTTTCTGCAAATACAACCTGCCTGTCCAGAAGAACTTCAGCAGGAAATTAAGTAATTACTTATAAGGAAAATAATGTAATATGTGTCAATTTATTATAATCAGGCAAGATTCACTGTTAGTTATGGCTTTTCTACAAACCAAAAACAGTCTTGATATGCAGCAGGAATTAAACAGCAAAAAGCCAGAGGTTAGGGCAAAAAAACCAGTAAAACATGACAAAGAGAAAAACATGAGTGAAAATGAGAAAATTTTCAAGATTTGATAAAATTATGAGGAGCTGACTTGGAAAAAAAGATGAGCTGTAAATATATATTTTTTTTCATTCTGTCCCCTTGATACATTGTCTATAACTCAAAATGCACAAGAGACAGAAATTTGGCTTCCTGGTGACCTATGGAGTGTTAGAAACAACAGTGTACCACCCAAAAGCTCGAAATTATTATCCAGTGGACTTCAGAATTTCTTGTTGCTGCCCAATATATGTCTTGAAGACCATTTATTAATATACTGCACAGAAAAGCTATTCCTAATGTCCATTCCTAATGGTTTCAGTACTTCTTTCGTTATAATTTTCCTCTTTCCCTGAGGCATAAGCATTCAGCCTTGTGATACTGAAGGAGTTTGGCTTAGAAGTTGAGAAAAATGAAAAACAATGCCAATAAAAGTTGTAAGACACTCAATATATACATCTAAAGTAGTCTCTCTCTACAGTATATAGGGAATCAAGAATATGTGGCCAGGGGCTTGGTATAATGATCTTCATTCAACTCTTCTGGGACAGATAACTCACTTGTGGCTCCACTGCATAAGAGGATCTTGGTCTTGCCAAGTTCATGCTTCTGTGACAGAGCCTACTGCACTACACAGCCAAATATTCCCCTACCACCAGTGATCTCATGACCAGCTCCTGAATGAGCATCAGGTTTTTGCATGAGTCAAGCCAATTAAAATTCATCACATTCCCAAAATTGCAACAACAAAGGAATTTTAAGAGGGCTACTAGGCTAATAGTAGGTTAGATAGTAGATATTACTTCAAGTTTTATTGATAGTCTGTCCTTAGGCTAGCATTTTCTCTGTTAGTCAACCCAGACCCCACAATAAACATCACATTCATTTATCTAAAATACTCCCTCAGTTAAGGATTTTCCCACCACCTCTTCAGTGCCCATACATGGGCTTTACTGACTCTAGTCTCCAGCTGGAAACTCAACTAACTTTCATACTTTACACCTGACAGACTCCTTCACCTCCTGACATACCTGTTTACCTCCATCTCTTTATGAAAACATCATGTTGAGAATCAGTCTGGGGATTTAGGCTCTTACAGCCAGGCATGAATTCTCATGCTTTACTTGCTGGCCCCCAAGTTGTGATTTCATTAGAATGCTGGCAAAAGCATGAAAAAGTTTCCCCTGCATATGCTACCATTGTAAGAGGCAATCTCTTTGCTTAAAAAATACTTGTAGTAAAATAATCACTTATGCCTCAAACATAAATCAGAATAAAATTCATTTGTATTTTTACTGCACATCTCTGCTAAAGCATCAACAGCAGTTAATCATCATAATAGATGTCATAGTCAAACCTCTTTTTTATTTCTGAGTTCTTTATATTTTAAAGAAAACTCCATGTAATTCTCAAGCAATTCAGCTAATTCTTGAAGCTGAGAGTAACCTAGACATTTTACCCCCATTTGCTGTGCTGGCACACATACATATCTGCATGTAATGCTAAGGCTAATTTTGCTGAAACCATCCTCTCCTTTTTTCCAGGAAGATATCTAGTAGATTTGGCCTTGTTTTCTGCATCAGAGGGTATAAGAAAAGATCTGAACAGGCCTCTAGAATATGTTGGGTTTAATGCTAGGAATTAAAAGATTCATTAGAAATTAATGCAATTGATGACAGAGTTATTTTTCTTCTCTATTGTTCTCCACGCTGCCCCCAGCAAAAGCCCAGCATTAAACAGACACTCTCATTCAGTGTGTCATTAGCTTGTTTCCTGTGCACAATCCATACAAACAGTTTGTTGGTGTTAGTTTAGTCCCTGCTGCTTAGATAGTAACTATTTGTAAGCCAAATGACCTTTGTCCAGCAGAGCCAAGAATCAGAGTCCTGGCAGAACCTTGGTTACAGATCAGTGTGTTACTGCCTTTCTCTTTAGTTCCAGTTGCATGCCTTACTTAGCCATACTTGCTTCATCTCAAAAAGTGGTTTATAAGAAATGTATTCTCTTATGAAAAGACTGATGGATTTTCCCTCTCCCACTTCTGCCCATTTTTTTTTTTTTTTAATACCCAGCCATGTCACTCTTTATGTTTTTGTACCAGAAATGGAAACCTAGTGTAAATTTTCATGGTCAATTTTGATTGAATGGAATAGGTGAGAGCAGTACAGCAAAAATTTATATGAAACAAATAATGTTAGTTTCTAATCATCTTGCCATGAGTCTCTAAATATCTGTCTTCAACTTTTTCCCTATTAAATGCTCAGAGTGAAACACAGCAGGTTTAGTCTCCTTTCACTGAATTTACTCAATAAAAAGGTTTGCTTCTGAAGTTCTTTGTAGGCTGAAATTGTCCACACTTGAGTGGCTAAATAAATTGGCTCAATTTAGCCAGGTAAGTATAAAGAAACAGAGATTTCTCAGGTTTCACTGCACAGCGCTATGGCTGCACATTTTCCAGAATCAAGCTGTTAATGCATTCCCAAAGTTCTAATTTCTTCCATGCAATGGCAACACTTCCTTTCACTTTGATACAGGCAAGATTTCATACCTCATTTTGGTATCTGCATCTTTACATCTTCAGTTTCCCTCAGAGATGTGCATCACTGACATTCCACAATGTATGTTCTGTTTTGTGGGGTGCAGCAAGATCATTCCTTCAATAGTTTATTGTTTGTTCTCAGCTACGTTACCCAGCCCTCAAATCAAGCAATGTGCTCAGCTAGAGTGGCAGCAGTGAGTACATAACAAATGAGGCAGATTCAGTTCTAATAGCTTTTCTTTCACATACAAGTCTCTTCAAAGATATGAAATATCATAGTGCATCTCTCTGTCTACATAAAATGGTTTTTAGCTTAAAACTTAACCCCTGAATACATTTCTATGTACAAGTCCACAAGTGCTATTTCCTTACTGTCATTAAATAATTTATACTTACAGAATGCTAATATTGCATTTTAAGATTCTGTGACAGTATACACAAATACCAGATACAATCAAACTTTTAGTTTCTGACCTGAAAAAATGATGAAAAAATGCCCTGGTGTTGAGTGCAGCTTTCCCCAAACAAGCTAACTGCTGGAGAAACCCAGCTGAGTGGGTTTGTCTGGGATAGAGCTAACTTTTTTCTGAGAGGCCAGTATGGTTCTATGTTTTGGCTTTGTGGTTGAAACTGTTGATAAAATACTTTTGTTTGGCTATTACTGAAGAGTGATTGCACCACCTCAACATACAAAGTTGCCTTTTTTTCTAAACTGCCCCATTTCAGTGAGAAGGTCAGGAGTGGGCAAGGAAAGGGCAGTGGACACTACCAGTAACTACAGCTGACACACACTGGCCATAGGGCTGTTTCATACCACATAACAAAAATTTATTAAAACCCAAGGCAGACTAAGAAGAAAGGGGGTGACTTTCCCAAGGTAACCCTTGTTTGGAGACTGGCTGGGCATTGGTTTACCTCACAGTGTGGTGAATGTGTTACTTTGCTGTGCTTCCCACCACACTCACCTATTAACTGTTTTTCTTGACCCCTGAATTTTCTGACTTCCATTTTTGCTATTTTCTTCCTGTATCTCGCTGAGGTGGGGGTGAGAAAGTGAACTCTCCAGTCCAGAGACTAACAGCAGAGAAGTTTTGGAAATTTCTCTTTATTACTCATCAGTTATCTGCTTTTGCCTTGCAGAAGATACTTCGGAGCAGCCTGTGTAAATGCTTCCATCTCATTTCATGGAAAAGTAAAAATCTGTCATGCTACATTGCTCTCTGCAGTGGCCCACTGATGTAATTTGACTTCACCTTGAAATGCACTAGAGGCATCTAAATGACAATCACACATCTGAGAAAGGGCTGAAGTTGTCTCTCAGCCACAAGTTCCTTGACTATAACTATAACTTCAGGGAAAACCACAAGGTTTCCAGGTCAGAAGGAACACTGGCCACAGACTTGGGCCTGTGAGCTATGTAGCCACAGACTGTAATTTATATTCTCAGCTAAGAGAAGGCACATGGATTTGCTTTTCTTCCAGCAAAAACAAACTAAAAATTGTTGTAAGAAGCTGCATTCGTTCAACATTCAGGCTGAAAATGAAAATAGTCAAAAAAAGAAGAAACTAAAAGGTTAAGTTATTCATGAGCAGTAACTCACAACTGCACATACTGTGGGCAGCTGAGCATGTACCTTATCTGGGGAACACTAGCTGTACGGATCAGTTAACTTTATGATACAACCCTTACTTTTTATTATTTCCTGATCTGGTGTTCAATTTTACAGCCTTAATGCAAGTACTTTGTTAATAAAGCATTACTTATAAAATTTGACCACATTACTTAACCTTTACACAGAAACAAAGATGTCAAAACAAGTTAAGGCCAATGACTAAGGGTATTATTTTTACCCTTTGGGAAACGAATTGAGCTTTCTTCCTCACCAGTCTTTCAAAATGCATCATTAAATCAATGTAACGCAACAAGTTGCTATCTTTACCCTTTTGCCACGTGTTCTTCAGGTTTCAGTAACACACATTAAACAATAGCTTTGTGATTTCATGAAATACATTTAAAACTCGAGGTTGTGGTATTAGATGAAGCTATTAGCACACAATCCAGCAAAAACCCTATTTGCTTATGTAGAGTTTAAACACTTTATCTTGAAAAGTTAATGAAGTAATTACAGTGCTGTTTTTAATGAAGATTAGAGATGGATTTAAACGGCATTTGGAAAATAAACCAGACAATAAAACAGGCTTTCAGACGATGTACAATCTTTAGGGTCTGGAAAAAAACCCTAAGAATACCTATACTAAGAAAGACACTTGGAAAACACTTAGTTCTTAATGCCATAGAATTACAGATAGCAGAAAAATTATCTTCATGTCAACATCAACACTGGGGATTGTAAGCAGTGATGCTTAATGCTAACCAGCTGTGCTTGAAGCTTTGTTTTAAAGTCCTCTCAAGATGTCTTTAACTGCAGCACCTTCCATATTAAGCGTACTTTGGTAATGATGGGGCAGTAGAAATATCATTAACGTTTGAACTGACATAACTATCAGATTAGTTAAATCAGTTACACAATTTTACATGGAGGAGAAGGATGATGCTGCAAATGAAAGAGTCATTGGAAGATGATTTTTTATCTTTCATCCCATGTAATACTACAGAAAATGGAATAAAGCATGTGCACTGGAAAATCCTAAATGAGCCCAGAGCAGAAGTGGGAAGGAAAGGCAGTGCAGGACTGCATGTTCCCTTGTTTGCCATGAGGGCAGCATCAAGCTCACATGAAGCGTGTTTGTTGACACACTTTCCCTAGCGCTTTCGGAGGACTCACAGCTTGGCAACTGCATGAATTCACTTTACCTGACTACAAAGGTGAAGTATTGAAAATTGGAGCTCAGCCACCATAAGCTCTTCTGTGGTTTCTGGAAGAAAAATATTGCTGTTTTGCAGACCCTGAGTAAGTGGATCACCTGAGAGAGGTGCACCTCTCTTAACCCTTCAGAGGGGTGACCACACACATGGCTTAGGATGCCAGTCACATTCCTCAATTTGGGAGATTTAACTGCTGGCCAAGAGCATATGAAAATTAGTTACATTACTGAGAAAATATTGATTTAAATGGATAGTAAGCAGATGATTGTGACTCAAGCAGCACTGTGTCTTGGCTGAACTCATGGACTAGTTTGATCCTTAGTTTTAAGCAGTCCATATCTTTAAGACTAACTGTGTGCATAACATGAGAACTTAGCAAAAGACGGTAAAGACCAGGCAAAAATTTACATTCTGGGAGACTGGAGTATTTAAAGGAAAGTGTGGATTTTTTATTCACAGGTCTTTGTTATGTGGAAAACCTGAAACACTGGTCAACAGCAAGTTTTGTCATGGAGTTCCCAGATGAGGAAAAAGAAAGAAATCATTTGTCAGCACATAAGGAGAAATGTGTGTGTGTGTTGCAAAAATCAAGCTTTTTTAATAAAAAGCGATCTGTCCCAGTCACTATTTATGGTAAACAGTGAACTCTTTTGTTCCAAAATTTATTTTAAAAGCTAGTTAAAATGCATTTTTAGATTTAGATAATACTGGTATAAAAAGAACACATATTCAAAGAACTGTACTCAAGAGTAGGGAGGTAATAAATCATGTATACACATGACAGCTGAGGCCTCACTTAGGATATCCTTTGACCTTCTCACTGTGAAGATGAGAGAGCAGCAAAGATGAAGAACATTAAGAAAGCTGCAAGATACATAGAACAATATGGAAAGGACATGTAGTTTAAACAAAATATGGGAACTTTTAAGAAGTTTTTGAAAGAAACAAGATAAAAGAGAGAGACTTGATCGTGGTTGTTTAAGGAAAATATTAACCTAAAACACAACAAATTTAGATTAGATGTGAGGACAAATCTCCAAATAAGAGTTATTCATCAATGGAGAAGTCTGCCAAGAGTAACTTCTGGGATATCAGAAAAGGAAATACTTAAAGGGAGATTAGATAGTATACTCAAAATAGTTCAACTGATAAACCTGTAAAATATGCAAAAGACTAGAATGGTTAGCTTCCTTCAGCCTATACTTTGGAGTCTTTGTTTAGGACTTTACATATAAAAATTCTCTTACAGTATTTGGCTAGTGAGAGCAGGCAAGATCCAGTTCTGCAAAGTCTTAAGCAGTTTAAAATTCCCTAGCTATGCAAGTAGCCTATCTGAATTCAGTTCATTTTAACTTAGTTCATATTATTATATAGATATAATATGGAGTGACCAGAAATACTCCCTATGTGTCTGAGAATTATTTTGACAGCAAGCAAAGTATTGTAGCTGAAGACCAGCAGATAGGAAAATTTTCATCCTCTCTAAAGGAAATATGTCTCCTCCATTCTTCCACTGCCTCCTGCTACCCAAGGGGTGCTGATATGACACCTGGACCTCCTTAAACTGGAGCCTTCTTCCCAAGGATTTTATTACTTTTATCCATAACCACTCTTCTAATGTATATTTAAATGTTGCTAAATACCAAGTTCAGGAGATCTACAGAAAAGAAAAGCAGGTGGCTTTATCATGCCACTCCACCATTATTCTCCTCTCTTAGCCCTGCCCCACAGCATCTACACTGCCAGTACAAACCCCAGACAAAGGGAAACCACTGCCCTGCCAAGCCACTTGCTCTCTCAAGCAGCATTTACCACCTGGTGTAGTAGGCTGGGGTGGGGAGGAATTAAGCTGAAACTCCCTTGTCAAGGCAGCTGTCAGGTCCGTGTGTTGCACAACAATGGCACAACAATCAGCTCTGTGTACGTGGAGGCCACCTCACCCTACAGCAGCATCTTCTGCAGTCAGATTCCTGTGATAGGAAATGTCTTCCCAGATCCATAATACAGCTGCGTCCACTTCTGAGATATGGACTCTTGCTGTATTTGAAATCAGCACTTCCAGGGCTCGGTTTAGCTCAGCTATTTTAGGCATCTGCTTTAGGAATTATACCCTCTAAGTGCCTATTTTTCGCTGGGGACTCTAAAGTGAGTATTGATTGTTGGCTCAGATACTTTGTCAGCTGATTCACACCTCTAGACATTTATTTTTCTGTAAAATTTGGCATCACCTTACCAACTACGGCAAAGAGTCAGACAGTAGAAAAGCAGCAGATCTGCCACTGGAGGAATATAAGTAAATAATCAAACAACCTATAACCAGTCATTTTCACTGCAGGATCCCTGGAGACATTATGTGCAATAAAGAAAGTTTAGCTATTTGTTCTTTTGACTGAATATAATCACATTTTTAAGTATGGTTGTAGAACACACCAACATTTTAAGTTGGTGGGTAGAAGCTGGCTGGTTATCTTACTTTTTAACTTTTTAATATATATTTTTTTGTTTAACTTCACAGGAGTGCTACTCTTCTAACTCTTTTTAGTAGAGAAAGGCCAAAAGCTAGAATATTTTTCTTGTATTTTTCTTTTTTAAAGCCCTTCTGAAACACTCTGCACTCTTTTTGAAGAAATAGGAAACTCACAGGTTTTGAGTGTTGTTTCAGAGCCACAACTTGACCAATTCTAAAAGGAATTAGAGTTGCATGAATAATTAAAAATAATTTCTCTGTTAAAAAATCTACAGACTATTGCACAAACATGTTGTCCCAATCCATGTTAATCACAGAAGTGGGAATAAATGCTCAATTAATGGCAGATACAGAAAAAGAAATTTAATTAAATCCACATATTAAGAAACTTAGTCTGTTAGCTGATCTATAGCTAGGAAAATGTAGTCACTGTCCTTGGGGTTCCATTATCCTGGCAACAACATCTACTTTTTTTCTTTCCTATTTCCTCTATTGCTTAAACACTTCTTGTTACTCTATCTTCCACTAATATTGAAGGTGTAATTGAAGGAAGAAGTAGACGAAATTGTTCAGCTCATTATGGAAAATGCTGCAGTACAGCATTTTTGAATGAATATGGAAATATTACCAGTTGTGTCTGAAAATTGAGGATAGTACTATTTTGTTTTCAATACAGGAGTTATGAATTTAAAATGGTGTTAAAATGACAGCCTTCATGGAATCAAAAGCCAATTTTGTTTATTTTGGAAGCTCATTGGTCAGGGAAAATGGAAGAGTTTAAAGAAGTATCTGTTTTTTATAGCCTAGAGATGCCAGAACAACTTAAAGTACTTAGAAATCTCTGTGAGCAAGACTAAAATCTCTGTGAGAAGTGAAGGCAATTTTCATTCCCTGAAAATTTTACTCTTCTATATTGGAATATAAGCTTTCTGCATGCTTTGTCTCCAAACTTGATTGAAAAAAACCTGACAGGACCTGTTGTGACTTGAAACGTGCTCTCAGAAGAGAAACATCAGCATTTACATAAAATATTTAAATACTGATTTCATTTTGCATGAAAATTTATTTATTCTGCTATTGAAATAGTTAAATGTACTTCAGTTAACACACTACAAAATGATAATGGGTAACACTTGCCCTTCTTTAAGAAGCACTGTTTCAATGGCCTCTCTCCTTCTGTTCAGGTGCTTGAGGGTTACTTGCTCTTGGAAAAGGAAAAAAAATATTACTCATTTTTATGGTGCTGAAAGTATGAAATACAAAGGATACTAATAGGAGATACAATGACATTTTCATCTATCATAGGCTTAGGAGAAGCTAAGTCTAGCTACTTATACCAGTACCTATAGATTTATATATGAAACTCTACTATTTGGGGTCATTCAAAAATGAAGAAATGATCCTGTGATATTGGAAAAAAGGTATTTTAGAGCAGACAGGGAGTCAAAGCTTTAGCTGTTTATGCTTATTGAGCACTACTACTTATAATAATTTCATAAGATTTGCAATATTAACAGTTATCTCAAGGGAAGTTGCAGTTCAGTTAAATCTCCTCCATGCATGGCATTTTCTTCAATCATCCCAATCACCTTCCACTTCTTTACCTGAGCAACTGTATGTAATGGCCATGTCCAACAAAAACCACAGTAGACTTCTAAAAAGTGAAAATAAGCAGGAGAGTAACCCATCAACATTTGAAAATGTGATCTTGTATCAGGATTATTCAAAAAATAATACTGCAGTTCATGTTGAGACCACAAGAAAATTTTTCACCATACTGTGCTCTCTTCTAGGTCTATAACATCTCCCACACTTCCAAGAAGGGATTCCCAACATCCTTCTCCTCTTCAATCCTTTTCCCAGTAGGAGTAGAGCAGTATGTAGGTTTCTCCTGACCAGCCTCAGTACAACAGCGCAATGGTTTCAGAAACAGATGTACTCTCTCATCAGCTGGAGCTGCTGTTTCTCTGTGTGGGTGTATATAGGCTCCAAATTCTTATTGATCCTAGATGGAAAGGCAGCTCCTTACCCTTACATGTTTATGTATCTGCAACATATTTCTGGTTTTCCAGCAACAGGAACAAGCAGTCACCCATGACTGCTGGGTGGTAGATGGGGTGACCCCAGCTGTTTTTTTTATTGAGAGGCTACTGAACTGTTTGGAAAGGAGGTGATAACTGCTGACATTGGCTTCATCTCTGCGGGGTTCAGCTGGCACATATATGATTCTCTATGGCTTCCTGTAGAAGCCAAAAAACACATCTAAATTTTTTTTAAAAAGTAGCAAAGGGAGCACTTTTTTTGCTGTCTACAGTATAAGAATAGCAGCAGCAATGGAGAAACTCTGCACTAAAGCAACAGGCTGCACAATGGATTTTTTAGAATGTTATAGGGATTATCCTGAAAGCACTTACCAATATTAATCTTACTTACATATTAAATGGTTCCTTGGCTCACCCCACCTTGTCATGTTTGCTCCCTAACTATGGAAGTAAATAGATTATTAAGATCAAGGACTGTTCAGGCTCAAGGTTTATCCCTGAACAATGCCTTCAGGAATACTGGGAGAAGGCAGAACTTTCTCTGCTTTTGGAGAATGATGGTGCTAACATGCAGGAAAAAGAAGAATGTTACAATGTTTTGTAGTTACTCATGTAAAGACAGATTTTGAGATGTAATTCCTCTGTTAAAACTCAGTTCAGGTGGAAAACTGTTGTGTCTTTATAATCACCCACAGTGTACATTTCCCTGATGACCATGTGTTCCTGCAGTAGGTTGTGCATATATTTACAAACTGTGCGTCTGATTTTTTTTCCTTCTTGGAAGTATGAGATATATGATAGATGTGACAAGCTCATTAGCATGACAGCAAGGTGCCCCTAGTGTGTATGATACTATGGTTTTAAGACATGGGTGACAGTAAGGTGCTAGTAAATAGGTAACAAAGCTAATAATATTCAGCCTCCATTTATTTTGGCCAGTGAAGACTTCAGAGCTAGTTAGGAATTTTTTTTTTTTTTTAATTTTTTTTTTTTTTTTCTTTCTGGTTTCAGTGGTTCTGTGGTATGAAGTATGCACCCCTTGGAATTCTTCTTCAGAAACATGTCAGTTTGAGGTTTCTTCCATTTCCAGCAAACAAGAAGATAATTGAAACCCTTCCTGAGTTACAGCTATGTTTCCTGCTGGAGAGACTGAGAGATCCAGCAAAGCAGAGAGAGCACTGAAATGCAAAAGAACATTTGCTGTGTTATTCCCTTCATATTTTTTAATATAAACAGCAATTCTCTGGACCAGACTACAGGTTCTAAGAGGCAAATAGCAAGAGATGACTGAAAAAACTTCTTTATTTTTTCTGCAGCCTATGAAAATGCCAAACCCATCAGTCAACAACACAGCACAGCAGCCTGGCTGCCGAGGGGCAAGGAGGAATGCAGATCCAATGGCCATTCACCACCTGGTTTCTCTGCTGAAAGCCTTTACAGCTACCTGCCAGTTGTAGCAATGGGCTTCTTTGTGCCAGGAATACCTGCCTGGGATGAGCAGTGTGGTTATCATCTTTGTGGGGATTTCTGGCTTTCCAGCTGCTTCTCTGAGAATCTGGGGTCTTCTGTTCTTAGTCCCATTATGGTGGGACCTTAATTTCCCCTTGTATCTGCACCCATAGACTGAGTAGGTGAATCCAATGTAAAGCCCACCTGTGAGACATGGCAGCTACAGAAATCTGATATGACCCTAGGGTATAGTTGGTTTTTGTCTGATGTGATAGGACACTCAGACTATGCTGGTAACAACTAGCTGGGCTGGAAATGGAAATGTTTATATTGCTAAGAAACAAAAACAAACAAACAAAAAAAATACACAAAAAATGATTGGAAAGTGTTTTCCAGACTCCAGACAGACTCTTCTATACAAAAAGAAAAAGCCAGCTGCTGAGTAGGGAATACAGAGCTGTCAAATCTGTATCTATGTTATGCCCATTGCACATTCCTCAGAAAAGGAATCTGTTGGCAAGAAGCAGCACAAATTTGCTGCCCTTTGGATGTCCAGCAGACAGCAGGGCAGCCAGAACAGCAGTGCTGTGCTGAACAGGAGTGGGACTCTGTGGGAGCTGGCATGGTATGCTTGAGCTCAGTGGGGAGCTTCCACAGCCTGTCCTCAGATGTAGGATGCATCTCTTACATGGTTGGACACCTATATTTTTATAAGGGTTGCATATGTAAACTTTAAACCTATGCAAATTATGAAAATTGTACCTTTGAGTTTTCTACCAAATTCATGCACAGGCTATCCTAAATACAGGTAAGATTTCTCTATGATTTCAATATCCAAAATACTGATCACTGTATTTTACATGATGATAAAAGTACACTTTTTCTCTCCCATTTTCAAACTGAAAAAGAAAGATCTTCTGAGCATCAGATTGTTTCTGTCTTACACTGGAATTATATCCAAATATGCATGAACAAATAAGGCATATTATTCAATTCTTTAAGCCATACTGAGCTTTTTGCAAAATTATTCAAGATTTCGTAATGCTTCTTTTAAGTTCACCCCAGAAATTCTCATGAAATAAGAATAAGGACAAAAAACATTTCCAAATTACTTGAATATTTTTACAATAATAAAGACAGCACTCTGCTATGAACTAGGAAGACAAGGGACATAGCTTTCACAGTCTCAGACTAAACACTGAGTCCGTCTTTTTGGATTCTGTTTGAGAACTCGAATTGATTGGAAGAGAAAGATGGAAAGAAAAGATTTCATAATTTAACAGACCAGTGTAAAAATAGCTACTGACTTTCGATTACAGATATAGCACTGGCATTTCTTAAATGTATGCTCTTTTTAGCATAAGTTGTCTTACTAAATGCATAGCCTAATGTGTAGCTAGTACACTAGGAGTAAAATTGAAAACATAAAAAGTAAAAGAGGGAGACAGGCCTGCACACAATTTATATCCTCAAAAATGTATTTCAACTGGTTTTTTGGTTTTTTTTGTTTCATTTTTTGTTTGGTTTTTTTTGTTTGTTTGTTTGTTTGTTTGGTTTTGGTTTTGTTTTTGCTTTTGTTTTGGTTTGTTGTTTTTTTTTTTTTTTTTTTTTTTTTTGTGGGTGTTTTTTTTTTTTTTTTTTTGGGGTTTTTTTTTGGGTTTTTTTTTTTTTTTTGGGTTTGGTTTTTTTTTTCCCATAAAACGGAAGGGAGAAGAGAATGGCAAATATTCTTTACATTTTCTTCCAAAAACAAGAAAATAGTTGGTGTTTTTTCCTGACTGTAATGAAGCAACTTATTGGGTGGTGGAAATAGAAGAGGAAAGCATCAGTTGTTTTCAAGAAACTTATTGCTCGTAATTAAGACAGAGTCGGAACACTTATGAAGGCACTTCCTGACAGAACACATTTAGCCAGCAGAAAATCTGTGGGAATCATCCAGTCACTAAAAGGAGAGTTAGACCTGTCCACAGTAGAAGCAAGGCTGCTTTGCATGAGCAGAAACACAATTTCAGTATTTTGGAATTACAGGACAATAATTACAGACGTCATTAGAGTGAGCTGAGAGATGAAACAGTCCTTGGCACCAGTAAATGCAATCTCAGGACTAGGATTTCATCCTCATGATTGGTCTTTGAGTGCAGTTTTTAGTCCTGTAGGATCACACATTTGGTACAGATGAGGCAGCACTGTTCTCTTGGGGATGTCTGCCTTTAACCAAGATGGCTCAGGTGTGCAAGGTGTGCATCAAGAAACATCAAGCTGAGCCTCTCAGTTACCAGGCTTTTTTTGGTAGACCCTGAAATCCATGAGTTTGATAATGTCATAATGCCTTCATATTTGCATACTGGCTACCTAGATATCCCTGCTGAAGCAGCTCTAAGTGACAAGCTGTCATCACTGTGGCTTCAATACATACTCTTTCCAGCCTGTCCTTTGAAGCATCCCCTTTTTATTGACCTGGTAGTTCATATTTCACACTTTCAAACACACACCAGGTAGATAATACATCAGCCTACATGTACACTTCAGAAAGCAGCTATGTTCCCATGGAGTGCATCTGCAGAATCCTGGTCTCCCACTAGCACAATAGCCTGGGGCATAATATTAGAGCTTAATTTGTTTTACATATGGAAGACTTTAAAAATGTACCATACATATTTCCATGCTGTGGTTGGATTTTATGGAAAGACTGCAGAACTAGGTGATAAAAAATATAATGTAATTCCTGAGCAAAACACTATAAACCGAATGTTAGAGAAAGGTGTTTGATAAACAAGAGTACAAATAATGTTCATAGAGTGACTGTGGGGGCATGGAAATCATATAGAAGCAAGAGAAAAAAACACCTACCTTAAGTCCCAGGCGGAGAAACACTGCATTTTATCATTAAAAAAGTAATTTCAGCATGCTGTGCAATAGGCAGCACAGTAATAGACCACTGTCATTTAGATGCCACTGAAAGAATTGTTTCCATCATCAGAGTGCTGGTGCACCTTTGCTGCATCTTTTTGCCCACTGTTCTGCCGCCTTCAAGTCCAGTAATGAAATCTCATAAAATAGAGCAGACACCATCTCAGACCACAGTGCACAAAAGGGTCTCATGGTACCTGTGAACAGAGACTGGCATCTATGGAAAAAACAGAAACCTGCTGCTCCCCCAGCCTCCTTTCATGCTGAGCTACTTAGAGGTCTTTAAACGTGTTAATTTAGTACTTCCTAACTGTCCACTTGTTAGTACTTTAATTTCTCCACTAAATTACTTCACAGACTACACATATGTTATTGGAATTTACACCTTGGTGGAAACTGTGCTTGGGGAGGCCAAGAGAAGCCATTTATTTACACTTGCTTTCTACTTCAATCAGCCTGCTCTTTCCTCATTTTGTCTCAAACTTCTCCTCTTTACTTCCCTTCATTTTCTCCTTCTCTCACCTGTTTACACAAGGAAGGAGAATGGCCACAATGAGATTATTTGATTTAAATTGCCCCACCTAATTCAATGTTGCAAGTGGCTGAAGAAAGGACCTTTCTCTGGGACTCAGCTGTACTTATTTTTCACCATCTGCAGCAGCAGTAACACTGTCTCTCTTATTTTCCACTTCCCCGGCTGCCCTGGAAAGCTGTGGCCCTGTCAGTCACAGCCAGAATGATGCTTGGCTTCTTTGGGACGATGTCATTTTGGTTACAGGTGGTGAGGCACCAGAGGATAACTGAGCCTCCAAAGGTCATAAGTGAAGCCCCAGGAAGCAGTTTGGAGAGGGACTGAATGATATGAAGTCCTGCTCCTCTTCCTCAGCTATTCCATTTCCCCTTATTTGTTCTCACAGATGGGGAACCCAGGGCCTCCATGCTGCCCCCACACATTAAAAACAAGCTCTGCACCTGACATTTGCCTCCCTCATGTTCCCATGGGGCAATTATTCATGAGTTTCTGAAATGTTTTTAGGTGGATCAATATTTTATTCCAAATATGTTACTCCATTATTGTGAAAAGCAAAACAGGTATATTACTATTAAATGTTTTGCTTTCTCTTTACATGCTTCTAATTCATCTTAGAGAGGCTAATGGGAGGAACCCTGGTCTTGCAACAAAATCCATCTCTCAGCAGACCAGCTGCCTCTTTTCACCTGGAGTATGTGGTGCTCACTGCCATTTTCAGAGTGTCATTGCTGCCAGACTTTGTGCTTGTAAACATTACTCTGGTTTTCCCTGTCTCCATAATTTCTTTGTTACTTATAATAAGTATTTATTGCAAGATGTTCCTCTCATACAGAACACCATACATTGGTTTTAGTACTGCTGGATTAAACTTCTCAACACATGTGAATTATAAACCCTCCTGTACATATGAAGTCAGCTGTAGTTCTAGTCAGGTTTTCCACATGGACATCTCTTAAAATGTATTTTTAAGCTAATGTGGTATTTGTTTCATATGGTTTTGGGATGAGAATTTTCATCTGATACCTTTGTGCACTGTACCATGTAGTAATTCACTTGGGCTACATTTGCTTTAGGGAGTCAAACCACCCATTTTTCATTCCTGTCCTTCTGACTGAGTTATTTGCCACATGCAACAATGAGAACCCAGAAGTGTAAAAATAGCCTGAAAGAGAATTAGATGATCCATTTCTGGTGTAATTTCTCTTTCTGTTACCCTGGAGCATTTCAGACAGACAAAAACCAACTCTATTTCTATTTGCAAAGCTTGTATGTCACCCCTAACACTGCCCACAACAGCTTTGAGCCCTTGGAAGCTAACTTCCACTTGGAAAATAAAACTATCAACCTCAAGAGGAACAGGTGTGCAAAACATAATCGATGGGTAAAATAATCATGGGCTTGGAAATCCCATGCATAAGAAAGGAGAGCAGCAGCAAAACATGACAATGACAAGGAGAACAGCAAATCCAAATTTGAGTACCTACTGAGGTTTTTCAAGGCTGTGATCCAACACAAGTCTGCAGCTCTACCAAGAAGAGGCACTTGACCTTGTGCTTACCTGCCACCAGAACTAGAGCCCAAGTGGCCTCACAATGGGACAAGTCATGGAAGCATTTGAGCTGGAAGACAATGCTCCTGGATGAATTTGCTTTAGAAAGAACTATTCCTTGACCTTCCCTCACCCTGGAGTGTCATATGAGCTGTTACCAACAACAGAGTTGGAAACAAGGATTGTGCATCCTCTTTTTAATAGCTGTGTGGATTTATCCTACAGTAAATGATTGCACAAACAAGCAATTGGCCTGATTTTTTTTTAATTCATTCTCTTCTTTGTAAAATTTGATGCCAGACAGAGAGAAAACATATACATAGTTCTAGATTTACGAATGTAACATCTTAATGTTATAGACATGCAACATCCAGATACCTTGATTCTATAATACTTCATCTTTAACTCATGAATCCTGAAAAATAGGTAGCAACCTTCAGCTCAAAATTGTTTTTTCACCCACTCAATTTGTGCAACCAGTCTAATCTCTGTAGACTGAGTTTTCCATAATGAATTTTACACAGTAGAAAACTTCTTTGTTCTCTTGATTTTCTTTAGGCTTTGTGTTGGTAAATAAATTACAGCTAACAGTGAAGATATAATTTAAGACCTCAAAATATTACTTTCATAATCTGCTCACACAAATGATTCTGAAGTCAATAGCAAACCTCAGTCTTTGTGGGACCCACTTCTGCTGGTCTGTGACCACTCTTGCAGGAGGACTGGATAACTGCAGAGACAGCCCGGGGTGTAGCAGCAGCCAGACAGGGAAGCTGGCTCAGGTGCCAGAAGCAGAGGCAGCATGTCATTCTCCACAGACAAACTAGCATGGCAAGCAAGAGGACTGTGAGCCACAGGAGCAGAGATGCATCCCTGCCTGTGCAGATTCTCCTGCAAGACTCTCTATGGGCAGGAGCCGTGACACCTAAATTCACCTTTTGCTTGCATCCTACCAGTTAAAGACATCCATATTGCTTAAATTGGCCACCCAATTCTCAATATTTTGACATGCTTTATATCACCCATAAATTTTATTCACATTGCTTTTATATTTACTTTTTCAGTTATTTATAAAACAGTATTTCATAGTCTTAACTTGTAACTCATCTCTGCAAAATCCTATTTGAAATACTTCTATTCAATGATAAATCTTCCATGACACCACTTTTGATGTGTACCAGCTACCAAGTGTCAAAATCTATTTAATTTACACTTAATCAATATCAGATAGTGTTGATTCTTCTAAACACAATAACATTCAGTTCAGGGCTTTATGAAAGACAGTTTCTATGGTATGTAAACAATTGCTTTAAAGAAGCAAACTTATCTCATCAGAGGAATGAAACCAGATCCAGAAGCCAGAAAGACTGGTTGACTCATATTCCCATTTTTTGAATTGTAAAGAATTAAATCCCCTATCAGCATTCTGATGTTCACCCTGCTGTCTAGGACTGACGACAGCATGGTTGGTGTAATAGCTTCAGTTATTCTGCCTGCCCTTTTCAGCTACTTGTATTACCTTAGCACATACCCTCCTGCCTGGAGCCTCTTTGCCATCAGAGTGGTAACTCAGGGGTTTTATTTGAATCACATGATAATAGATTCATTTGGTTATAATGAAAAGCATAGGCTTTTCCATATTCTTTACAAAATCTTTTTCTGAATAGCTATTTTATTTATTGAAGTAGCATCATAGAAGGCAGAAATTGCTATGGCTCTAGCACATACAAAAATTCTAATACAGCATGACTATTCAAAATCCTAGCCACAGAAATATTTTATTCAAGGTGCAGCAGTATAAGTAAAAAACCTGGTTTTGCAAACAGCCTCACTGCACTTCAAAAAGGATGGAATATAAATACTATAAAGTATACATGTTGCAAACAGTAACAACAAAACAAAAATAATTTTTCTAAGTTGTTTTTGCTGTAACCACAAAAGCACAATTATGCAAAAAAGTCTAAATTCCAGCTTAACATACTAGAGGGCACAACCAAAAAAAAGAAGCTATTAGAGTGACAGACAGAAAGTTAATACCTCCCATCTGTAGGCATGCAACTCCATAGCAGTATCAGAAAACAATTCACAATGTTAGCACTTCATTTTCAGCTGCCATTTAAAAACACCAAGTCTATTTAGTCTACCTGACCCCCAGTTACATCAGATGCATTCAGCTTTCTTTGGAAAGATCCTCTGTACATTTTTCTTTAAGGGCATTGGAAACCTAAGAAGAAAAAGTTCAAAACATCTGACAAATGTTTCTGTCATTCTGTCATTTGATTTTCACTGAAGAGAAATGCAATGATTAAAATTTGGCCACATCATATTTTGGTATCAGCCATAACATTTTGAATTAACTGCAACCTATTCAAAATCTGGTATTTTCAATTAACTGGAGCTTATTCACATCTGGCAAGCCAGCAAACAGAGTGGGAGAGTGTTACAGCAGCTTAGCAGAAGCCTGCCATGAATACACATTTGGACAGCCTGGGAGAGCATCAATGTCATTCTGGGAATGTTCCTGGCATGGTAAAAGAAAAACATCAAAGACATTACTGATTTAAAACTGCCTCCAAGAGTGCAATCTGTAGTGACAGGAAATGGAAAAATTAGCCTCAAAGGGACTGTGAAGAAAGAGCTAGTCCAGCATGATAGTGGGTTCCACACACACAGCTTATGTTTTGTCACAATAGAAAAATAATGTGCTTTTTTTGGCCAAAACTCAGAAATCTTCAGGGCAGCTCAGAAGCTACAGGAACCAAACCAAGTTTGGAAGGGACAGCTCAGAAAGGAAGCCTTGTCATCTTCATGGTACATCTAATATTTAAAAAGGCTACTGTAACCTAGATAC
This sequence comes from Aegithalos caudatus, assembly GCA_013389925.1. Lineage (NCBI taxonomy): Eukaryota > Metazoa > Chordata > Aves > Passeriformes > Aegithalidae > Aegithalos > Aegithalos caudatus. Next base: position 6,021 of record WEIU01017060.1, on the reverse strand, counting down.
CAGCATTTAAAAAACAACAAAAGACTAATAAGGTCTGAAGATGGAACCCTGAAGAGCTATGAGAAGGAAAAAAGGTTGAGCAGAATAACTATTGGTGAGCTCTGCCTGAGACTACTCCAAACATGCCAAAACAGTACTTGTGGTAACCCAGCAGTGCCTTCTTGAAGTTGACATTGCCTTGGTGTGATTGATGGAATCAAAAGCTTCCAATAAACACAGGGGAAAAATAAGGACACAACTTTGATCCCAGGGTAGGCTGAGGATTATTATAGTCCATGGAATTACTATGCATGATTCCCATGCCTAAGGCACAAATGCAAATTCTCCAGAAGTGTATGTTATTAAGATTTAATTGGAAGAATTAATTGACAGGGGGTTTTGCAGTAGGAAAATGTATTTATAATATGTGTTTTTGTAAACCATGGAAACAGACCTGTAAATTTCTTGAGCAGCCCACAAGCTGAACAATCTGGCTGCTAAAATGTATTTTGGAGGAACTGTTTAAGTATTCAGGTACAATATACAGAGTAAATTTCTTGTTTCTGTCTGAATCCAATCATTACACAGTGCCCTGTAAGAGCACTTCAGTACAATATATCATGCTGTTTACTCTTTAGCAGTTGAATATTGGTCCACAAAGATTAATTTCCTATAGGGAAGATGGGACTTTGGTTATGCTCCAGCTTAACTTGGCTCCTCATTTCTGGGGCATTCTCCTTTGTCCTAGGCCACCCAGAAATTAAGTCCTTGAAAAAGTTGAAGGAGACTCGCTACACTGAATTTCATGATTCTCAATGAACTCTTCCAACCTGCAGGGACTGTGAAAATGGTGCAAAATTGTTGTGGTAAGGCTGAATTATTGATCTACCACTCCTTGCTGATCTATTTCTATAGAAACTAAATAATATGTATACCAGTCAATTCTTGTATTCCTCTTATGTTTTGGAGGTATCAACATGGAAAGCAACAGCCAAGAGTTTTGGGAAGAAAACTGATTTTCATATATATTTCCTTGGGACATAGGTACTTACTTTTATTGCTCACCAAATAAAACGTAGGACTGGGGCATTTTTGGCTATGTCTTGGATTTGTCTGCCAAATTTATAATCTCTCTTAGGTTTCCCATGTGCTCAAAAGATCATTCCAAACAGCTGCAGTATTTGGCCCAGGGGGCCTGCATGACCACATTAAGAAACTCTGAGGAAGAAAAAGAGCATATGCTACAAGATGGCAGTGGTTGAGGAATAAGTGTGCATTTGGGATACAGACAGCCTGGAAAAGCCAAGGGGATCATTCTTGCTTCCTGCTGAGAGTCAGTCTGTGCCAATGATCAGGGCAAATGCAGCAGGAATGGCAGAGGAGGAGATGGAGGGAGAGATGGGCTGTGTTAAGGGACATAGGACACTGACCCACAATCTTGCATGTAATTCCACTTGGAAAATCCAAGGTGGCCAAGGAAGGAACATGAATTAGAAACACTACATGACTGTGTGACTACTAAATGGACCAGGAAGACAGCTTACATGTTTAAAAAAAATAAATCTGGACAAAACCAAATCTTTTCACGTGTGCTGAGCCACCTTGGCAAATTTCTTCATCATTTAGATCTCTCGAGCAAATGGGTACGTAACAGTATCTCCAATCACAAAAAAGTCAGAGGACACAAGAGGTATCTGCATCTATGATCACAATGTTTTTTTTATATCCTGAAGCAAGAAAAGAAAAGCAGAAGTTACTGAGAGCAAATTGTACAATCAGTATGCTTTTTAACAACATTACCCTTGTAGTTACCAGGGCAGAGATGTTGTACTTTGCATTAGAAATCAACCCTTTTCTCACAGTACAAATAATACAAAATTCTGAGCCACAGTGAAAATGAAGCCAAGCATATTTTGGTCTGACTCATGTTAAGTCAAGTTTTTTCTAGTCAAACTGATTGGCAGTAAAGTCCAAGTTTCCTAATTGTTTCAGGCAACCTTCTCAAGATTAGCTGCTGTGTTTTACCTGTTATTCACTTAAACCAAGCATAGATTGCAATTGCCTGACCTTTTTAAAACAGTTTGTACATGAATCTAATTTGGTTATGCAATGACATTTTTCCCCCCCCAGTGGGGAGTTTTTATACCATGTTGGGACATTTAACATTGAATTACATAGAAAGTGTTGCCTGAACATGATATTGTACTAGATCTTCAAACAATGAAAACATTATGAAACCTTTATAGGCATCATTCCCACCAGAAAATATTTTCCATATTAAATGTTGCTGTATATTTACTCTGAATCAAGGTTTTTAACAAAAAAAGTAAATATAAATGTATTTTCCAAACAGTTGATGAAAAAGAATGGACAGGGATGTTACACATACATGACTTTAAAACAAAGAGTTATACAAATCTTTATATTTTGATTATTTTTTTTCCCAACACGGTACCTAGAAAAACATTCCACTGCCACAAATTTGAGAGGAAATCAATTCAGCTGGGTATAACTTTTGAGATCACCAAAAAAAAAAAAAAAAAAAAAAAAAAACCAAAAAAAACCACAAAACAANGAAAATAACGGGAGAAAACAAGAACAAACAAACAAAAACAAAACAAGCAGATACATAAACATGTAAAATTAGTACATATATATTGGTATATTGCTATTTTTAGACCAGCATAATCAATTTTAAAGAGTCTTAACCAGTGTAACTGAAGTGTTGATAAAGTGCAACAAAATATAAAGTGAGCTGCTGCTCAGGCTCTCCAAAAACATCTCCTCCCTCTCATCAGTCCCACACCCTGAACTTGCTTACGTTCCTATTTGCATCAGCAGACTGGATTTAGGATTAAGAGATTCAGACCAAATTGAAATATGGCAGGTCCTTTAACTTTAAGTTGTGCTCTAACATGTACCTTCATACTTACAGACCTGCATGTTAAGTGTGTCTTCATTCACCTTTAAGCCTTTAAACTTACCCTTAACCACACTGGTTAAACACATTTTTTTTGCCTCTTCACAGGCAAGCTCCAGAGTTGCAGCCAAGAAATGGAGAAACCTACTGGGCTCCAGTTCAGCACATTATTTCTGTTGCTGTCTCCAAAGTTCTCTTGTTCTCTTGAAAAGAATCAAAATATGCAAGTGGTAAATAGCACAAACAGTGGTAACAGCAGGACATCTAAAGCACTGCTGCTTCTACATTCACTGAGAACCCTCAGCTCCTGATAATTGTCCCAGGTCCTCAAACAATGTTCTCAGAACATTCTTCAGAACCTGTTCCAGTAAAACACTGAAACAAGTTTCCCATAGATGTGGTAGATGCTTGATCTTTGAAAACATTCAGCATTAGGTTGGATGGGACTCTGAGCAACGTGGTTTAGTCAATGAAGTCCCTGCTCACTGCTGGGGTGTTGTACTGGTTGACCTCTAAAAGATCCCTTCCAAGTATTCTATGATTCCATGAACATACAAAGATGAATGTAGGAGTTAAATTTTTAATAGAAGTAGCTGTTGGTAAACACATGAGTCAAGATACTGTTCTCTTTAGTTTACATGGCTTTTTTCCCCATTACTTTAACATGAGAACTGTGTCTTTCTTTAAAATGTAACTTTAAAGATTTTCAGCAGGTGGGATAATTTGCATACATTTGATATATCTAATTACTCTTTGTTTTTAAGCAGGCACTATATGAATACTTTTTGCAAAGTAAATCTGAAAAACCAGTAATATGAAATAGCAATAGCATAGGTGGGTAATTTGATGGAAATATGAATAGAATAGAATATCTTTCCTAAGTAATTCTAGCAAATTTCAGTCTCTGAGAAGAAGAAAAAAAACTTTCATATGTAACAGTGATTTTCTACTGTAACATAATCTTGAGAAAATAGGGAAAACTCATTAGTAATTTAAAAATAATATAAAGGAATGGCTCATTTCAGTTTTCTGAAAAGGCCCTCCATCTTCCCTGCTGCATTCAATTTTCACTATTGCACAAAT
>WEIU01017057.1:5047-17585 GCA_013389925.1 Aegithalos caudatus | reverse complement strand
CCACTCAACCCCCTTGCAAAAAATACAATTCCAAAAGAAGCCCACAGCTCAAATGAAAATAAAATCAAAAAAATAATTCAGAAAAATTACCATAGGTTTGATAACAGTCATGCGTGATAAAACTATTTATGTGAAGATGATGTATGAATTAACAAAGGCAGCCTTTCTAGCATGTACTACAAAACCAGAATTTATCTGCCAAATGCCTGTAATAAGCACACCTGTACATGTCATGTACAGAGGAATTCCTTTATATGACATGAAGAGACAAAGTTACTTTAGGGCTGTATGTATTAGTAATATAAAGTGCAATGGAATTTGAAGAGTCTTTGTCATGTTTTTGTTGCGCACACACAGGGCATTGAAACAGTCCTCTCGGAACTTCAGAACATCCATAGAACTTCCCCTAGAAGCAGGCATAAGAACGCCGCAAAGCTTTGGAGGAAAAGGCAGATTATTGGATATTTTAAATGACCACTGGAATTATTGGATATTTTAAATGACCACTCATGAGAAACAGTGGATATTCTGTGATCAGATTGGATCCACCAACACACAACAGACTAGGTATTGTAGTCTTCTCCATATATGTCCATCATCGTTTAACTCCACAGAAGCAAACATCTTATATGAAATATTTAATTTTTCAAAGTTAAAAAAGTTACATTTATTATATTTGTATGTTTCTTTGTGTCTTTCAGTTTTGCTTCTGAGCTTGCAAAGTGCACTAGGTAAGGACTTGTTTGTCATTATCATCACCTGTAAATAAATAACACCTTAAATCCTACTTGAGCTGTAATTTCTTTGATGGATATAAATCCTCCAAGGTAGAGTAGAAAAAGTATGATCTTGATTATGTTACAGTTTCTTGTCCAGGGATTTATAATAGTCATACAAAAGGAAGTTTATACACTATAAAATCCAACACATGTTTATCTTCTGAAACTCCTTTAGTTTCTATGACATGTCAAAACAATTTATCATTTCTACTGTGTTACATTAAAATTGGGATTTACTGATCTTCTTTTCTCTTTTGCAGATAATGCAGCAAGCTCCAAAGATCAAGTGAAGAATAGCGAAGCATGAGACACTTAGATCTTTGAAATATAAGAACTTCAGACATATTGATGCATATAAAATAATAATGGAAAATAACAAATAGAAACAATGCTATTTATTAATCAAATATTGCAAGAATGCTGATTCAAATTCAACTTCTGTTCTTTAAAATTAACTCTGCATAGCTAAGAAAACAATGTATAGAGGACAGGAAAAATGGAAATGTGAGCCATGATTTGGCTGTAATACATTATGGAATGTGCTGTATAGATAGTATACTAAATACAGCACAGAGGTAATGATGCAGTGGTAAAGCACACTGACTTGTATTTCTAGTCAAGGTTGCTTTGGCCATGTTATTTTGGAAACTGTACTATCTTTTGTAACCATGGGTCTTATGATTTAGCTCATACACAGCTAAATAAACGTTTACTTATGGTTGACTGCAGTGTCTTTACATTCTGAAGCACAATTTACTATTTTTTCCAAGTAATAAATTTTGTACTAACAAAGAATAGTATTAAAAAAGAACCCCAACAACATAGATATTCAACTACATGGCAATACAAATGAATGAGCAAATTTTGAAATATAAAAATAATTACATGTAATGGTATTTCAGCAGAATATCTTCCTAGCTTCCAGCTGACAGCAGTTCAGAAAACTTTTGAGCAAAACATGTTGTGCTCTGGTCATAACCTTAGGTATATTTTATTTTCATTAGTGTTTTCCAATGGTTTTAAACTGCTGTAACTTTCTTTCTCCCAGGACTTTCATATTTAATTGTGTCTTTTGTGAAGAATCTGCTTTCTTTTTCATCTTGAATTTGGTCAGTTCTAGCATACTGAAGCAGACCTTCTGTTGAAAAAGCAAACACTGTTTCCCGTTTCTCATGTTTCTTTCTTTTCCCCTGCCAATTGTTTATTTTCCAAACTCAAGTGTGTTAATTTCTCCTTATACAGAAGTCAGCTCTCAATTATCCTTGACATTTTTTAAGTTTTTCTACTTCTGTCTTTTCTGTGTCAGAATTAGTGTCCACTGTATTCAAATTCAAGGATTTTCTAACACTCTGCAGAATGTAAACAATCCATGTATGAAAAGAATGGCACATAATATAGCTAAAGATCATGTGGCAGTACAAACATCCAGACAAATTTAAAGGTGTAAAGTGTAATATTTAGCTTTGATCATTTGTGACAATGTACTACACATATCACGTTCTCTAAAAGAAAATCTTTTTACTATTAAAAAAATAAAAATAAAAATAGCAGGAAAAAGAAAAAGAAAAAGAAAAAGAAAAAGAAAAAGAAAAAGAAAAAGAAAAAGAAAAAGAAAAAGAAAAAGAAAAAAAGAAAAAGAAAAAGAAAAAGAAAAAGAAAACAGAAAAACCAAATTATTTCCCTTTGTGTATTTTTTTTTTATTTTGGCATTTGGTCAAAATATTTGAGAAGTGCATTATCCTGTCACTTTGTCCTAATATATGAATCAAATTAACCTCTCCTGCAATTTTATGTGTTTATTGTGCTAATTTTCAGCATAACTCCAGCTTTTTGCTACATGTGGGAGGAGAAATATTCTTTTTACATTCTCTCTTATGGCAGCTGACGTTCTAGATAGTGCACATTTCTGACTTTGAATTAAGCTTATTATCCTAAATTGCCCCCAGATGCTAATGTACTTTTCACTATAAATAGAATAGTTTCAGTTTCATTTCTTCTATTCAGCATAGAGTATAGAATACATCATACCAATCTGACTTCTCAAGGGAAGGGAAAACTTATATCAAAGATATAAAGCTCAGACAAGATAAAGAGTTCTACCTAGAAGCACACCTGGCTTGAAGATATTCTAGAAAGAGAAAGAATCATAGAATGGCTTGAGTTGGAAAGAATCTCAAAGATCATGTAGCCTAGCCTCTCCACCATGGTCATCTTTCACCACATCAGATTACTAAAGACCCCATCCAACTTGACCTTGAATATTTCTAGTGACCACAACTTCTCTTGGCAACTTGTTCCAGTGTCTTATCACCCTACGAGTGAAGAAATTCTTCCTAGTACTTTCTACCATCTTTCAGTTTAAAGTCATTCCTCCTTGTCCTGTCTTTGTAGACCCTTTTAAAAGTCACCTTTCATCTTTCTTGTGCACCCCCTTAGGTTGCTAGAAATCTTCAATAAGGTCACTACAGTCTACCCCTCCAGGCTGAACAACCTGGAAGCTCTTTCAACCTGTCTTCATGGGAGATATGCTCCAGCTTTCTGACCATTTTCTCTGACCATGACTCTGGTCATTTTCTGACCATGGCTGTCCCCTGGACAGTCTCAAAAAGGTCTATATATTAGGCTGGATGCAACTTAATTCTTTCATTGTAAATGAATACAATATGAAAGTGTTTAATGAAGAGATAGTGATAAATTAAAAATAAGAAGCAGCCCAACAGACCTTTTGGATTGAATTTATTACAAAATCTTCAAGTACCCATAAAAAACAAAGCTAACTGTATGGGTGTAAATACTTGTTATTGTAATTTGCATCTTAAACCATACATTCCTATTAAAAAAAATGAGGCTGACTTTTAATTTTTACCTCATTTTTATCACTTCATGTTGTTTATATAACAAAAAAGACATTTTCAGGCTTAAATTCTACTGACATAATATTATCTGTGCTTCCTTCTTCTTGGACAGAAGATACAGTTATGAGTGCTGTGCCACTAAGAGCACTTTGCCATTTTATTACAATGTAATTAAAAGTAAGTTAGGAAAAGCAAATAAATAAAATCGTGTATAATAAACATCAACAGTCCACTACACTTTTAAAAAAAAGTTCATTATTATTTTAAAAATTTCACTTATGATTAATAGATTAAGCAATTTCCTTAGAATAAAATATTAACATGCATTTACTTCGCAGTATAGTCTAAGAACTTGTCTGTCTGAATAAAACTACACAAAGGAAGCCAGACAGTATTTACTTTCCTCTTTGCCTTGAACTCAAAAGGCTTAAGGGAAATCAAAACCCTTCTGAACATCCTCTTCCTGCAAGAGCATCTTTTCTTATTGTTTTTTAAACGTCAAAAACATTGCTTTCAATCCATCGTCTTAATTAGACTTTGGAATAGAATTTGAAATGTTCTCATGCAAAGAGAGAGAAGTCCCAAAGACTAAGATGTCAGAAATATTTTGAATTAACTGCAACAGTATTGATGTCAAGGAAAGAAGAAATTTTATGCCAGTGTCATGACAGGAAATACTGAAAATGTGCTTACTTGAAGAAATATTGAGCATCTTTGATGGGAAACTTCAGGTCAAAATTACATGAAAAGCATATCAAATAGTTGTACAAGAGAGAAAGTACAAACACAAAATTTATGACAGATGTAAGCATGTTGAGCTGTGCATAGCTGGTAAGTTAAGGATTCAAGAGCAAAAACATTGACATGAAAACGTATAAAACTACTTAAGCCTAAAAAGAACAAGACAGAGCCTACAGCTCAGAAACATTGAACATCATGCCATTTCAAATAGCTTCACCTCGACAGAGTCCTCCTTTCTTCCTTTGCCTCAACCACACTTCGCCTCTGCCTCACTTGTATAAGAACCCACTGTGCGGACAGTGGCTCCAGTGCCAGTCTGTGACTGTGGTCTGCTGTGGCGGGGCTAGCCGGTGGACAGCCACGAGCAGTTACACAAATGTGTATAATTAAATGTGTAAATATGTAAATATGTAAATATTGTAAAGACTCTTATCAGAATTAGAAATGTAATGCCTCTCTTATTGTTTCCATTGACTCAGTGTGACTACATGATCTATCCATGCAAGTCAGATTCTCAAAGATAAGGAAGTTCAGAGAAGTGATGTCTTTACAAGTTAAATATTGTGGACTGGTAAAAAATTTACCCATAAAGAAAGGAGAAGCATATAGTTAATTACATGCAACACAATACAATGTTAAACCACCCTCTCCTCTCTGAATTCTTTTCAGATTTGTCATATGTATTGTAGTTACACAAAGAAGTGAACAGTTCCTCTAACAGGACTTATAACAGAAATTTTTAATCAGGAGCCTCAGTTGAATTGTTCCTGAAATTAGATGAGATAAATATAACACGTCTTTGACATACATTGAGGAGTACATTAAGAAATGCGAATGAGATCATGCCTTTTTTTTCTGATCTTGAAACTGTAACATAATTGTTGCATATCTGTTACTTTTATTTTTTTAAAGGATTAGGGTTGATTTTTTTTTTTCATTTGGAAAAATTAGTTTTGCACTAACCTCAATTAAAATATGCCAAATAACTTAAACCAGTCTTTTGATATGTTGAAATATTCTATGTCTGTCAAGAAATATTAATCTATTGTTGTTTTTTTTTTTTTAAAGTAAACAGAGAATCAGCAATTTGGTATGATCTTATTACTTGTCAGATGAGATAAAATCACATGTAGACTCTGAACATCATTAAAGTCAAAATTATGTTAGAATTAACCTATCTAAATTCTTAGAATCAAAGCATCATAACCTTAACAGTAGTGATTATATAAAAGAAGAAAAAAGCAATTGTATCAATACAGCTAATCTGTTATAAAGGATACTAGACCACATCAAAGCAGATAAACTACAATGCTGAGAGTGCACCATAGGAAATGAAACTTGCCATTTTTAAACCAACTTTACCATTATTACTATGGTATACATAACAAATACAAATACTTGCAATTTAAATATATTCTTATAAAGGTAGACTTTTTTTTTTTTTTATCTTTTGCATTGATTGTCATGGGGTTTTGTAGCACTCAGATGCTATCGTTATACTGAAAATAATTTTTAAAAAGTACAATTGTCAAGGACATATTAACAATATAAATATTATATCTTTATAGTGCTAATAGAAGATGATAATGCTCTTAAATTAAACAGCAATACATCCAGAAAACTCACTAAAATAAAATACCGCTTGTGTTGAATCCAATTATTAATTTTATGTCAAGGTTTGGATTTCCTGAGAAGTAAGGACAAACTGACCTTCATGTGATAAGAGCATTCTAAATCACAAGGCATTAGGTGAGAAAAGAGAAGAGATGGGTTTAAAACAGCTATGACTCAATTCAGTTGTCTAAACATACATGTCTCAATCTAATGTCTTAATCTCTGTCTCAGTTTGAGATTTCCTGGCTGTGTGGAACCCAGTTGGCTTCAATGTGCTCCTTCAAGAGAACTGTGGTGTCTCACAGGTATGGTGTCTTATCTTTCTGACTCATACAAATGTTTACACACTCTGGCATGTTACAGTAGCACTTTAACTCAGAAATAGATTCGGTTGCAAAAGATACAGTCAAAAATTCCAACAATGCCCTATATAACATAACATAGAGAATATCTATGTCATTTTGACTTTAATGATGCTCAGAGTCTACATGTGACTTAATCTCATCTGACAAGTAGCAGGATCAAACCAAATTGCTGATTTTCCATCTATATTTGAAAAAATAACCAAAAAACAATAGGTAATATTTTTTATAGGGATGTAGAAGATTTCAGCATATCAAAAGGTAACATTCAGCTAAGTCACTATGGGTTTTTATTCTATTTGAGATGACTTAAGATCACAGATCTTTACTTGCAGGTTTCCAAAAAGATAGTTCCTAGGTCACATTTGTCAGCTCCATATTCTGGAAAACACTAGGGTGGATCAAAGCAGATTGATATTAGTCCATGTTTAACCATATTCCTCCCTATACTTCTAAGGTGCAACTTAGAGCAAATTAATCCAACATGAAGTCTTCTCTAAGTCAGTTTTTTATAGTCTTTAATTTTTCCTAAGAAGTCTTTCAAGGGAAAAGAAAGAACAGATTTCCTTCTTTCCTGTGCTTTCAAATTTATTATATTCTATAGTTTCATATTATTTATACTCTAGAGCTGGAGTATATATGTTATCAAATTTATTTCATAATACCATTACAAAATGCAGTGCTAGAACACAGAAAAGGAAACTGAAGAGTATAGTCCTCATGAGAAGATACAAAGATAACTAACCATATTCCTGTACCTGATCACATTACAGCCTGGATGTAGTACTGATGGGGAATTCTTTCCAGCAGGACACAAAAAAGGATTTATCTCCCAATAGAAGAAACAGCATGGTCAAGGTCTATAGGCAGTTCATTGAGGCCTTCCAAAGTCATTCATGAAAACTCTATAAAATAATCTGTTAATTCCTTGATTTCACATTTCAGATTTCAAGCAATTGTTATTTAAGAAAAATAAAACATAGACAGAAAAATAGTTACATTTAAACAATACCAGCAAAATTTTGTTCCCTGACTCTTTCTATTAATCTTCTTTTCTTTTCTTCATTTATATTTCACCTCCAAAAGCACAATAATATTGTATAATATTATGCATAATTTTAATAATGTTACAATTACTCAAGGGAATAATGTTAATTTAGCATTTACATGAGAAAATATATAGAAGATGGAAAATTGGGTGCATTTTTTGGTTTAGTTTTTTTAATAAAAATAATTCTGAATAAAATTAATCATGTTTTCAGCAATAAAAAGAAGAAACTTGATATAAATTTAACTATTTCTGTTAAATACTGGAAAAAAGTTCATGAAAGTTTATAAAATTAAGTTCTACTGGTCTCACAATAACTAAACTTTTGTTTTTAAATTTCATTTTGCTAGGATTTCATAAGGATTTAAAATAAAACTTGATCTTAAACTAATGCAACTATATTTTATGAATTATTCCAGATGAAACAATTTTTTAAACTTATTTTTAAGCTTAAGAGTAGAGATTATAATGTTATTGTTATATATAATAAATTGTTATAGATGATGCAGGATTTTGCTTTCCTTGTAACTAGCATGCTATTTTTGCTAATCTGTGCAAGAAAATATAGAAGCCTGTAGTAATTCACCTCCCACACTTAAGTAGGTGTTTCTATATAAGGAAAAGAATTTCAGTTTACTCCTTTACTTATTAGGAAATTTGTCTGGAAAGTTCTGTACATGTCTCTCTGTAATTGGCTGAATGCCAAGAGAGAAACACCTGTTGGACCTTTCCTCTGTTCATCAAACCTTGCAAGCTTTCCTATTGGAAGTTTTCAAATAGAACCATCCTCAAACATCGATTAGGAAAAGGGACAGAACAATAGAACCAACGGCATTCTCTAGGTGTTGTACCAGGTGTGAGATCTCCTTATACTGTGCGTGGTTTATATATTTTGTTTCTGTATTCTTTTCTTTCATTTATTAAACCTTTTTGATTTACAAGACAATCTAGATCATGCTGTGTCTCACTATTATTTATAGCCACAAATCTGAACAGGCTGGACCCTGCAGATTCTGTGGTATTCACCACCATAGAAGGCGACGACTAAAACTAAGGTCTGTATACAACAAATCATATAAATTTATTATTTTAAGTACACTTTCATGTAGATATTTTTTCTGCATGCCATATTTCAGAAACAAACACCCTGATACTACTTTAGAATCCTGTATAATATACATTAAATTTACCCCATAATGAAAAAGTGTCTCCCGCTCTTCTGTTTTTTTCACCTTTGTTAAATTTTACAGAGTAATTTGAAAACTGCCAAAAGCACAATAGTGCAAGACTAGGGTAGAAGTCCAGGAGTGCTTGTCCTGGCACCCAGCTCTCAGACGAGTACTTTGGTCCACTGTAATTCCACCTGTCCCATAGCAATGTCATGGACATTCCAGGGTATTTCAGATGCTATTGAGGGTCTAAAGAGTAACTGAACCAAAGTCCTAAATTACACAAGAGAAGTAATATCCATAATAGGGGAAGTAAGACATTTGAAAGATAGGAAAGGAAGAGGAAAATGTGGAGAACCGTGAGTAAAATAAAGGCTGGATTCAGGTATTTCCTTTTCAGTGCCTACCATCCAGATGTCTAAATAAGAGCTATGTTACTAAGCTCACACAACAGTGAGTGATTATCCTGTTCCTAGAGTTAATGAAAGTGTGGGAAGCTGAATATTCAGCTAACGAAGAAAATGCATCTGATCAGTGGAATAGGAGTAGGTTCTTCTAAATAGGAGCAGGGTTTATTTTCTGCTTTTTACTGGTTTTTTTTTAGATGTTAGAGTATCAGAGAAAGCTGCACAATGCTGGTAGATAAGAGACCTGACAAGTAGGGTGGAGATGAGGGACCTTAATGTTTTGTAAATGCAGTCAGCAGGAAGATTTTTTTTTTTCTTTTTTAATACAGCTGATTTTTGGCTTTAGTTCACCTATAGATATCTGTATTTATGTACCTACATTTAGGTGTTAATCATCTCATTATGCCAAACCAGTCTATAGAAGATGTAGTCATTTACCATTTGACTTAAATAAATAGTTCTGAAAAAAAGGATGAAAAATGCATAGAAAGTTAAAATTGTCATCCTCTTTTATATCTCCTTTCTTAATTCCATTCCTGTGTCAATATTTTCTATATTCCATTGAATAATCTAAAAACAGATTACCTCGCTTATAATGCAACATACTGTAGGGTAGAATAAGCATGTGTTTCTTTGTTGTTTACAATTTTTTATCAAAGACAAAATAAATATTTTGGATATATTTTTCATCAGTTACACAAATTGGTGAATAAGGAAATTTGAGCATGTAATCTCTAAATCATTTAATAGTCTGGCTGAGCTTCCAGTGTATGAGAAAGAGAGAAATGTTTTGGAGTTCTATACTTGCCAATAGAAACTGACAGTACTCTGGCTAATTGTCTGATAGTAGCTTAAAAGTTCTTTGAGAGATTAGTTAGATAGTCAGGCATACCAAAATGCAGGTAAATGTCAAAGTATTTAACACCTTTTAAGACCTTGCCAACTCCATATCAGTTCAAATATAATTGCCTTGATTTACATTAAGAAGAAGGCTAAATAGTTTTGTTTCAAGTTTGCACAAATAAAGGTTGTAAAAGTGCATTTTTAATTCACAATTGGCTATATCTGTCTGATATTTCTTTAGAGAGTTATTTGAATCTTTAACAATTGAAGAATAGTAGAATCTCACCATCTTTGTGCAGCAGCCAATAGCCCAGTTGACAAAATATGAATAAGACTCATCAGTTCAGCCTGGTTAAACTCTCACTTAGGGCCTCTTTTATAGTCTTTGGCACCTACAAACAATTTAATAAAATGCTGAGATAATAGTCTCAGTAACAAACCAGTAACCCTGAATAAACATCCTGAGAGTAAGGCAAAGATTTGGCTTGCCATCTAACCATAACACATACCTCCCTGCCACAACACTAAGTCCAGTTGTTTCTTGGCCTTTGTGGCCAAGCTCATCTTCAGCAGCTGTCAGCTCATCTTCAGGGGCTATTGACCAGCACCCCCAGGTCCTTTTTCTCTGGGCAGCTTTCCAGTCACTCTGCCCAAAGTCTGTAGTAGCACTGCATGGGGTTTATGTGATGACATGCAGAACTCTACACTTGGTGTTATTGAAGCTAATACTGTTGTCCTTGTCCCATTGTTCCAACCTTGCCAGATCCCTATGCAGATCCTTCCTGCTGTCCAGTAGATCAAAACTCCCTCCCCATTTGATGTGAATCTTATTATCTGTCTATTAGTGGAATCCTCAGCTCTGAGTTCATCACACATCAGATTCTCATGTTCAACATGGACACATTTAAATATTCAAAATAATGTGTCCAAAAGTGATGAGCACTGCTCTCAAGATGGCAAAAGAGATATAGTTGATCAATGTAAAACCAAGCACAGTTAACTAAAACATAAGTCTTATAGTAGGAATGTACCTACTATTAGAACACAACGATGAAATTACATGTGAAATTTTCAGTACCTCAAGAAGCAGTTAAACATTAATCTAAGACTACACCTTCACTGTAGTAATTTTGGATAGATAATGAAAGCAATGTCATTAAAGCTATTCAAAGTTCAGGACAGTTTTACCTCTTCCATCCCTTTTTCACAGGGTTTTGTGGTCTGTGAAAGTCTTTGTTGCTCTGGTGTGATTTCCCAGTGGTACCTTCTTAGAATACAGTTATCTCAGGAACAACCTAAGGCATAAGACAATATTTAAGATTACAAATGATTCAGTTAACTGTGTATTTCTGAACTAGAGCTATCATTTTTGTCAAGATTCTCAGACACTGCTTCTCTGAAAAAGCCAGATATCACAATCATGCTGGCCTTTTCAGAAAAGAGAAATTAAAGAAACAAGCCAGTAATGAGATTGGAAACTCTCAGATATTTCAAGGAGGACAAGCTTAGAGAAATAAACACTCACAGTAATATAGTCATGTAGTGTCTGAGAATCATAGTTCCTGTAAATGGCTGCTCCCTAGGAAGACAAAAATGTTCTCAGAATGTTGAGGCTTACCAGACTCACTCTGAAAACAGCAGTTGCAACACAAAGACTAGATACAGATCATCTTATTATCCTCTTGATATATTGTGTGCTTCAAGAGAAAACCATAGTACACAAAAATATTTCATAAATGGAATAAAAATGGAGTAAAAAAGGTTTCAAAGCTGCAAAACTGTAATTGTAGTTTCTTAATTTTCTGGACATGCCGTAAAATGACACTTAAAATAATAGAAACTACAGTAAGTCAGTACTTTCCTTCTGGAACAGCATATTTGTCATTTGTTATAGCCTGCTGGTTTATATTACAGAACAATTGTCCTTTCCTGTAATTGGTGATATGTTGACTATGAAACAGAAGAAATAGAACTATCAAACAAAGAATATTATTCATAGTAAAAATATCGTAAATATATCATAGCATAGTAGTTGATATTGATTGGAAAACAGTGCATGCAATTAAGCTAAGGACCAAATCTCATACCCTTCATTGTTCATAGATAATATTTTATATAAATTCAGTAAAGGTTCCACGTGTATAGTGATACTAAGTATTGCCACAATTTTGTAAGCCTTGAAAAACATGTTTTGGTTTAAACAGGCCATTTCATTTAGCACAGTACATTGAGAAGATGTCTGAATGATTAACGCTTACCTAGCATTAGAGTATTTATTTTCATTCAGGAATATTCTTCGTAGAATTACATCGACTGCTTCACAGAGGGGTGGAAATTATTTTGTGCAGATTTTCCCCTGAAACAGTAGCCATGTTACCTAACCTAGGAACCTCGACTCCTTATCTGGCCAATAGTAAATAGAAGGTTGTTACAGAGGTAAGGACAAGCAACTTCTTTTAAGCAGCTATTATAATAGAGGGGGGAAAGAAAAAAGTTNTGTCTCGCTTTTATTCCACCTATCTGACTGGAAGAAAAAGAAAAATCATAAATTTTTAAGTTTTTCAGACAACTAATAGCAATTAGCATAATTGGCTCCAGGTGGAAAAGTATACAAAGAAGATTTTTGGTTATTATTTATTGAATTTGCCAAAAGCTGAAGTACATGATTTTCAAATCTTAATATTAATTCAAATTTGTGTGTCTCCAGATGTTTTGCAGCT
>WEIU01017056.1:25707-36518 GCA_013389925.1 Aegithalos caudatus | reverse complement strand
ATTTTATGGCTTCAGTTAGAAATGGGAAAATGTTTGGCTGTTTCTTTCTTTAAACAAAAGTAAACTGCAAGTCATCCAGTAAAAGACAGGATACTAGGTTTATTACCTCAGGTAAGATCTAAGTGACATCATGATTAGATTGAGATGGGTAATGATGTTTATTCAGATTCTAACAAAAGAAGCACATTTTTTCATTGGCTATTTTTAGTTACATTCTTAAGGAAAATTCCTTATTAATGTTCACAATTTTAAAGCATTATGTAAAGAATGTATAAGACCATATAATCCATGCTAGCATCAAGGGAGTCATGAAAGGAATTAGACTAACCTACTGACTTCCTTAGAAGCAAATAAATGAAAACTAAATCTAAAAAAAAGAAAATCTAAGGGGGGAGAAAAGTGTATCTGCCAAAATATTAAGCCTGAAAAATCTACTCATAAAAAAATAAAAGCTCCTGTGCTAAAAAAGAAGAATTGATTAATTCAGAAAATCACTTATTTAAGAAATATTCTTACTTGTCGCACACCGAACAGTGATGGCAACGATCTGGTTTTACAAGATGGCATCTGTCACAGTACCTGATTGCTAAAGAAAAAAGTTCCAAGATTACATTTCAATGTACAGTTACACATTTTGATTTCTGAAGTCTGTGCAAAAGTAAGTACTATCAGCTCAGCTCAGCAGAACCCCCAGGAAAGCATTTCAGCATGATCAGCAGCAGTTGCAAATACCAATACATTCTTCAACTACTTGCAATACTGAATCTATCAGACTGAACCCAAAAAGCTCAGTTTTTGCAATCTCTGCTAATCATACTAATCTCTTTTTTTTTTTTCTCCCAAGCCTTTTAGCTCTGCAAAACAACCAACAAACAAAACCCACAAAACCCTCACTAGACTGGAAAAATGTTAAATACTGTTCAACAATATAGCTATTTTAAGCTATTATTCTATCAGATTTAATTTATTATTTGAGATTATCTCTTGGATTTGCTTAGCTAGACAGCATTCAAAAGGTGACAATATGAGTAGGGTTGGATTAACTCTTAGTTTGAAAGATCTTTTGTTCTTGCAACTGAATGACCAACAAGTAAAACAGTAACAGTTTCTTGTTGTGATCTATCTAGCTATAAATGACATACAGAGAGTGATTCTGTTTTCATAATTTTCTTAACCTGTGATAAAAGAAATAGATGCAGTTAATGACTGCAAGAGCCTCTTCTGCAGTTTGTTACTATCATAAGACACTTGTTAATATTGATTTAAAAACAAAAGCAAGGCATTGTCAATCCACTTAAAATCTTGAATTTTATGCTGCAATTTACTTCCCAACAATCTTTATACGCTGAAGAAATGTAGCTGCACAAAGCTAAATTAAAGTTCTTGGACCACTTTGTTATTTTATGAAATATGAAGAAACACTTCTTCCCTTCAATCCAAACCCTTGAAAACTCTTTTTTAATTAGTTTAAGTAGTACATCAAGACACCTGCCTTTGTTAGTCTCCTGAACATATATTTACCTCCAGACATTGTCCGTGTATAGATAGGAAGATCCTTGGCTGCTCGTCTCAAGACTTCTTGCTGGGATTCACCTCTAGGCTCCCTCTCTAGGGACTCCTTGTCTGAATATGATAGATGAAACTGGAATAATTTTTAAAATAAAAAAAAGTTAGCAAATTCCAAGTTAAAAATGTAACTGTAGATGTGTAAAAAGGAACAAATACTCGTTCTATAAAGATGGATTAGCAACATGTACAGAGTATTACAGCAAATAACCTGGTGTTCCCACAACAACTAATTTGTTTTATGGCAACTGAAGACAAAATTAAAAAACACTTGGATTTGGTATTGATGCAATGTTGAATGCTTACAGAAGTATTAAGCAACATTCTTCAAGAGAAAATCAAGAGCTTCTCATTCCCCTGAAAGGTCACTCAATTTATTTCTGTAATGCCAAATATTAACTAGTGAATATAACCTAGGGATGTCAGTATTTAACTGAAAGAAAATACACTACTAGTAACAGCAGAAAAGACAGCTTTATTTCTCTTCTGGTGTCTGGCATTTTCTCTTTTATTCTTTGTCACTGCTGTTGGTGCAGGTGTTAGGATGTATTTTTTACTTTAGAGACTGGCTGAGAGAAGGATGAGATTGGTTTTGTATGGTAAAATAACCACATCTTGAGTATCTTCCTGAATGAAATGCCAGCTTCTGTCACTGCTCAGAACAGTAACAAACATGGCTTTAGAAAGCAATGAAAAGATAAAAATTATTGAAAGAGATGCTTAGTATATGTGAAGTAGTGCAAATTTCTTAAACTCCCAAATCCTCTGCAACATGGCAACATAGCCAGCTTTGTCACTGTAGCTTCTAGAAACCGGCAGAAGTCTTTGGTGTCTCTATCAGAGAAAGGGGATACAAAATCACCTTTGAAAAGAAGTCCACATTTGGCAGGAAAAGCTGTCTCTATCCTGTGCCAGAAACAGAAGCCCTCTGCACAGCATTTATGTTTACAGGAAGGCTAGTCATTACAATAATATTGATTTTTTTTTTTCCTAAAAGAAAGTGATGCTTGTAAAAATAAGAGAACAAACAGAAACGTGCCTATTTTTACTTCTATAGAGAAGGCACCACTCCACCCTTCCTGACAAAGCCCACAGTCTTCCAGCTGAAGCTGGATATTCACTGCTTAACTTGAGTTTTCCAGGTCACCATTTTTTTCCCTTGCAAGACCACAGTCTCACCAACATCTGATGTAGATTTATACTGGGGTATATATTATTTCTCACTGCAGAAACTTAATTTAGAATACTTTTTAAAAAATGCTTATTTGATGTAAACCCATCTACTGTTTCATCTTTTTTTACTGTTCCTAGAAACCTTTGTGCCTGGGTAACTGTTTTCACTCCCATCTTAATGCAGTGCTTGTATAAAGGTGGTATGCACAAGTAGAGAAGGGCACACACTACAGTAGAGTCCCTCAAAACCTACTTTACATGTAGAAGTTTGAAATAAGCTTAAAATAGGTCATTTGCACCAGCTGCAGTATTCATGAAAACTAAATACAAAAGCTTTATCTGGTTTTCAGTCTTCAAGTGAGTATTTGCTAGTTCAGTTCTCTTGAAAATACTTCTTTTTCTATTTGCAGACTTCATCCTATAAAATGGAAGCCAACCAGTAATTTAACATTACAAAAAACCCTAATTAAATTTTTAAAATATCATTCTAATAGAATAGGGAAAAGACATGGAACAACAAAGATGTCACTTACTGCTAGCAACACTGTAAATTCAAAGAACACAGGAACACCACACATCGCTTTCTATTACTCAACTACAATACCATTCCTACCCCATCTGAAATTCTCCAGTAGCATTGTATGATGGATTTGGAACTGTACTATAACCAGCAGGATTTGTCAAAATGCTTTTATTGGCATCAGCCCAATGACTTGAAAACCCTTCTAATTATCAGTACAGTCACCATATACATGCATACATTTTGCTATGTAATTTCCAAATGAAATAGCTTTTTAATTTATTTTGCTCCTACCCACCCTAGGCTGTAGTAAAGACTGCAGTGTGAACTCCAATGAAGATGGCAATTAGTTTGAATTATCTACTTGCTTTCACAACTACATATCCTAGTAGTGAATGAAAATGGGAAAAGAACCTCCACACAACAGACAGAAGAAATCACAAGCTATTCATTTTAGGTTGACCTGGTACTTAGAGCAGCTAGAGTTGCATCCATGCCAAAGTGAGTGTTTGCTTTGTGGGTATTTCAAACTGCAGGGCAGCCATATCACGATTCCTCCTGACCTCAGAGGTTGTGTAACACAGCACCTACTGAGGACTCAGGGGTTTCTGTACAAAGACAGAATGGAAGAGGCCAAAATGTTGTGCTAGCTATAAGAAGCTGCAGGGGCAGATCTGCATCAGGGCCATTCCTGGAGAACCTTCCCAGACCTCTATTTTCATGTGCCTGTTCTTTACAATCCCCCTTCCTTCTTAGCCAGCTGTGGCTTCTCACCATCAGCTTACCTAATGTGCACCCCCACCACAGTCCAAAAGTTCCTTCATACCAAAACAGACGGGGAGAAGTTTTAATTCAGAGGACAACAGACAGATGCTGACAAGAAATGTAAGTACTAAACACAGGGAAATAAATTTTTGCCCACATAAAAGTCTGATATTCCCAAGGCAAAGATTTACACTTCTAGTTCAAATAAGTAATATTTTTCAAGTGGTCAGGATTTTTTCTTCTACCATAAATATCTCATTTTAAAATATTTATTAAAAATTAGAGGAATTGCTACTTTTTTTTTGTCTTGGTCACTACACTGATTGCAATCTGACTCCTATTAAGAAGCTGTAACTGCCATCTGTGTTTTTCTACAGAGTGTAAAACTACATTAGATCAGACACTAAGATATTCAAACACTACAAAAGCAGGCATTTGGCTAGGCTATTTCATAAACAAGAGTTAAGTTTATCTTACTTCTTTTGAAGGATTCATTGGTAGCGTAAAGATTGTTTTCCAATATGACCAGACGAACAGCATGAAAAATATGTGGTAAGCAACCAGGCACACAACTAAAATCAGAAGGGAACAGAATTAATACAAACAGACCAGTGATATTGTAGTACTTACAAATAGTGCCTGGAGGCATCACAGATAGTTCTCCAACAGATGTAAATACAGAGGCTCTGGAAAAGCTTTGCAACAAAAGTATTGCACTGCAACTTTACATAAGACAAATACAAACTGTGTGGGGAAGGTCATGATACAGTCTACATAGAGTACAGAAGCTTGAGGAAAAGGGTTAATACCCTAATAAAGCCCCATCACTAATTAGCAAGCAGTCTCCCTTACACATTTGTTAAATCCTAATTAACTGATGCATCTCTGCCTTGTAGCTTTATAAATCTTGTAGGGAGACTGCTAGCCATGCAAACCCCCAGCAAAAGCCCAACCCTCCAAAGGACGTAAGGGGACAATGACAAGCGTGAGGGAAGTCTTGGTGTGAATGTGCACATGATACCTGAGCAGTAACCATAACCAGTTAATTTGTTTTCCTAGATTTTAGGAGGGAGGACAGTTGGGCAGTTTTTAAAACCTACAGGTCCTTTAAATTCAAGTGTTCATTCACTAATTTATATTCTTTACAGCCAGTCAACATATATTTGTATGTTTTTTAATTGATGAGAATCAACATTTACCATGCTGAGTTGTTTTACCAGAATACAGAAGGTAACTTTTCCAGAGTCTGCCATAGGTTGACAGGTATTTCCATTTAAAAGCTCTCACGCTAGCAAGCAATTCGCTACAGTAAATAGCAAATTTAAACTCATATCCCCTGATTAACTTACTCAAATGACAAGAAAAGAGTATTCTTCCACAAATTCATATCCTCAAAAAGCGTCACAGTGGAAAACCTGTGTACTTTGACCTGACAATCTGAAATATTGCCCTTGTATGGTCAGCTCATGGAGTCTTTTTATAAGTCATATTATTCAGGGCTAGAGAATTCTTTGTAACCCAGGCATGATGGTGCATATAAATGTAGGAACAGTCATCTGGTATGTTCTTACTTTTTGCAATTTTGCCTCAGAAGTAACACTGAATAAATACTTTCGGTGTTGAAGTTTGTTTATTCAAATAGCAGGAACATTGTAAATATTTGCTCTTATTCACTAAACTGTTAAAAATAATAAACAAAAGCTAATAGAATCTGAGGAGCAACTCTGTACAAAGCTTTTCGGAACAACAGGTGCAAAGAGTAATATGCCATGTTTATAAACTAAAAGAGAAATTTTATCAGCATGAATAAGTGATAGAACTGGACTCCACACAAAGCACAGTACACTAAATGACCATCTTGTTGTTCCATAAGCATCTAGACAGGAACAATCCCCACTTTTATCAGAAGATTTCCATCAACTCTAAAAACCCCTGATTTACTCAAACAAAATCAGTGGGTTTTTTTAAACAACAGTATATTTATGGCATATAGTGACAGCAAAGTCACCTCAGTTCTGTATAGGATGCACTTACTGATCTGCATTAAGCATTTTATTGCTGTAAAAAAGCTCCCCAGTAACTGACTGACAAGAAAATTGTTCACATTTTAAAAAAAAAGCCTAACGCCTAAAGACAGAAGGTTTTCCCTTTGAAGTCTGAACAAGAGTTGAGCTCATCTTGTTTGATCTTGACCCTTAGCTCCCAGCCTGGCCCAGTCCTGACTGGTCACTCCTCCAGGTTATCTACCCACCAGTTTCCCTGCACTGTGGTGGAGACCCTGGGCTACCCAGCTGCTGCACCGACCCGCGGGTGTTGGGAGTTCAACATAAGAACTTCATCTCACTTGAGGCAGTTAAAGAAAAGCTGTCTGCTGCTCTCTGGCAGAAATCTTTCTGTTTCACACGTTTTCTGGAAAAAAAACCTCAAAACCAATCAACCAACCAACTACAGAAACCCTAACTCAACCAAACAAAACAAATCCCAACCCAAATGGTGTATCCCTTGCTTGAAGGCAGCCAATTCACAGCCAGCTAGCACAGCTAGACTAGTCTGGAAATTTGAGGTAACCGGTAGTATGGCTGAAAAGATTTTTTTTTTTTTTTCACTCCTGAAAAATCTTAGGGCAGAAGTATAGCCAGGGTAAGTTTCTTCTGACTGGCTGAAGTCTACCACTGCTTTGAGTGAAAATAAGAAAATTTAATGTTCCCCAACGCATTTTGATGATAATTTTAATGTGAGCAATGCCCATCAACTCACTTTTTTCCCCTCTTGCAGAGCATGGAGCAGCAAGAATTTGAAATTCAAAGCCAGCAGATAATACTTCTACACTCATATGGGGGATGAGATCACTGAACTGAAGATTTTCAAGCAAATGCTTCTTAATTGACAAACATGTTTTCTAAGTGAGGGAGTTGCCATTGACTTGATAAAATCTGCTGGAATTACAGAAACATAAAAAGCTCTTCCTCCAAAAGCTCTGCAGCCCAACACTTTACACTTCCATGTTGTGCTGTAGTATTCAAATAGCATCTGGATAAACAATCTAAACATGCTACATCTTCAGGGTAGGAACTGTAACTAGGCAGTTTTATTATATTCTGACAAGGCTACGTAGCTGAAGGATTCTATTTCTTTAAATACGTTAAAAAGAAAATGCAGAAAAAATCATCTCCCATTTAAGTATGTTGTATCTGCACAAATACACTGCTCATCTCTACAAATCCTGCTTTTACAAGAGCTTTCCTTGCTATGAATAATTTTTTTAAAAACCGGAATATAATGATTGTTTTAGCTTAACACATCAGAAAGCCAGTGAGAAGACTAAAAGAATTCTAATTTTTCTCATCTCTATTTGTAATGAATATGGCAATATTCAGGAACAGCAAGATAATAAAAGGTGCTGAAGAACCAATAAAGTACAAATCTAATTGTTTCAAGTTAGACTGTTTCTCAACTCTACCAGTAAATGACTGTTCTACACTGATATACGAATTACACCTATAAACAGCTAATAAATATCTTACCTTTTTCTCCGATATTTGTCATTGTCACTGAAAAAAGAAAAAAGGAAATAATAAAAATTACATTTAAATAGAAAATTAGGTTATTATTATTATTATTATTAAAAGTATTTAAACTTTTTTTCTTCAACCAAAGATGGAAGAGTAATCATCAAACAATACACGTTTAAGGTCACACACTATGAAGCTTTTACGCTGTGTACATTCATCATGAGAATAGGTGCACAATATCAATTGCTTATAAGGTTTTTTGGCTTCTCTTCCCAGGCTCATTTCCTGATAACTAGGACCTCCATCTATCTGAAGCTGCCAAAGTTTAATCCAAGAAAAGCCATCTCTGAAGAGCAGATATTTCTTCTAACTGTTTGCACGTTTCACTCTGTATTTACATTCTGTTCTTGAAGTGGAGGCATCAGATTCCAGAACTGGTCTTGATACTTGGTGATACCTTAGATATTCAAAGCATAAAAATTGAAAGTAGATAAAAGTTGCATCTCCTTTAAGAAATTGCCCATGGATTACAAGATCTGGGGACAGTAAGAGATTAAGCAAGTATGTCAGACATGGAAGGGAGCACACAGGCATCACATATCAGTGACTGCATTTTCCGCTCTTGGTCACATTATTTAAAAGTAGCCATCCCACAACATGCCAGAGAGATCAGAAACTCCCAAGTAACCAAAACCTCTTTTCACCCAAACCACCCTACCACACATTTACCCATCCCAGTTAAGCAGTCTAAAAGCTGTGATATACTGGTGCCTACAACAGGACAGTAGATATATAGAACTCTCATCCACTCTTGTTTTCCTAACAAAAATGATTGCACAAGGCCAGTCTTTAAGCAGCAGACACAAGCCAACTCCTAGGGAAAAGCCAAACAGCCATGCCATCTAACTGATGGATTAAACTTAAGCTTGGTGACTGAGTTAAAACCAGTATTTAAATTTAAATACATCTTGCACACTGCAAGGGTGGACCATGGGACCAGTGCTACTCAACACCTTACTAATGCTCTGGAAGGGTGAACACTTATCAGGTTTGCAGATGACACCACTCTGGGGACAGCAGCTGGTCTGTGCAGGACTTCCATTCAGAGGGACCACGACAGGCTGGGAGAATGAATCAGTGGGGCCTTTATTAAATTCATGAGGGCAAAAACAAGTCCTGCACCTGTAAGGAAGCAATGACACAGCCTGGGGACTGCCAGGCTGGAACAGCTCTCTGGAAGAAGCCATGGAGTTGCTGGTGGGCGGGCAGCAGAAAGGGCCACCAGCCACATGGGCTACATCAGCAAGGGAAGGGTTTATCCCCCTTTGCCCAGAATTCAAAAGACCACATCCAGAACACTGCAGGGATTTGGGCCCCCCAACACAACAAAGAGACAAGTCCAGGAGGAAGCAACCAAGCTGGGACTCATCCTCTAAAGAGAGGCTGTAGAGCCGGGGCTTATCAGCCTGGAGAACACATGGTTTTGGGAGGCCCTCCCAGGATGTCCAGGGAGACATGGAGGAGCTGGGCTCTTCATACTGGCACAGAGTGGGATGACAAGAGCCAGTAAGTGTCAGTTGAAATACCAGGATCAGATTCCAAAAATGCAAAACCATTTCCACCATGAGAATTGTCCATCAGTGGAGGAAGATGTCCAGACATGTTGCACAGCCTCCACCAGCGAAGCTTTTCAAGACTCAAGCCAAAAAAACCCTGAACAACCTGGTGTGACTTCACACCTAGTCCTGTTTTGATTAAGAGGTTGGACTAGATGATACTCAAACATGAATTATTGCACATTTCTGTAATTATAAAATAGGTCTATTAAAATGGAGATTTGATTATAGCTCTACCAAAACAAGCATCTATCTTACCTGAGGGAAAAGAGTAAGCAACCATATTTATAAAGCTCCTCAAAAAAATCAGAAAGACACCACAGAAGTTGCATAAGCCACTATAAAGTAAACTCTGTTCTGCCCTCAGTTTTCTGAACTCTTTGGAATTTAATAAGCTGAATATCCATCTAGACAACTGCTAGAGAGAAGCTGAAGGATCGTGTATATACATTTGACTCTGAGGAGCAGACATACTCCTCTACAATAATGCACAAGAATTGTAAAATTGTGAGAAAACAGTCATCCACCAGATGATTGTTTACAAAACAAAAGACATCTTCAGAGCTGATATGCAATTTAAAATTAGCTACTATTCAAATTCTGATTTTCTTTCTCCACTTGCAAGGGTCAGCAAAGTGTGCAGAAATTTTGCCCGTCTTCTTGGAGTAACTACTCTCTGCTAATTAAAAAGTCACAGCCAAGCATACATTGCAGAAACACCAGTTTCAAAACAAAATCTACTTACTTAACCAACTTGCACAATAATTTGTGGTATTTTTCTCTCCTTACAAGGGACTGTCACAGAACATTGCTGTGAAAGAAACTGTAATTTCTTTTCCACCCCTTATCTAAGGATAAAATGTATTCACTAATGTGTCTGAGAAGTCTAAACTTTCCACAGTGCCTGTAAGTAAAGGACAGACAAATCCAAATTCAATAATTTCTGCCAGACAGCAAACCTAAAGCCTAAAGCTTTTCAAAATTTGTCCACCTCCAGAAGAAAATGCACTCCACAGAGTCTACACCTGCGCAGAGGACTGTCTTTTCAGTTTTTGCAGTATCTAACTTGGAACCCAAATGGTCCTGACAGTCAGGACCACGAAGGCTAAACACAAACACCCAGAGATGTCCAGTTAACCCTAGGAGGGCGAGAACATGTTTTTGTTTGGTGGGTTTTTTGTTTGTTTGTGGGTTTTTTGTTTGTTTGTTTTTGTTTTGTTTTGTTTTAAATATATGTATCTTGCCATTTTAATTTCTTTTACCATCAAGTATAAATCAAAAGTTATTTCATACACTCCTGAGCTGCAACCACTGTAAGAGACTAAAGCAGAGAGGAACAAGGCTGAAAAGAGATGCCTGAAAAGAGATGCCAATACCTTCAATCTCACCATCATTTTTCTCAACACATATTGCAACTGGTGTTTATGCGGAGACTGGCTGCACTGCCCAATAAGCATTCCCACAGGCAGTGAGAGAAAGGAACTATGCAAGATATACAATAACCTGCATGAAGTGAAGCACCAGTCCTTCTACTTAGGCCTTTTTAAATCACCTCTGACAAAGGCTTCCTGGAGATGCAGTGTGTGGGAAGTTATGGACAAGCATCCACAATACAACAGCACCAGAGAAGAAATGAAGGTGTGGGGTGGTTTTTTTTTT
>WEIU01017056.1:251-18382 GCA_013389925.1 Aegithalos caudatus | reverse complement strand
GCTCCGGCCTCGGGCGGCCGCCACGTGCAAGGGGCGCTGGGGCGGGGAGCGCTCGGTGCTCGACGCTGCTTCCCTCCTCATCCTCCTCTGAAACGGGGATGGCGACGCTTAACGCCGCCCTGCAAGTGCCTTAGAACGCCCGGTTACAAAAAGCGCCGCCTCGTTTGCAAATAACGCTTCGGAGTGCAATGAACAAGTGTTGCGGGCTGCCGTGCCTTGGGCAGCGGGCGGTGGGAGGCCCCGGTGGCCAGGCACGGTTGGCTTGTGGCGTTTGGTGGCTGTTCGTGCAGGGGAAGGTGGCGAAAGGTTGTGCTGACTCACCCTTCCCCGAAAGGCTTTACTTTATACTCATCGTAATGGAACTATAACAGTAAACCCAGCCTGCATTACTTTATGTGCGTCCTAATCGTTGCTGAATTATCATTGCAGGATCGGAAATGTCGAGCACCGCCTGTAGTATTTCTACAATCTGCTAGAATCTCTCAGAGCGTCAGTAGGTGGGAAGTAGCTGGTTGATTAAAATGTGTTTGGACTTTGAAAAAAAACTTGTCTAATATCTCACGCAGGAGATTACACTTGAAGATAAATAATCACTATCTGGAAGGCATACAACTGCCATTGATTGAGAAAAAGGCTCCGAGAGAGGAAAAAAATACTGGAGAAAATAAGACAGAACCAATAGTAGGTGTGCTGGCAGGTTCCAGGGTAGGAAATGGAGTATGTATAGTGTGTTTGTTAAAGAGACACAAAAAAGTTGACCATATGGCTGCAGTGTTTTTATGTGATGCGAAAACATGCACCCTTTTTTTTTTTTAAGATCAAACTGAGTGATTTCAGTTAGCCACAGTGAACTGAGTGAATGACCAATGCAAGATTATGCATCAAGAGTAATAATATATATCCCATGGCAGTAAATCATTTTGCCTATTCAGGAAAAAGACTTGTGTATTGTTCTGAAGGGCTTAGCAAAACCATCTCCTCCATGGATGGTTATTACAGTAGAGAAATGAATAAAATATGCCACAAAAGGCTGGAACATAATAATTAAATAAAAGATTCTGCATAATGAGGAATTATTACATTAAAAGGTAAAGTGAATGGTGCTGAAAAACTAGATTTGATATTCCTGCCTGCTATATTTCTCAAAACAAGAGTAAAAGGACTGAAACCAACAGGATGTAGACAATAAAAGCATTTTATTTTACCTTAATTAATTGTGCAAGTCATTGTTGAGGCCAGCATTTTAACAGAATATTTAGAGGATTTGCCTTTACTATGTTTTAATGGAAACATCCATGATTATTCAACATAGATTTTAAAAGTGTAAGGAATAAGATTATCACTGCCTGAAGGCAAACCCCATGCTCTGCTGGCAAAAGTTAAAAGAAATGAAGGCAATTTAATTCATTTGATGGCTTTTTGTACTTATTTGGAAATATGTGACAGTGACCTCTCTCAGGTACCAAGGATAATGCATCTGTTGTATTCTGTGTTTCCAGGGAGACGTCTGTACCTTGAGAAGTTTGCAGCTGCATGCTGTGTATGTAAGGATGAAGTAGGTTTTGCATTGTCTTAGGGGCTATGAAAAAATTTCTCCTGTAAACCATTTCAAAATGCCGTATGTGACATGGGGCTTGTTAGCAACACATCTTCCTGGGAAACACAGTAAACATTAGAGAAAACTTTATAATATAGTAATTTATTCTTTGGAATTATAGTTATTATAAAATATTATGCATATAGAGAGGTGGCAGCTTGCCAGAAGTGTGGGAATGAAAAGATGATGTGTTACAAAGACATTAAATTATATCATACAATTTCTGTTCAGAAGCTTTTCATTATCCCTTCATGGAAATGGGCTTGTGTAATTCAGCATTCTGTTTTTTCCATGGCCACTAGCACGCTCTCCTCAGTGCTCAACTTTCAAAGTAATAAGAACTCTCTTATTTCATATGCTAGTAATTACATGAATAATTACTATAGTGTATGCTTTGGTGTAGCTCCAAAATCAAGGTTATCTGGTTCAAAATTAGTGAAATAAACAGGCAAACTTCACTTTAATTTAGATGGAACAAAAAAGCTTGCACTGACTAATACTCTGAATTACCTTGGAGTATCTTTTGGTTGGAGAGCTGTAAAGAATCCCTCTCTCCTGTCCTTGTGTTTTTTCCCCATAGACACCGGCTCTCTAGCTCTCCTTCATGTCCACAGTTACTTTCTATTCCTTCCATGACTCTCATCACTCTCCAGCTAGATTAGGAGAGACCCTTTCTTCTGTGCCTTTCCTCCTCTTCCTCCGTCTGTGGTATGCCCTGTAGAAATTTTGGTTAACAGAAGAAAGCTCAAGAGCAAGTATATTCAAAGGAGCATTGTGTTCAGGCAGAAGTAAATCCTGGGATAGTCAAAGCCATTAGGTATTAATGGAGAGGTTTCCCAGATCAGTGTACTTGGGCTGTGTCTCTACAGTGAGAGAGGTTACTTGGGGCACAGTTTATTGCTGCTTGTATGAAATGTTCACAAGAAAAAGAGAGAGGAAATGAAGGTAATTTTCTTGTCAGGAGCTAAGCTGAAGGAAGCTGGGGTTTGAGGAGGCAGCTTGAGTGTTTGGCAAATTGAAACAAAATGTTCTTGTCATAAATGGTACCACTCAGGCTTTCCCCTCAGGCAAGGTATATGCAAGTTATTGCTGGTAGATTTTTTAAAATGTGTCTCTCCTGGCATACATTTGGGTATTTCTAACATTACCACTTCTGACTATTCTCTGTACCCAGTTGTGCAAAGGGATGTTAAAGGAAGGGGTCGCCACCCATAGCTCTGGGGCTGGGTGTCCTCCTCCCTGATAGACCCAGGGCCTCTGTTCCAGGCTGGGGAAGGTGGCTGCTGCTTTCCTGCTCAACCAGCGCCAACTTTGGCAGCGCCTCTGCACAGGGCTCACACAAGTACCAACAGCCAAGTCTCCTTCTCTCCTTTGGCTGGCAGGGCTGAGGGTCACTAGTGAAAACACACACGCCTCCCTCCCCTCTACTCTCACAAGCACATGCGTTGTTGCAGATCCCCAAGTACAGGCATGGCCTCCCTGGGTGTCTGATAGCCCTGCCCAGATCCCAGATCTTCTTACCTGCTCCATGGTCCCAAATCACCAGCTGTCCAGCTTGGTGCTGACTGCACTTTGACAAGGTTCTTGTGCAGCTGATCTTCTGAAATAAGCATTGTCCTGCTCTACATACCCTTGCCAAGTACTCTGGGTGACCAGGGCTGTCCCTGCTGTTGTCTCTGTGAGTGTTGTTCGGGTGCATTGTACATCTCTGTTTGGCTTCCTCCCTTTGATAAGGTCCTTGATCAGATGACATTAACGAAGCAGGCTCTATCTCCTACCACATGCTCTGACAGGTAGATTCCAGCTGGGTTCAGATACAGAATGGGGAGTGAAAACTGTGCCTCTTTCTGAAGAAAGGCATCTTGACACCCTTAGCATGCAGTTCTAATTAAGATCTACTCCTTTGCAAGTCTAGGGGGCTCTGCTCCTCTCTGTAAGCAATCTGATACGATGGAATACTTCCTCTGCCACCATGTCCCATGTATTCAGTGGAGAGGCAAGAGCAGGAGGGAAAGTAGGACAGGAAAACACATATTAACTCCTACACAAGTGCAATACACAGAGAAGCACCAGAAGCAGAAATACACACTGGCAGAGTGACAGGCACACAGCACTCATTAGGTGAACCAGCAGCCCTGCAGGGATGCTCCTGGGCCTTCCTGACAGTGACTGTGCTGCTTGCTTCTCTCCAGAATGTCTGGGTGCCGGACCACACTTAACACACACAGGAAAGAAAAAATCACTCCACAACATTTCTGGCATAAGATACCACCTGGAAAATGTATGTTGTATCCCAGCTGGAGTGAGGGACCATCTGTGTATGGTTCGTAGCTCCTGGCTACATTAAAACAAGCAGTTAAGTAGCCTCCCCAGTCTCAGATGTATTCAGCTTCTTGCTCTCCCTCTCATCCCAGCTTGGTAGGTTATTATTTGCAACTGTTTGGAGACCCAAATCTAACTGTTGCTGTATGATTTTTTTTCTTGTATTTTGTGGCAATTTTCCTGGTTCTCCACAGGAAAGGCATATTTAGCTCTCCAATTCCTTCCTCAAATTTCTCGATTTCTACCTCTGTATTGATACAATACTGTATTTGTCATAGTCTGCCTTTAGGGAAGTTTTTTCAAGTCCTATTTAGGCTTATTATCCACCCACTCTTCTGCCACTTTCAGTGGTAATTTTTTCATCGCATTGTTTTTTTCCCAGATGCATTCATCTGGGAATTTTCATTCCCTTGCTACTTTTCCCTTTGTCCCTTAAGGTAGGAAACATGGGAAAAAGCTAAACCAGTTCCAATCAGTACTAGTTCTCATGGAATGCAGATCTGCACAGTGCCCTAAGGCAGGTCTCTGCTTAGGCAAAAATCAAAACTCCTGCAGTAGAAAACCCTTCAAGAGCTGTATGTGAGAAACTTATCCCATGCTGTGTGCACTGTTCCAGTGCTTTCTGCCCTTTGGAGTAGAAGTTATGTGATTTAATGGTTGACTCCAAAAACAAACATCTATATTTTAAATGACCAATCTGATAACTTCCTTTTTCTCCCTCCTTCTCCAGACAGTTTAAAACTTAGAGGGTAGTTAAAAACTTACTTTTACATCTTATGCCCTGAAATGCCTTGAAAAACTTGAGCCACTTCATGCCTTGGTCATGTATCTAGGTTTGGCTGTTCTTTCTGTTGCTGGAGATCCTCAGAGTACATCTGCACAAAATGCAGCAACAGCCACGTTTTCTTTCTTTCCTTGCCCTTCCTGTGGAAATGTTTTAACTGCCAGACTGCAAGCCAGTTTTGGTAGTTTGTCCACTGTCTCCATGAAATGATACAAAAAGGCTGCAAGGGTCACAGCACAGAGAAAGTGAATGCTTCAGCAGCCTCTTAGGGCATGTGCCTGAAACAGCAGAGACTTCTGGATTCCAGTCTGCTCCTTGTAGTTGGTTTTGTCACATGGCTTCCAAGTGCAAGGACATTTTTTGCAAAGCCTAAGTAACTAACTTCAGACTCACTATTTTATTGCAGAGATTAGTATGCCTGAAGTATTTTTTTACAGGGTCATACTCTTTTTAATCTAGCTTGTAGCTTCTGAATCAGGGCTAGAGTTAAAAAACCCCACGAGTAATAATGAATTGCTGTTTCTATGAATATTTATATGTACAAAATTATATATTTTAATAAAAAAAATCAAGTGGGTACTATTATTTATATGGAATGCTACTAGCTAATTATAACGTTAATCTGTGGGAGGAATTTGTAAGTCAAACTAGCGGTGAAAATTAACATTACCCATTCAAGATTAAAGCACACCTTTGTATTAAATTCTATGTGTAAGAAAAAAAAAATGCAATATATCCAAAGGTTCTATCTGCTGACAGGTTCAGGGTGCCAAATACTTTAATGGATTCTCAGATAGGAAGAATATCGTACATTCAGACCTCACACATATTAGAAAATATTCATATAAGTTTTGGCTTGATTTTAAGGGAATTTCAAACTTGTTACTGCTACAAATTAGTTCCAGATCCATTTTTGAATAGTAAAATTTTGGTCTGATTCTTTTCCTTCTGCAAGTATTAGTCTGGAGTTCTCTTCCTAGAAACTGTCTTTAATATATCCTCAGTGGGACAAGAGGGCAAGACACATCATTAGGTAATGATCATTGTATCACACAATGTTGCATCAAAGCAAAAAATTTCTGTATTATTTTTTTCTCCTTTATTTCAATGCATTTGTATCCTGATATTTAGGTGGAGACTAAGAGATCAAATAACTATAGAAACCAGGCAGTGTGACTAACCAAGTGCTGAAAGTCACTGTTCAATAGTTTTTTCCCTTCAGGCTGATAATGTTCTATGTCATAGCAAGTGAGAATCTACAGTGGAAGGAGTTTGTATCCACTTGCTGCTAAAATGTGCAAGGAGGGAAACTACCACTGGGATCTTAAACACCAGGAG
Organism: Aegithalos caudatus; assembly: GCA_013389925.1. Classification (NCBI taxonomy): domain Eukaryota; kingdom Metazoa; phylum Chordata; class Aves; order Passeriformes; family Aegithalidae; genus Aegithalos; species Aegithalos caudatus. Next base: position 12,341 of record WEIU01017056.1, on the reverse strand, counting down.
ATTATCAGGGAGCAGCCTGCACTACAGGGTATTCTGCCAGGAGTTAGGAGTTCATCACAGCTCAGGCAAATTTGGTTAGTATCACAAGACTACCCAAAGCTGAAGGTTTGCTAGTTCTCCTTTTACCCAAGATGGTCTGGGCATCTGTGGGCAGTTCCTAAGCATTCTCTGATGCATTTACTTGCATTATTACAGTTTTATCAACTTACAGAGGAGAACAAGAGCTGATTTTAAATAAAGCCTTAATTTACACAACTTTTCACGTAATTTAGCATACGCATCTTCTGTGCTGCCAGGGATTCTGCAGATTTTGAGTAAGGCTTTATTGAGCCCAGTGACTGTTGCTTATCCGAGGGGTGCCTCTACAGCAGATGGCATGTGCCATTAGTGTGCCTTGTTTTCACCTGTCCTTGCATTTTCAGGTCTTTTATGCAGAATTCTGTGGCTGAAAATCAAAGGTATCTAAACAGATGACTAAAAGAAGAAAACAAGTCTATTTTTTGTGATGGTTAGATGCTCTAATTCAAAGTGCTTACACAGTCATGTTACCAAAAAAAAAAAAAAAAAGAAAGATTATTATGATGAAAGAATTTGAATTATATACACTACAAAGAAAATTAGTTTCAAGTGCATTTATTTTGAAATAAACAAGAATATTGTATGTATATATTCATATTTATATTAAATAATATTATTAAACATGAAGAAAAAATAGTCTTAAAACTAATCTGACACTTTCACGTTCTATTTTATATTAAGTAACTATAGATAGAAAATATATAGAAAAATGCTAAAATTGCCTCAAGCCAGCCATAAAAGCAAAGTGCACTATTGCCTAGGGCAGTGGAGGAGCAGAATTATAATGGTACTGCTGCTTCCTCCAAGGGGAGGATCACTGTGAGTGGGCAGTCATGAATGAAAAGGAAGGATGGGAACCCTTCAGTGACTCCCAGTATTTTCTTCTCTTTTCTTTGTCTTTCATCACTGAAGTAACAAAGTGGGTTTTGCATATGCTGACAAGAAGCAGTGAGACAGTTTTGGGTACCGAGACAATACATTGAATACAGTTGATTCCCTAAATAATCACACAGGGACTGCAGCTTATCTGTGTTCTGCTCAATTCAAGAACCTTTATCTCAATTTATTTATTTTTCTTGCTGTCAATAGTTTAAGGACACCAAGGTGGAAATTTTGAATTTATTTATCATGAAATATTAACTGAAGTATCATCCTTTCATAGTTTTCTGAACTGGCTTTTTTTTTTTTTTAATAAAATCCACACTTAGCACATAGTTTTTTCTACAATTCCCAGTGTGGAATTTCTTTAAAAAAGCTTCCTTCTCATTTTGTTTTGATTTTTCTGACAGAGATATATCTTACTATAAATGAAGCATTTCTAAACTTAGGTGGACTGTTACACAGACACCACACATCTATTCACATGACATATAACATGGTAATTTGGCAACATGTGCACCCAATAAAATTTTTAAAAGTTTTTTTTTTTTCATGATTTGGAGTAGTAAGATATTTAAGAGCATTTTAGTTCTGTTTTGATTGTCTGACTATGAAATATTTCTGCTTCTGATGACAGTTTATTGACATTAGTTTAAGTGTTTGTTTATTCAGCTTGATTTATTTCAAGGCACAGTCTTTTCCTAAACAGATACAGATTTATTCAATGTCCAGTAAACCTTTTCAAGAAGGATGTAAAAAATATGTACTCTTGTTTGTGTGGATTTAATTCCTACTACCTAACACTAATGTTAATAGGGAGTAAGGAAAAATGCTGCTGCTGAATAGCAAACAAGTAATATTCAAATAGTATTACTTAGTGTTGTTTTATAGTGTGCATGCATTCATGTTTTGTTTTGTTTTGTTTTGTTTTTTGTTTGACACAAACACAAGCTATTTATCTAGTTTTCAGATACAGCATTCCAGAGTAGCAAATTAGACAACTATAATTTCTACGCAGTGCCACTTCATATAAAAGTGCACTATTTACAAGAAACACATGAATTTCTACTCTACCAGAAACATATCAGTTTATGGCAATAAAATTCATAATAAATATTACAAAGTGTGTGTTACATGAATTTGAACATTTTGACTTTTCTTTGACATGCTGCTTGTAAGACATCTTAAGATCTGTACTATTTTTTAAAGGATTAATTAATAAAAATAATAATAAGACTTGGAGAATCTGAACATTATAGTTCATACAGTACTTTTCCTAGGTAAATACCTATCATTCACATTATAACCGTAACAGCTTTACTCTTTGTAAAATAACAGCCTCAAAGAGTTTAATTTGTCCATTCGTCATATGTAATTGTTATGCTACTTAATGTAGTCTCATTTTCAGTTTAGCACAAACTTTTAATAGTGCTCATCTGAAAGAAAATTCACAGTCTAAGCTGATGCAGGCAGTTTCTCTTCACTGCCAAACATCTTCCTGCCCAAGTGTAAGACTTATTTTTGTTTCCTTTAAGTGAAAAATTTATCTCAAAATAATAAAAATATTCAAAAGGCATTCTTACAAAAGAAGGCTTCTCCCACTCACATGGCATAGTTAGTTCATCAATTAAATAAATTACATACTGAAAAGCAGTTTTAAGAGTTGATGATCACTATACTAAGTGGAAAAGAAGACCTGTGTTTTCTACTGCAGCTGGAAGATTCACCATTCACCTGGGTTAGTTTGTTCTTCATTAAGAATTCATGGGAATAAATAATTCTTGCCAGTGCAGATAATCCTGCTTTCTTCCTTTATCTCAGCATATCTCGTCTCCGAAATTGCTTCCATAGATCTCTGAGATGCTCACTGGTTACAGTCATCACACAAGAGTAATATTCCTTCCAACCATACTTCGGAGTCTCCTGTGAAAAGTAAAAACCATACAATTGGAAAAAAGATACCGTTCACTAAATTCATTAATTCTACCTTGAATTTTATTAAGACTCATACATACTAGATCGATGTTTTAATATTAAAATAATGAGAGATCAAATTTACTTCTGTAAAATGAGAGTTATAAATCCATACATAGGTTAAATATTCAAAAGGCATCCTCACCTCACAGCACACAGCATTCAACAAATAGCCTATTTATATTAAAATATGCAAGAAACAAAAAATATTCCTCTTTATTCAGGTATGTCCAGCTCCCTCTCTAGTTTCGTTCCTTGATTCTTTGTATTGACACTGTACTAAAAAGTTCACCTATGCCACTAAACAAAAAGCATAGAAAATTATTGATGTTCATTAAACCGAGGCACCAGCAAATGCCAAATACCATATGGGCAGATGACAAGAAAGCTTCTTTATATTAGGTTACCTTAATCCTAAATTGTAGTTCAGCAAGATAGTTGTCCATTGAATGGAGAGGAAAACTGGCCAAGGGCTGGCCTGGGAGATTCACTGCTCTGTGTTCTATGTTCTCTGTAATTATCACTGGATTTCATTATTTCTTCCACTGTTTCTAACTCCACAAGTCTGTTTTCATAGTAAGTGTAAAAAATAGATTGAGAGATTCTGAGAAATAGAGCATCTGGGGAAGGAAAGCATTTTCCTCCTAGTTTATATGCTGAGCATATGCTGAGCATTCACCATAGAAGTGTGGAATATCCCTTGGGCCAGTTGGGGTCAGTTGTCCTGGCTGTGTCCCCTCCCAGCTCCTTGTGCACATCCAGCCTCCTTGCAGATGGGGTGGGGTGAAAAGCTGAAAAGTCCCTGACTGTGTAAGCACTGCTCATAGCAACCAGTACATCACTGTGTCATCAATAGTATTCTCATCCTATATTTAAAACACAGCACTGTAGCAGCTGCTAAGAAGAAAACTAACTCACTCTTAGCTAAAACCAGGAGAAATGGTGAGACTGTCCAATACCTTGTTTCGGTTGAACTGAGTGAAGATGTTAAAGAAATTGCCACACTGCAGTACATTAAAATCCACCATGAGACACTGAAGACTACATCTATTTATTCTTATCCCTCATCTTCTTTAATTAAAAAGCATATAAGTTTATAAAGAAGTTGTAGATATTCAGAACACAGTTTAGTCCACAGTAGTATATGATGCAGATACTAAATGAAATATTAGAAACCATACTTAAATACATAATTTAGCTGATATTTATGGTCAATCTCATGAAAAAGAGCATAATTTGCAAATTGCAGTCCATTATTTAACAAAAGCATATTCAGTTTATTAACCTGTGCTTTAAGAATTGCATTTATTTTTTATATTATGAAAGAGAAATGTTCATGAAAGTCATTAAAAGAAATGCTGAAATACACTGACTGTTCATCTACATGTATGCAGCATTGTTTCTACTCTCAATGTACTAAACCCACAGGAGGAACTGCTTGTCCACACGATCTGCAAAGCTTTCATGTTTCACTGGAACATTCTCCTCCCACTGTATCCAGGTATGCTTTTAAGCTTCTTGTCAGTTTTAGGATCAAAAGCCCAAGTTCCGCAATTTCCAATTACTTTTGTAAGATGAGTCAGGAAGGTGCACTTAATCACACACTTCTCACCTCTCTGCTTTACAGAAGAGGTAAGCAAAAGTCTCTTCAAACAGTAAGCAACAGCTTCTTTTGTTTTTTTTTTAAACCTGTCTTTCACACTAGATGTGTTCAATTGCTGTGTACTAGGAAAGTATTGAAATTAAAAGCTTTAAAAAGATCAGCTACATGAAAAATTTAATCTCACTTGACAGAATGAAGTGTTTACAAAAGACAGCAATTTACAGTTGAAATGGCTGGAAATGAGAGTCTGAATCCATGCTTCAGTTTTTCATGTCTTTCAAATTAAATTTCCTTCCTTACTCAGTCTCAAGGTACTATTTTCAGCTATTAACCATTACCTTCTAAAAGCATTTAATCAAAAATTCTGAAAATCCACAATATTCAGAACATCTAGAAATCAGTTATTTTAATGCAAAAAAAATCCTAAGATTGCCAGAAAATTACTAGTACATAGAAATTAATTTCTAGATTTACATTTGTATGTAATAATTACTTTCAATACTTCAGTAGTCAATAAAATCAGTTATGGCCTAAATATCTATTACAGTTACTGAGCACTACTGAGCATAGTTCAGCAAACAGTTCTTTAGATGGACTTGAATCCCTTCATAAGCTGGTCTCTAGCATCCCTTTCTGGAAATTAACTTTGAAAGGGCTTTATTAGAAATTTCCTAGTTAATCCTTCCACAAGATGTTCAAAGCAGAGCTGTCATCTGTGTCCTGTCAGGCAGTTCTCTACAAACATGTTTTTTCAATTCTCCATGCAGTGCATGCAAAGGAATACCTGCCAATGCCAAGTCAGGCTGTGTGCCCTGCAGGGACCACACACAGCTTGTACAGTTGATCCCCAAGAAGAAATTTTCATTATTTATTTTAAGGGTACAACATTCTTTACACTGTGGAGTAATGGCATTAGTGCATTTTAGAGATATGTGACGTACAGCACAATGTGCTGTTTATCGCTTTTCAGAGTGCAGATTCAAAGTAGGGTATAATCTATGGTAAGCGTGTCAAGTATCTTAATCTCCTTCACCAGAGTTCTACATTTACCATAAAAATGCACAATGTTTCAAAGCACAAGGAACTATACATTTATATTTTGAAAAAAGTGAAATTAATAGTAGTTGTACTGCACCTTACTGTGGAATGTAGTTGCAGCTGATTTTTTTATTTCATGTACATTTATGTGCTTCTTTGGACATCAGACTGGAATTTAATTAGCTATTGAAATTGTTCAAATCTCCAATGATTCCATTTTTACTGTCTTTTCAATTTATAAACTAAATTGAAAACGAATGATTCACTTTCACTCCACAATGTATGGCCAAGACAGAACTATCTCTGTTCTACTCCACAGAACTTTTGCCAAATCACTTCACATGCCTTGGCTAAAGTTTCCATTTCCATTAGCAGAAGTTTACAACAAATCTGAAGAAATATTATGAGTTATGCAACATTTTGCACAAAAAGAAACTCTTAACAGCCAACAACTGGTTATGTCACTGTAATGCCTGGGCTTGATCTCAGAGGTCTTTTCTGACCTTAACAATTCTGTGATTCTGACTCATGATAAGAGACAAGAAGCAGTTGCTCAAGTTAAGAGCAGTAGCAAACTACTGTGTCAGCAGGGAAGAGAGAATTTTATATATACAAGGCTTTATTGTATTCTTCAGTGTACAGGCAACAGGTATTTGATACAAACCTACTCAAGCAAGTTTGGGTACAAGAAGAATTTCTGTTACATCCAGGAGCTCCAGGTGGGAAGAAGAGCAGGGTAAGTAACTAGCGGCCTCTACATTAACTCAGTGAGGTTGCCTGTAGCCAAGTCTGTGCCCTGAAAACTAACCTGGTTTCTTCTGTCTCCAAATGGGTAGTGTAGATGTACTATAATTCAAATTTGAGAATTTTATACAGAATGAACAACATCTCCCTTTATAAATCTCAATGATGCATTTTTTTTCCAGTTTACATCATCTCAGCATATGAACTAATTAATTTGGTGCCTGAATTTAGATCTGACAATGTGTTGATGTATGTACATTTGATGCTTTTACCACAGTCTCTCTTTCTGTCACCAAGATAATTTTATTAGGTTTGTTGATTAGATACTGGATTCCTTTGTGACACTGCATTTTCTTCCACTTGGTAGCATACCCTTCGCTGAAATTATTAGGGAAGCATCATGACTGTGTAGAATTTTGCCAGTTTCCTGTAAGAGCTGTTCCACATCTTGAAAAGTTTACAGTTTAAACAATACTTAACATGAAAGTACAATATGGGTTTCGACAAAAAGACAAAGTACTCCTAATAACTATTTTTAAAAATACATGAGAAAAGAAGAAAGAAAACTTTGAAAGTCAAAAGTTTCAATGATATAAAGTTATATAAAATTAAACTAAAGCCACGACTTCCTCTCATGAGATTAGTGACTTGGATTACTAAAATGTTGTTTAAACTACTTTATTAGTCATTTACACTTCCCATTAGTAAAGTGGAGAAACCAGACTCTTTGTTAAGATCAAACTTCCTCTTCTGTCCCTCACATATTAGTACAATGCTTCAGTATTAGGGTAGTATTGAACAAAAAATCTCATCATAATATTGTGTCTCAGAATTAAAAACAGCGGGGGAATGACAGTCAAGCCCTCCTGGCTCAGGAGCATGAGATGTGCTGGACCCCTCAGAGGGTGACTCAGAGCCATGGGGCCTTGCTTGTCATGGTGTACATCTCCCTGGGAGCCAGCAGCCTTCATAGCAACTCCTGCAAAGTCTTTACATGGAAACAGAAAAAAACTCTAAATTGCAAAGAAACAAACTCTTTCTTTAAGAGAAATGTCTACTAGTACAGTGTCTATGTCCCCTGTGTGACAAACAGTTTCACAATACAGCTACAGAATACGCACACCCTGCTTTTTACACTGAAATCCAAAGTACAACTGAACTGTATGATGGATGTTCACGTAGTGGATATGTGAAAACAAGTGATTATGTGTGGACACAGTGCTGATTTTTTGAAATTGCTGGTATATCATTAATTGAGCCAAAAATACATGATTGCTTTCAAGAATATAGCAGTATAAATCAAAGTAGAATCAAGTCACTAAAAGTCAGAAAAATGTGCCTCTACAATCTTCCTTGGCAAATGCTTATTACCTATAGGTACCTGAGAAATTACTTAAAAAGAGGTAATGGGACAGACAGAAAACAACAGAAACTATGAAAAAATAGTTTTCCTAATTTCAAACACAGTACAAAATCACATCTGGCTCACAGAACGGTGACAGTGTGAGTCAGTCATTACCAGCTCCAGGATAAAATTCTATTGCTTCAGTCAAAAACACAATGTGACGCCTTGAGCTACTACATTGCTTGCAGTCATATATTCCTATTCCTGAGTTTTGGAACAGGAAACAAAGCAGCGACAGTTCAACATTCAGCCATTCCTGCAGGCATGCCAGCACACTCAGACTGGTGGCTAACACATACCGTCATTTATCTGCTATAGAGCTCCTTCCTCACGCAGGATTTGAAAGTAGTATACCTCTGTATAGGTTTGTAGCCCTGTGGAGCAGAAGATGGAGAAGTGTGCAGATGCAGACAACACGTGAAGGCAGCCAGGGGTAAGCATAAGACAACGGCATCATGAAAATACAAAAAAATGGCTTTAATTGACAAATAGCTAGGAGATAACAGTACAGTATGTGTTATGCAAAATGTTTATCATTTAGTCATTAAGTTCTGAGACTTCCAGTTTAAAATGGAATTTTTAAATAATTTATCTTATATATTTTTAAATTTGAAAAAGAAAGGGAAATAATTATTTTAACTAATAAGCAAAAAAAAAGCTTTTTATGTCTAAACATTTTTAATAAGTTTATGGCAATACTTGGATTTGACCACTTGATGGCAGCTTAACATATGAGTTTGCTTCAAACTACTGAAACAAAAACAAGGTTTCAGGTTGTGCTACAAAAGTTCAGAAAAAGAGAGATTTTATTTAGTAAAGTCTTTAAGACATTTAATTTTCCAAAAACGTGTAAAATTTGCATTAAAAATGAACATTTATTGTGTTCCTATAAGAGGTAGTACCTGACCCTCCTCAAGATTTTAAGTTTAAGGCCAAACTTTTAAATAGGACAAACCTGCTACATACTGCCTGACATTTCAGAACTGCAGTTTCATTGGACTTGTGTGACTCTTTACTCTTAAATAGGTTCATTTTATTCTGACTATATAACACAAAATGCCCTTTTCTAAAATACATGGTCCCAGTACCAAATTCTCTAATGGCCTCAAGATTCTGCTCAAACATAATTAGTGAAACAAATTCTAAAACAGTAGAGTTGCTAAGTACAAGATGTTAATTGTAAAATCTTACTTGAAATCATAGGCCTAAGTGAAACTGTTATTTTGGGATGTTTTTAGAGAGATAATCAGACACGACGTTAATTGGCAGACAAATTATGGGATACTTAACATTAAAATCAGGCATTTATACTTCATAAAGGGGTTCAACGTTTTCATGGCCAAGATTTCTATGTTGCTACAAAATATTGAATAACATGAAGCTGTCATGATCTTTTATCTGTATAATGAAACTGACTGAATTTTCATATGGATTCAAAACACAGTTATTGATAAAGAAAAGGTTAGTAATTTGTTAGCTTTGATTTAGCAGAAGACGACATTTTAGCCCTCCACACTATAGGAGCAAGAGTGCAAAATTTTACTTGTTTTGGACACATTAAATACTCTGCAACTTTTAACATACAGACAATAGGAAGCAATTAATGACACTTTCCATCAATTTGTTCTGGGGAAAAGGTTCTTAGGCATTTTCTACTTTTCATTCTACACCAAGACTGCAGTGAGAGGGGGGTGTTTATTAAGGCAAAATTTTCACAGGGTTTTTTTTAATGAAGACAATTTTTTTCAGAATTTTTACTATTATCCACTCTTGGAAAAGAATTGGTTTGTGTGACATTTAGGAAAGTTCACTGAAAATTGTAATTCCTCCATTTACTACCATAATTGTCTTGGAATACTACTGATTAGTGAAGAGAATGCATTTAACTGAATTACAGGACCAAATCACAATTATCTCCTATGTAATCCAGGAGATGTCTGGTATTTAACTTAAAATAGAATCAAAATTTATGAAAAATTGGGTTATTCTTCTGAATATTGGCTATTCCTTATAGTTCTTTTACAATCCCCTGGAATATTTTATAGTGGTCCAGGCAAAGGGAAGATACATACGTAAGACTGAATAGTGCTGGATGATATAGATTCTTAAAATGATATGTGATTTCTGTCATGCATTTTGTGAAACAGGAAGATGTAATAAATACAAGAGTTATTTAGTAAGCAGACTGTTTGCTGGTTAAATTAACATACACTGCACATTTACAATTAGTAAACAGTTAAAACATATAGCTGAACAGCTTGAAACAATTGTGAAACAATCATCATTACCACACCATAATAAAAGGAATTGAGGACTAACACGGAAGTAAGTTTGTTACAATTACAGTGGTTGTTATCCACATTTTATGTTTGATCAAAATATTACAGAAATAACAAGTAAACTATTAGACTGAACACAGAAAGTTCTAAAATTACATGTATAAACCAACTAAAATTAACTAGAATTACAGAAATAACATATTGAAATGTGACTTTAGGAACCATAATACAATTTAAGATTTATGTCTAAGCAATAAAGAAATAAGGTTGTTACTTAGAACACCATTTTACATTTAGTTAAAAATGTTAACACCTGTCATGTGAAGGAGAAAAATGACTGCAAGTAATTCCCTGCCCTCTAGCTGATTATAATTGAATATTAGATACAGGGTTTAATTATTAAAATTAGCTCTGAACTAGAACACAGCATTGTTCAGCACCACTTCACCAATTATTATTTGAAAATTAAAACTACCTTCTGCTGCAACTCTTTCCAGCTGTCATTATGAGCACTTGGTACTTTATATAATGTTTTAGAAGAATTGACCTTTAACTAAACTTCTTGAGCTTGAGAGAGACAAATTCTTTTTTCTCTGCAAGCAATACAGACATAATTGCTGCCATTGTTAAAATTCCTAATGCAAATCTATTAATCACACAATACAGAAGAAATGACAGTATACATGGGATTTCACATCTCCTATTTGGCTTGCATATTATAAAGGTACATCACGACCTCTAAATATTACTTTGTGACAAAAAAATTTCAAGAATTTACGAAGGGATTTTATCTTACAGATTGCTTCAGTGTTTCTTTCTATAAATGTATGGTCTTAAAATGTGTGTCATAAAATGTATGTCATAAAATGTACGTCTTTAAACGTATGCACTGCTGGTTTGAAATTTACAGGTGTTACAGATGCCAACATAGTGGTAAGTGGCAAAGTCAACAAAGATAACTATAAAATTTAGAATCCTTACCCTAAATCCTCGATTGAGTCTGTCTTTCATAATGCCAATAAATTCTTTATAACTCAACTGGTCATCTCTGTCGACATCAAAAATCTTGAACACTGTGTTCACCAAATGTGGGGAGAGCTTCACACCTGTGGCTACATACACAGCACGCTTGAATTCATCTGCATAAGGAGAACACCAGAAAAAAATTAAAAAGGTGAATTTAAGGGTACTTTGTGAACAGCATATTTTGAAGTATAAGTAAACCTTTAACTCAAGTTTTCACATTTAAATACTCAAAAATATGAAAAGTGAAAATTAGAATCAAATTTCAGAGTTATAAACCAAGAAGTCCTTAACTGATATAAAATGACACTGCTTAGTTGGTGCTAATTATTTACAAAAAAAGATAACAGTCCATATACCATACTACCTGCAGTAACAAAATTAGAAAATCATAACTAAACCTATGGTACATATATGGCATTTGTTTATTTGACACAAAACAGAACCCAAGAAATAGAGCACAGAGAAAATGATACAATCCCTTGGTAAGGCCACATTAGGTAGGACTACGCTGTGGTAGAGGGTCAGACCCAGGAAGAGGCTACTTGAGGAGAGCCCACAAGTCTGACCACTTTGTAAATTGCTCACCTTGTGCTCCCCAAGCGTCACAACTGTTTTATTAAGGATTTTAGTAGGTACATACATGCCTAGTTCTTTCTGTACCCACTTACTGATTTGTTAAAAATCTGTTTGATCTCTCTTCAGATGTTCTGCCACTGTTTTCTTCTATAGCCTTTGTAGAAGGCCAGGTTCAGATGCTCACTGTGTAAAGAAATACTATTGCTTGCTTTAATCTGATCTCTCACTGGTGTCATCAAGCGCCTCTTAACTCCTATATTGTAGGATTTGATGGACAATTATTCTGCATTCAGCTGGTCCACCACTTATATGACTTGGCACAATATCTCTTATGAGATGACCAAGCCTTTTCCTCTCCAAGCCAAGCTGGATTCCTAGCATTTTTAGCCTTTTACTGGAAACATTAAAACTACGAACAAGGAAATACAAAACACTTGCATTTTTGTCAGCAGTTCTATATGGATATCAATGGATTTTTATAACAATAT
>WEIU01017053.1:4236-43028 GCA_013389925.1 Aegithalos caudatus | reverse complement strand
CACAGTTGAATGCATTAAAAATCTTAGAAAACAAAAAAGACTATTTTAAACCAAAAATCTTCTGGATGTAAATAATTACTACAACCACATGCTGTAGATTCCAGTTGAGTGAAAAACAGCCACATATATATCCTTATCCACCTGCAACCTTGGAATGAGCGGGTACTACCTCTGTTGAATGTTGTTTCATGTTTAGGGGCTCACTATTGTCCTTACAAGCATATTTCTCAAATTTACATATAAATTATTTTGAAATTAATATTTCTTTTTCACCGTATAAGATGTAATGTCCTTATCTTGTTGAGTATAAATTCCAGTAATCATTTCATTATGTTCTTATCTCTATTGATTCGTTCAGACCAAAGCATTTTATCTATGCAGTTAATTTGAGCTGCCATATATATATGTTTGCTTTCTCATATCTTTCCTTCTTTCTTAAATCCTGGAAGCAGTACAGGTTCACCTTATTTTGTTTTAAACTAGAAGTATAAAATATGAGCAAAATTAAAATTGTAGTCACATGATTAATATTTTGTTAGATTTTTGGTGGATTCTTTTCTGCACATTTTTGTTTCAAATAATATTATAGCTTTAATGTTTGTGATGGTTTGCTATCCACTTTTAGTTCGTTTAGAATGTAGACTGAAACAAAAGTACTAAAAATTCTGAATATGTGAAAACACACTGCTGACATTGAGTTAACTTGACATAAATGTCCTAGAACTTTAGATCCCCACTGTGGACATAAATTATTGTCTCTTTCAATTAGGAGCTATGTATTATTAACATCTTCTAAGTATTTTACTTAGAATTTGATTTTATAGTAAGTGAAATAAATACAGTAAGTCTAGCAAACAATAACACATCACTAAAGGAAGAAAAGATGTTTACTTATATTTAAACTCATATCTAAATGACTATTTGCATTCTAAAACAAATGTAATATCAAGTTAATAATAAATTAGATGAGGAAAATTGCATGAAGAAATCATATGAAGCCTCTCCTGGAAGTGGTCATGTTTCACGGTGTTGTCAAATATAATTTTTGTAATAGGCATAAGGTCTATGACACACATATAATTCTTTGCTAGCAAGTAAAATCGTCACTTTGAATAGCTATTTTTTAAAGTAATGTGACAAACAATTGCTCCTACAGTACCTGTGTAGAGAGGAGTTTCCTATTTCATTCCTGGAAAATATCACCTCAACAAAGAAGTAATGAAGGGGGAAAAGTTAGAGAATTTCTTCAAATATCCTGTCTTTTACTCCATTGGCTTTAATGTAGATTTTTATGTGGGTGGAAAGAATAGCTTTCCAGAACACTGTTGGCCTTTGTCTTTAGCACAGCTGCATCTGAATTTTCATTTCATATGCAGGGAGAAAAAAAAGAAAAGCCTCCAAAAAACTGATGCGCACATTGAACTGGAGGAAAGCAACAGTGACATCATCAAAGGGATCCCCAGCCAGGGTGGTACTTACCTCATGTACCTCTGGCCATCTAATAGATAAATGTCATGCCACAATTATGTCTCCCATTTTCTCCCCAGTCTGAAGAGAACAGATGCCTGCAGTGATTATTCACTCTATCTGCACCAGGGTCTAGGACATGGACAATAAATCTCTCTCTGCAGCTGCTTTTTTTGTAACCATTTCATAGAGACAGACTCTGAAGACTTACCAAAACACTAACCAGTTCTGCAATCCCAGAGATCTAAATCACATCAGATGTCAAATTTAACCAAAGAAAATTAGATTATTTTCATCCTAAATTATCACTCCCTACTGGGGAGAAAAAATAATTTGAAAAATATTTTTTCAATCCCACTGATGCTAATTAGTAAGATTTCCCTAATCCTACTAATATTTTTAGAAATATAAATCCAAAATATTAATATAATCATAGAGAGAAAGTTCTGGAGTCAAGTCGACCAAAATCTTTGAAGGAACAGTCAATAAATCTATATATAAATATATAAATATTTACACTCTTTAACACAGCTGGATGTGAATCTGAAAGTGAATACTCGTGGTTCTTAGTGCAAGACGATTCTCAACACTTGCTTAAAATAACTCAAAACAAATCAAGAGCCATTGTTTTGAAATGTTACAAAGCAGCTTAGTGTTATCATATGGAGGTATAACAATGCTCTCCATGAAATACAACAACAAATGAATCTTGCTACTTACATGTGCCTTCCTTTCTGCTTTATGTCTGTTCACATAGTTTTAAAGTGCTTGTCAAGCCAGTAATGCAACGAAGTAATAATAGCTTCACACATTCTGACAGCCACCAGGAAGTTATATAAGGGACTGAAAACAGGACTCACCAAAACTACTTCAAAAGAATGTTAATTATTATTACACTATTTCTATTTTGCCTAAGGGATTAAAGTGATGAGATGTTACTCTGTAACAATCTACTCCTATGAGTCAGTTAGAAAAATCTTTTTTAAATGGACTACTTTGTATAATTATATCTTTTTTTTTTTTTTTTTTTTTTTTTTTTTTTTTTTTTTTTTTTTTTTTTTTTTTTTTTTTTGTTCATAGTACCTTAGAATTTTGGATGGCTTTGCAGTAATCTCCAAAGGCAAAAATAAGAGCACCAGTTTGGATATCTTTATTTTTTAATTACTTAATTTTTCCTCAAAGACTCTGTACGAAATTCTTCATAATAGTGACTCTGGTGTCAAATAGAAGTCAGATAAATTTGATTTGCAATGGATTACCATTTTTATACTCCACTTCCTTAAATACCTCCATATATTTTAAAAACTTCCTTGAGTATTTCAAGTGTCTTTTGTGCCTACAGTTGTGTAATTACTAAGTTACATTCAGATGCATGTACACAAATAAAGCCAGCCACATCTCAGGAGTCTCAGATCATATGAGAGCCCACAGCTTGTTGAGAGAGAAGCCTGCAGGAAAAATTATGAGACATTTGAAACTACATTATTATTCTTAGCTGATTGAAGTATTCATCACAAGTCTTGTATTTGCTGACTGTAGTCCTTTATTCTGTCTCTCTGAACAGATGGAAATTTGTATACTTTTGTTTTTCAGGACTTCTCCACTAGTTAGTGCAAATATATTTGTGCCTTGGGATTTTTTTATGATCTTTAGCAGAATACTCAGTTACCAGTATATTATTTGCAATTCACTCTTTGAGATTTGATTGGTCTCTAAATCAGTGTAATTCTTTCACTCCTAAATTTTCAGACTAGAGGGACTGTAATGTTTAAGCTTACCTCCTGCTCACAACAGGGACATTCTTTACCCAGGGAAGCATTAGAACTGAGCTCAGAATGAAGAGAATGCATATGAGCTTTTAGCAAACTGCAACTTTTTTTCTCTTGTGTCTTTAATTTGCCTCTCTCAAAACAATCTGCTCTTTTTTAAAGAATGATGGTAAATGGTGGAGAGGTTGTATACTTTCTCTTTGTGCTCTTGCTAAGACTGGCATTCAAAACCAAACAGATCTGTCCATCCCCCACTGCATGTCTTTTTACCTTAAACACTATCAAGGCCACAGAAGGAACTTGCAAGATGAACCACCACAGTGAGAACTTGAGATAAGAACAGAAGGGAGGAATTTGCAACAGGAAGACATTAGTTCCAGGTCTGGTGAGGCAGATCTGGGTAGCATCCTGGTTAATATATCCAGACAAAAATTCCCACAGTGGCAGACTGTGGAAAAGAGAGCAACAACTTATGTACATGCCATCCCAAATTGTGAGAAAAGCATCTGTGCCCTGTGTATTCTTGGAGCTTGGGCTGTATAAAGCTGATAGCCAAGAAGAACCACTTGGCAATCCCCACTACTGACAGGACCAGAAGAAGAATCATTAGGACACCCTCTGAATCCATTAGATGGGGATAGAATTCCACTTAATCTGTCCTTTGTCACATTCTTTCTCTTCCTCCCACTCTCTTTCTTACTTTTTATCTGTCTCTACCTGACATTTAGTGTTAAATAGAATCTGTACTATTTGTTTTAGCATATGGTCTTGTTTGCGCCTCAGTTCAGGCAGAGGCATCTCTTAATAATTGGATCATAACAGCATTTCACTGTAGGAGATCCATTTATGTGTATGATAAGTGAATGAAGCAACACTGACTACTTAAGGTCCACTGTGAAGTTTAACCCAGACACTTGATGATGTCTGACTCAAACTTGTAAAATAGGAAAACACAAATGAAACTGACTTTGGCTGGGTACTTCAACACCTTGTCCCTTCTCTACATCTGTGTAGATAAATCTGCCATCATGTGATCCACTGTGCACGATTTGTTCTCTCTTTTGTTATTATTTTTTTATTGTCATTTTTAGAAGCATTATCTGTGGGAACAACTATATGACTTTTGCTGCAACTACCATAGAAAGAGGGTATTTTTAAATCCTTATACGACTGAGAGTTATTGGTATATTTTTATTGCCCTTAACTGTAGTATTCCTTTTGAATGAATATCTTGTCAGCTTTATCTACACTGAATATTCTCATGCATTTCACCAGATTTTTTCCTCCAACAAATTAGTTCTCAGATTTAATATTAGGACTATACACTTTTGATATCTCAATCAAAATATTAAATATATTACAAAACAACCATTAAAGAATTGGAGAACATATTTTACACTTAATTCCTAAGTCTACAGAAGGATTTTCATTATTATAACAGTATCTAGGAGAACCAAGCAATATCATGGCTGTATTTTGCTAAGTGTTACATGAATATAAGGAGAGACTCTAGAAAAACTGGCAGTCTAAGAGACATCTGAATGATTAATTACTTTCTTATTTAATTCTGAAGTTTTCATAAAGTATAAGATAAAGTTAGCTGCCTATAGATAAAAACTATCTAAAGAAAGCTAGTAACAAATTGTGATAATTTTTTGGGACAAACTTGTTGTCTCTTTATTATTTTAATGTCTTGATTATAAGCCATACTTTTGGCCTAAAATTTCTATTATAGTTAATGAATCACAGCTCTTTTCTTCTGAGTTAAGTGCTAGTGAAAAATGGACATTTGTAAAAGATATATATAAGGTTGCTGTAGCCCCATTTGTACAGCTGTCATTTCAGACTTTGAGGAAATAAAGACCTTTTTTTCAAAAAGGTGTGACCCATTCATAGCCTTTTATCACAACTTTGATACCCTAGAAAGCATAAAACTGATGTCCTTGAAAGTTTTCTTGGAAGCCTAAAACACCTTACTATATTCAGATACTGACAGGGATTGTTTCAGTTTATCTCTCTGAAACCAAGATTGGAGACCATGCAAGAAATGATAAGGAAGGCTGTCATTCAGATGTGTTCATTTAAAGAATTTTAGTACATCACAAGTCTATTTATCTTTGCCAAAATATTTAGTTAACTACTAGCATTCTAGACCAGAGGGTTTCTTTCTTGTCATTTTGAGCATCAGCTGGGTCTTGTGCAGGCATGAAAAGAATAAACTGAAGGATATTTTTCTTGTAGGACTTCAAAATCTGTATATTGTTACTGTTGTTTGTCTGCTTCCAAGGTTTGATGAGTGCTTTTAACGATAACTACAACTCTGTGTGCTTCATTAATCATGAAGTGTTATGTGAAATTTTCCTTAGTTGGAAGTAATTAGCCTTGTACAAAGTAATTAAACTCATTAAAAATATCCTAACTTTCGCTTTTTGGTTTTAATGGTTATATCTCTGTCATGTTTTGAAATTCTGATGCTTTTTATAAATTATAAGATTGAATATCTATTCTCTTTTCTAAAATAGTATCTGATAAGGATTTTGTAAAAAAATAAAACCCAAAACCTCCAGAAATAGGTAATGTTGACATAACAAAAAACAAACCCACAGAAAAATACCCCAAGAATATAAATAATAGATGAAGTAAAAATTAAATTATAAAGTATTTATTAAACACACTGACCACATTTGACTAAAGTCTCAGCATGGCAAGATGTTTCAGTCCAAGATCATACTTTTAAAATCATACTGGTGTTGGGTGATGCTGGCCAGATTCCAGGCACCCATGATAGCCACTTACTCAGCTCTGCAGCTGGGCAGAGGAGAAAAAAATTTTAAAAAGGTACATGAGTTGAGAAAAGGACTGAGAGAGATCACTCACTAAATACTATCAAGGGCAAAACAGTCTCCACTTAGAGACATAATGTGAATTTATTACTCACAAAATCAGAGCAGGATAAGGAGAAATAAAATAAGCCCTTTAAACACCTTCCCTCCCCCACTCACACCTTCCCAATGGCATTCCTTCCCAAGGAAACAGGGAAGGGGGGTTTTGGTCAGTTCATCACCCATGGCTTCACCTACTGCTCAGGGAGAGGAGTCCTTTCCCTGCTGCACTGTGGGATCCCTTCCATGGAAAACAGTTGCCCATGAACTCCAGCGTGGCTCCATCTCATGAGCAACAGTCCCCTCAAACTGCTGCAGCGTGAGTCCATCCCACAGTCAACATTATCTCTCAGACTGCTACAGCATGGGTCACTCTTGCACAAGGGGGAAGTCCTTTGAGCAGAGGCTGCTTCAGTCTGGGAGAAGGGCCTGTCTCTGTATGGGTCTCCCACTGACTCACAGACTCCCCCAGGCATCCACCTACAGGCTGTGGGTGGATCTCTGCAGCCCCCGTGGATCCCCACAGCTGTTGCACCAGGGTCATCACCACTGGCTGCAGGGGAATCTCAGCTCTGATGCCTGGAGCATCTCCTCCCCCTCCTTCTCCACTGACCTTGGTGTCTGCAGGGCTGTTCCTCTCACATGTCTCTCGTCTGACTGGAATTAAAACTGCCCCAAAACCTTTGCTTTGATTTCTTCTTATATATGGTAACACAGAGGTGTTACCACTCTTTCTGATTGGCCCAGCCTTGGCAAGTGGCGTGTCTTTGGAGCCATCAAGGATACGGTGGAAACTTCTAGCAGCTTCTCACAGAGGCCAACTCTGTGCCCCCATGCTACCAAACACCAGATCGTGCAAACCCAATACAAACCCATTAATGTTTCTTTTAAATCTAATTGATTGAGGCCAGGTCATTTTCTTAGTTTTAAATAGCAAGCTTTTACTTAATTAGTTACTAAGAGCCTATATTCCTTATTGTTGGTAAAAGTTTTTATTAGTAGAATTACTCCCAAAATGTTTATGTGTAGTAAAGGATTTGGAACAATACAGGTTGGGCAAATCATCATATGTTCATATTTACTAATCTTGAAAGTGCCTTGGCTACTCCTTTTCATTTTTCTTTTTCTGCAAAAGACTCATTTAAGATAGGTTAGTATATTTTATGGCCCATTTAGTGTCTGATCTGGCTGATAAGACTGCCAAAGACATGAACATTTTTGTGGGGACAACTTCCCAGCAGGAACTGGAATTCCAAATAACTTCATGTCTGCTAATGAAGAGGTCAATGGATAGTGCTAATGTTCTGAAAAAAAGGCTCTATAGACCATTAACAGTTCCTGGAAGCAGTCATATGAAGAGATAGAGCTTTTGAAATCAGATGAAGAATTTTATCCAAAGAAAAAGGAGAAATAGGTATCATCTTTCATGTAGATAACTAATTTTCATTCTTCACCTAGTCTACCAATCAAAAAGGTTTATTAGTATGGAAATTATTTTCATCATATTAGTGATCTCATTTATATAATTCTAAGCTTGTGAATGTTATTTGCTAAACAAAAGTATTCACAGAAATCAGAAATACACTGCAGAGACTGGTACTGGTAAAATGCAAATTCTCTGAATAAAGCGAGGCATAAATAGACACTTAGGTGTACTATGTTTATTCAGATCATTCTGTAATGATTGTACTACTTTTATAAGTTAGGACTTGCTTTCTCAAAACACTGCAGATGCCCATTTTTTCTTATTTAATTCCTGTCTCTTTCCAGCCCTGCTACTATGGGTGCTTGTAATTCTAAGAGGGGCAAGGAGGATACAGGAGTGGTTAAGAGACAGCAGGAGCTGAGTGTAAAGTGAATGCACTTTAAGACAAAACTAAGGTAAATTTATGTGAAATGTATCCTGCAAATTAGCATTAAGCAAACTGACATTCTAACATTGTTATATTTCAGGAAATTCCTAGTGTCACTTTGCCATCTATTCTATAGCAGATGGTCTCTTTTTTCTTCAGCAAATGAAAAAAAAAAAAGAGAAATATAAATATAATTTTTGTCTTATTTAGTGTAAGTATTCAGACAGTTGGTATTTGAATATTATTACTACTATTTTTTTTGCATGTTCTGTGACAAATATGCTTCATTGCTCACAAAAACAAGCAGTTTTCACCATAGAGACTTAAAAACTAAATTAAATATAATACATATTCTCCATGTCTTTAAAAAATATAAAAACATTTGAAAATAGATGGAAGGCAAAATATGAAAAAATATGACAAAATCTTAATCCATATGTTTCTTGTTCAAACTAATAAATTTTGTACTAATTTTTGTACTAATAAAAATATTAGTTGAATACTTCTTTTTACTCATGTGGCATTCCTGTGGGACAGAGCAGAGAATGGTTTCCAGTAGGTATTGAGTGCTTTGGAACAGGCTCCAAAGTAGCCCTTGTGTGAATTCTTTGGCTTACATAAGAAAATAATGATAGGCTGCATTAGAGCAGTTTCAATTTTATTCATGTTATTTTATAAATTTTGATCAAAGAACAGAGGTTAAAAGACATTGTGTAATAATTTGCCCTGAAGCCATAGTAGCATCTTCCTCTGTTATGAAGGATCAGTCTTAACTTGACAGCAACAGAGAGAAAAGGAGAAACTGGGATAAAGCTCAGAGTTAAATGCACATGAGCTGATAGATGGGCCTTTTCATTTACTGGCTGTGAATGAAAGAATCTGTCACTATCATCTGTGCAGCAACACACAAGACATGAGCTCTCAAGGAATCAATGTTCAGCATTTTTACAATTATTAAATTACTGTACCATTTCCAAACAGCTTTCCTCTGGGCCATATATTTTGCCCTTAGTAACTAAGCTTGTTTGTTCTATATATTGGAAATGAGACTGTCATTACATTTTTATGACACTTTTATCTAGTCTTGTTGTTAATACTAACAGCATTTTTAAAGGTATAAACAGTATCTTTGCATCTTTCTCTAATAAAGCCTGGGAGAAAATGCATTTCTAAATTGATAATGTTTCTGTCTTTAATTTAAATACATTTGATTCTAACTTACCCTTGGGAGTGCAGATAGTGGATATGTGGTGGCTAAGTAGCATTAACACAGTGTATGTTGCCATAATAATTTCTGGGGAGGAAGAGCTTTAAAAGGAAATGGTCTCTTCATATTTAGTTACATGCTTCATAGACTGCACGCTTTTCAGCAGCCACTCTCAAAGGCTTACAAAGAGCATCTTGAACACTGCATTACAGACATAGTATGCAGGCCATCACTGGAGATGTTATTCCATGCATTATAGTTATCCTCCTGCTTAGGATGCTGAAACATTACCCTGAAAAATTAGCATTATAACAACTCAAAGCAGTTAAACTTTTAGCAGGCTTGTAAAAGCACTGCAACATCAAGGCCTACGCATGGGATACAGAGCTTTATTTTTACAGAAACTCCAAAAACAAAGTGGTAAAAGTCATGAAAGTGCAGTAACAGCAAAACTGTTTATGTAGAAAGATATTATTCTGTTCAAAAAAAGGCAGGTTGTTCTCATCCTGCTGGAATGATTAGTCAGTTATAGAAAATTCTTACTAATATATCTTCCATGATGCTTAGAGAACAATTTTTTTTTTTTTTTCCAAACTAGCTTATTTATTAAATTAGATATCTAGCATAACTGGAAAATTTTTGTTGTGTTATTAAAAAATTAAATTCTCATTCATCTGAGAAATGAATACTAACTTGTTACATACTGTCTTTGTTTTTCTACATGTCATGTGACTTAAACACTTTCAAGGAACCCACTTTCTGTTTCCATATTCATTGCTGATTCTTCTCTTCCCTGATGGCTACAATAAGCATCCTTCTGTTGTTTCAGAAGTCAAGAATGCTTGATATCAGTGGGAAGTTCCATTTTAATAAAAACTTCTGGCTTATTTGCACTTCATGCTAGAGGTTTTTTGTAGCTACAGTCCTATCTCTAGCACATGGAGAAAAATATCATCTGCTGTATTAAATTTATTTTGTTGCATAGAGTGGCAACCCTTTTAGCAACAAATTCTGTATTGCTGTTGCTGTATGTTGCTAATGAGATCTGTATGCTTACATGAGGCAATCTTAAGTTTCATAATATGTGAAAGTACATGAGGAGACAACTGTTCATTAAAATCATCTAGAATTTATGCGGCTTCACCAATTCACTTTTTATTTCCTATAATGTCATTCGCCCTCACAATCTGTCTTCCAAAGTCCAGATTATGTACTTTTTTCCTCATGTACTCTATTTATGTCTGGTAAAATGGTGATCAGTTTGAAGGAACCAAGTCACAATCCTTTAACTTGGCCAATAAACGACTTTCCATTTGTCTGTTTCTCCTTTCAAGTCCTAGACTGTTAATGGCAGTAGACCTGTGTGCGCACCTGTAATTCCCTGTGGAAATGAGCTTGCCATCTCCATTTTTGAAGTGCCTCAGTACATGTCCATTGTACTGTGCTTGCTAAGTGGGTTACTGGTGCTGAAGCACTGAAGCTGCCGCTTAAAGTAAAATGCACTCTAATTTAATTAAGTATCACCAGTGTCATGTTATTGCTTTGCTTTTTGATCTTTAAGCTGCAAATTACATTTCCATCCCAGCAACTCATTTGCTTTTAGAAATACAGTTAGTTCACCAACTGTATTATACAAATAATATGAACATTCTTTACAAAGAATTCCACAATTTATCAGTGTTTTACACTTCATTAAACAGAAAAATGAAACAAATTATATTGGAGACAGGATATGGTTTTAATGCTGAAAATTTTATATAGTCATTCAAAATATACTCATACACATCTGCCAAAGATGCTAAGTAGCTAATTATATTTTTCCCATAAAATATACAATAATGTGGTGATAAAATGTATCTTCAGAAGCATCTGTAAGATGCAGTCCACAGTAAACAAAACGTTGAAAGGACCAAATTTCTCAGCTTATATTTCTTCATTTATTTCTTAATGGAAAAGGAAAAGCATAAGGTTGTGATGTTGATTTTAGTCTTGGTTTTTCTTTTGTCAAGGTCACAAAGCTTGAACTTTGCTGGACCCTTCTACAGGATCATCTCTACTCCAACAGAACCACATCTGTCACTTCAGGAGGACTTATTTGGACTGCTCCCAACACCCTGACCAACAAAGTGCTAGGTCGTATTCTGACCCTGCCAGTATTTCTAGGATTTTTTTGTTTGCTTGGGGTTTTTTTGTACTACTACATTTGTATTTTTTTAATATTCCTAGTAAAGAACTGTTATTCCTATTCCCATATATTTGACTGAAAGCCCCTTAATTGCAAAACTATAATAATATGGTGGGTGGATGTGGGGGGTTTACATTCTCCATTCCAAGGGAAGATGTAGCTTTCCCTGGCAGACACCTGTTTTTCCAAATCAAGACACTCACTAAAATAAAATAAATTGGGAACAAACAAGCAAACAAACAAACAAAACCCCCAACCAAACAGACAAAAAAAAAAAACAACCAACAAAACAAGGAAGAAAATATTTTAGGAAGCTAAATAGTAACTAGTCCTTGGACAAAAATGATATGTCTCTGATCAGCATGAACAGGCATAAAAATAGCAGTGTGCTTTTGGAACATTAATCATATAATCATATTTATACATATTTATAGGTTTTACCACAGGTTTGCAGTAGTAACTGCAACTTGGACTTGGCCAAGAAATTTAATAACATGTTTTTAAATTGACATTTCAGAAGCTATTATTATTTTCCTGCTATTTTCATTAAAAACCCCTTCACACTTTGACTTTGTTGTGTATGTCAGCCTGACATGCTGTATTGTACTAAATATACCACTCAGGTTCATGGCATGCTAGAAATGTGCATGCACTACCATGTACACCTTGGTCCATCTCTTCCACACCCTGCCTGTAAGTACCAAGATCTCCTGTCAGGTCCTCCTAGCAGTGTCTCTTCCAGGCTCTCCCCACAAGGCAAGTGCTCCTGATCCTGTACATTCTGGTTGCCCTTCAACAGAATTCCTTCAGTTTTTTGGTATTTTTTCTGTTGTTGAGCAGCCCAAAACAGGCATTCGACAGAGGAGGTCAAGAACACGCCTCCCCAGTTAGATGAAGGCAAACTCAAGTGGTAATTGCTAATTTTTTGAGCAAGACCTCTTTGAAAGGTGTTGAAAGCTTTAAGACATTTTTTTCTTTATTTTCTACCATTGAACTACAATAACTTCAGCAAAGTTTGAACACTCCTTTGGAATTCTAAAATACAAAATAATAAAAATGCAGCTCACCCCATCTCTCTCTAAAAGGGGAAAAAAAAAGAAAATACATTTTCTGAGAAAAAATAAATTTAGATAAATTTAAAGTGGTTTAATAGATGTTATTTTTATTTCACCTTATCTCTTACCTCCATTTTTAATCTTACCACAAAGGAAATTCATGTACCAAAGATAATTGGCATATAGAATTCTCTTAGAAATTCAAAACTGGAATTCACCGATCAATTGAAGATAAAGAAAGAAATCTATTAGGTGTTTTTCTTGTGTCATCTTTCATTGCCATCTTACACATCTGGGTGTACCATTGCTCCATTCTGAATGGTATTTTCGATTGCAGCAGATATTTCACTATGTTTCACACACTCACATTGACTGGAAAAGCAACATCAGAATAATATAGTTAGTAGTCCATCAGCACCATGACATATGCTGTTACAAATGGGCTGAAAAATCTAAGATAATTACACTGAGATTGGCTATGCAGACTGTTCTATTAAATTAATGCTCTGCTAAACTTGGCATAGAGACAATGACATTGACTAAGCAGAAAAAAATATGTCAAAGACATATATATGGAATGCTGTAGATAGTTTGGCTTTTATATCCAAGAACATATAGAAATAGTAGAAATGTAACTGAGAGCTGTTTCCCAGGTTGCCTAAGTTAAATCAGTGCTGGAGAAAGAGGAGAGAGGAGTATATTAGAGAGGTGTATTAAAGATCACTTTTGAGATCAGTATTTGCTGCCTCTGTTCCAGTTATACAACTTTTCCTGGAAAAATAGGTCAGGGTAGAATTTCACTCTTTACATAAGGCCCACAAATTCCCTGAAACTATAATACTCAGTATTTTCTTTATCCAGCATAAATAAAGTAGTGGGAATGGCAGCATATTGTGCCATGCAGAGTCAGGTGACCTACAAAGTAAAGAAGAGCTTAATTTCTGCTAGAGAAGCTTAATGATTTTCAGCATGATAAATAAAAGCTAAAAATAGCAGAGGGTATTTTAGGGACCCAGGTTAAGCTTTTGAAGATACCTTCATTAAATATAAAATATCACTAAACTGACTGTATCACTTGCTTTTGTGTAAGTAAAGAATGACCCCACTAGATATCCTTATCAGGTTTTCTACCTTTTTCTGGTTTCTTTGTCTTTTTATTAGTCTAAAATGTATGTGGTCACTGTAGTGGTTTTATTCTTAATATCCTTTATTTATTGTTTATGGATGGACTTGATTATGCATTTGAATTATGGTTCATGTCAGTGATGGGTATGAAAATATAAAATGTGCAAGCTCTGCAATTCCTGTACGGAATCTTATCTCAAAGAAAATCAGCTTCCAAGTTCACAAACCCTGCACACTAAAAAAGAAAATTATGATGTAGCTTCCTATGGTAGTGAATACCATAAGATCTGCAGGGTCCAGCCTGTTCAGATTTGTGGCTATAAATAATAGCGAGACACAACATTNTTCTACCCAATGTTCAAGGATGGTTCTATTTGAAAACTTACAATAGGAAACCTTACAGGGTTTGATGGAGAGAGGAAAGGTCCCACAGGTGTTTCTCTCTTGGCACTCAGCCAATTACAGAGGGACATGTACAGGACCTTCCAGATGAATTTCCTAATAAGTCAAGGAGTAAACTGCAACTTTTTCCTTATATAGAAACACCTAGCCAAGTATGGAAAGTGCATTACTACAACTTCCTGAAATATATTTCATAGTAACATATCAGTTCAGGTGAAAAAAAAAATGGGTAAAGGAGTCCAAAAAATGTAAGTAAACAATTTTACTCTATTTTTTATCTCAAATAATACTGAACTTATGCAGAGCTTTAGCCTAACAAATTATTACTCTTGATATAAGCTTAAAGATACTAAAGATGCTAACTGAAATAAAATTACAAGGACCTGTTAATGCTTTAATGGCTCAGAGTCCAGGAATACTGGACTTAATGATCTTAAAGGTCTTTTTCAAGCTAAATCATTATATTATTCTATGATTAAGGGGGCAAACATCTAATAAGGAAAAATGCCTTTTTGAGCCAGGAGTGTAGGAAAGTTTTGGAGAGGATGAGGATTTGGGAGAGGATAAGTACTTCTTTACAACATGCATAGAAGGCATTCTAGGAAAAGATTTGAAGAGTGAGCAACAGCAGGAAAGAGATGCTCATGTCTAACAAAGACCCTGCTTGAAGGCAGAAAAATGTCAGAGTAGAAGCAAAGTTGAGAAAGGCTCCTATGATGGCAGGGAAGCTAGTACTTTACACCTACAGTTCAAGGCTTTCTTTGGAAGCCACACATTAAAAAAAACTAAAAACAAACAAACAAACAAAACACAAAAAAACCCAAACAAAACAAAACAAATAAACAAAGAAAAAACCCCTATTAGAGTAAGAAGGTATTCTCTTTCAAGTAAAATAAAAGGATTTCTTACATTGGATATGATCCAAGACATATAATGTAACCATTTCATATAGTAAAAGGGAATGCAAAATGTGTAAGGTCCTATTAAGAAATACTGGAGCAGGAATTTTGGCATATGTAATGTGAATTAGGATTACTTTTCCAGAACTGAATTTCTCTGTATGTGATTTTTTCAGCCCATAATAATCTATGATCAAAACAAACTGCCCTGATCTTCATATCATTATAATTATTTAACTTATTAGTTAAATAGCTAAGGATTGAACTTCATATTTTGAAATATGAAAGAAGATATATAGACCTTTCTGATTAATATGATTTTAATGCACGCTATATGAAGTACAGAATATCATATGAGAGCCTCATTAATCTTAATAGATTGCTGATTATGCAGATGGCAATCATTAGACAGACCTATCTGACCTATTTCCCTGTCTGTCATTGGCTGCTAGAAAATGAACCACATTCCAAAAATGTCTATGGCTAAAACTTCTTCAACTGTACTGCTGTGATGTCAGATCCTCAGTTTACTCACATAAAAAATAAGGACTGGATTGTGAAGAACTACAGAAGACAAGATTTTCAAAACAGTTGACTGTAGTAAGCTTATAAGTTGATGCTAGACAAATCTCTCAGTGTTCCCAGGTTTTTAAAAGGTAACTTACCTATTTAAGTCAGTTGCATATTAGGGGAAACCTAAGAAATTCTGTTTTGAAAATCTGACTTTTCAGTAACAACTGCAGGCATCCATCGACTTGGAAAATAGACTAACTCAAAGCCTAAGACAGACAAACACAAATTTGTTAAATTAATTTCTATTATCTTCATCCTTTGGTGGCTAAATGCTGTTCTCCCCACATGCTGCCTTCCCTTAACCGCTCAGGAAACAGAGACCAGGTGGACTCCCCAGCCCTGCAAATGAGCTGTGGTGGCTTGCCAGGTTCTTTCTTCAACTTGCTAAAGTAAAATGCAACACACAGCCACCACATGGCATGCAAAGCTACAGGGAGATGTTCAAGAACATCATTTGCTTCCTGTTCTCTCCCTTCCTTCCCAGCTGCTCAGGGAAGATCACTGCTCTCAGAATTACAGAGTTCAATGAAATTAAGCAGTGAGACATGCATTCACTTTCCAAAGCTGAACAGATAATTTTGTCCTGGGTCTCTCTGCAAAGAAAGGGCTTGGAGAAACTTTTGCTATTGTGCAAGGGTGAGAATACAGCCATGAATAGAACACCTCTGTCACACCTGAAGTTTAGTTACCCCTTCACTAATTGCCTCTACAAAGGCAATTGGAGTCCCCAATTCAGTTTGTTTCATTTTTATGTAGTCACTGCCCTGTGCTCTGCAACTTTAGATGAAAACCTCAGGTCTAGTATTTACATCAGAATAGTTTAGCTAGGCAATTATTTGTGTGTTTTGATATTCTGAAAATAGAAGTTTCTTTAAACTTCCAAATAATGTGAGCTGACTGCTGTACTCTGCCTTTTAGATCAAGGTGGTTTTTTATGTCTAGATTATGTTTCAGATATTGTACAGCTTCACTGCTCTGGTTTTATGCAATGCAGGAAAACAAGTGGCTCTGGGAAATGTTTTGAGAGGAAACAGCACCACAATAATTTCCTCTTTTTATGAAATATTCCCCAACAGCAATTGCCATGCACGTAAGGCCATAACTGATAGTTGAGTGTGAATTGTAATCCAAAGAACCTTTTTGATTAAACCTGTGATATGCATAAAATAAAGCACACCTGAAAAACAGAAACAGGAAAATCTGATGATATAGGTTATTGGCACCTTAGGCCTAACAGCCATAGACATATTGTATTTTATATACATTATACTGTCAGAACACAACGGACATGAGAAAGGAAATCAAAGAATCCTGCCCACATTGTATGCTAGACTGAAACAAATAGTTTGAATATGTTTCTGAGAGTAATACAGTAACTGCTTCTAAACTCATTGCTGACTCCAGAGCAGGGGCCATGAATCAGGGATAGAGGGAGTGGTGTATATCAGCAAATTGTGTTGCTCTTTGCCATACAATATCAAAGGTTGCGTATTTCCCCTTTTTGGAATATATTAACCAAACTCCATTATGTTATTGAGCACAGATGCATTCATTTACTTTTTAAGGTAAGCAAAATATTTTTTACATACAATAATAATACCAATTTTTTTAATTAATTCCCACTACTAGATTTAACATTTAATGTGTTCTGCCAAATTAATCATTATAACAAGGTTGTAAATAAGTTTACCCTCTGATAATAAACTCAGAAGTTTTAGGAATAAATGCTGTGCAATTTTTTTCTGCTGATACTTTTTTCACTGATTTTAACTTGATTTTTTCCTAAATAAGAATTTCATGACAGTATGGTGGGTAAAATTTAAAAAGAAAATTACAGGCTTGCCGATGAAGGGAAAGGAATATTTATATATCAAACCAGTAGCAGGGAAATGATGACGCACATACTCTTAAATGATCTTACATTTTTAACCAAAAATTGCTGACAATTTCATTAAATATGAAACATTAGATTAATGGATTCAGAATCTTAAAGATCTTCTATAGCAATTATCCTTAATCTATAGCCTAATTGGACAGTCATAAATTATGTTCAGGGATAGATCTATTTTCTAATATAGATGACTTTTTTTTCAACTCATAAAGCATTAATACTTGTTAAAACCATATATTGGTATGTATTAATTAGTACTAATTGTTTGTACTGTGACTGAAATTGTTCTATCATTTTTACTACCTACAGAAACACATGTACTGTTGAGCCATTTACAGTCTAAAATAAGACACAAAATTCACATATTAAGGCAGATGGAGGAATGGTAGGGGAAATGATAACATGCTTCAGAGCTGTGATCATAGGATCATCTAGTTCCAACCACTCTGCCATAGGCAGGGGCACCTCAATCATATTGCTCAGAGCATCTTCCAGCCTGGCCTTGAACTCTCCCAGGGATGTGGCGCCCATTTCTCTGGGTAACCTGTATCAGTGCCTCACCATACTCACAGTAAAAAATTGTTTCCTAACATCTAATATACAGCTCTCCTCTTTTAGTTTAAAACCATTCCCTCTTGTCCTATCACAACATGCACGTGAAAAGTTTCTCTTTCTCTTTTTTATAACCCCCCTTTAAATACTAGAAAGATGCAATAAGGTTTCCAAAGAGTCAAGTCTCCTCCATGCTGAACAATTTAAACTCCCTCAGCCTGTCTTCCTAATGGAGGTGCTCCAGCCCTCGGACCACCTTTGTGGACTCCTCTGAACCATTCTAAAATGCCTACATCTTTCTTATGCTTCAAGCACTTCTGTTTCTCAAGTTGAGCTTTCCATTCACCAGTACCAGCAAGTTGTTCCCAATGAGAACATCTCCCACTCGTGTATGGGATTGGCTGGGCCCAGGTGCAGCACCATAGCCTTAAAAAAACTTCACAACACTCGCTAGTGATCACTTCTTAATCTTGTCCATGTCTCTCTGAATGGTATCCCTTCCTTCCATTGCATCAATTGCACTGGTCAGCTTTGTGTTATTTGCAGGGCTGCTGAGTGATGTAGCCATAATGTAAGGGAAAAAAGTCATCAACAAGATCTATGATACTGAAGTATAAGTGCGAAAGAAGAAATAGAGGGATGAAAGTGAACTTTTTCACAGTATCTCACAGGAACTTTTTTTAAGGCGTGTCCTGGCTATGACTACTCAATATTTATAAAGGACTTTTATGATTATATAGAAAATATTATTGCTAAATACACCAATAAGTAGTAGGATTAAAAGTTAAGATAGTGCCCAGAAACTGTAGGATGGTTAGAAGGAAATCAATATAATTAAAAAATTTAAAATGCTTTATAACAATTAGAGGAAAATGCAAACAAATAGTCAAAAGTTCTGTTGAAAAGATTCTTATGGGTTATTACTTCAGATCCTAAGATGAACTTGAATAATATTGTCGCATTCCAAAAACAGACAAGTCACAACATCAGTATGAATGAACAGGAATATATCTTCCATATTAAGTGAATTCATTTTTCCACTCTTGCTAGTACTTGCAAAGTTTTAACTGAATCCTCTTGTGGAAAAACTGGGCTTAAATATTAAGGAAGGTGAAAACTAACCAGATAACGACCTAAGAGCATCCAGAATAATAAAAGATCCACAAGTAAAGATTAACCTACTTTATGGAAGAGAAGACTGGGAGGAGACACACTAAAGCATTCAAATATGCAAAATGTACTATAAAAAAGTTATGTTTGTAATAAGGAAGATGAAGAATAATGGGTTTAGTCTTTATCAGAGTTCACCTCAGTAAGAAATTAGGGGAAAAAAAAGCTTTATAAAAGCACTCTATGAATTTTGCAATTGTGAAACACAGAATTATTACAGTCATAACCGTGAAAAAATAATTGAAATGATTTAAAGAAGTTGTGATGTGTCCATCACTCACTACTTTGGAAAATCCTAAAGAATATCTCTCAGGAATGAGATTTATTAGATTAAGACATGGATTAGGAAGAGAGCAAATGACCTTTCAACTTAATTTCTTATAATTTTATGATTTTTCTCTGATTTTCTGCCTTAAAATAATACTCCATTAAATGTATATTCAAATAGTTATCACAAAAATTACTTTTTAAATAATCAGATTAGGTCTCAGGAATGGATTTAAATAGGAAAAAAATATAATAAAAACTGTTAAGAGACTTGTGATTCTAAGATAGTAGAAAACTCATAAGAAATCAAAACACTTGGACCACTTCTTTATTTTAATGTATCAGGGTATTTTGGGTTGAACAAAGGAGTAACTTAAATGATTCTTTAAAGAGTTCATTTTGTATATAACAGAGTACAAGATGAAAAAGTATAAAAGTATTATCATCAGGCATTAGTCACAATTCAGTATCCAGAAGTCTCATGTTAAATTCGAAAATCATCTCAAGTCCATTTTAGAGTGTTTGAAACTATTTCCCTATGCATCATTAACTGTTAATTGAATATTGGGTTGCTCACTTAATAGGAGTACTATTTATAACTCATTTAATAGTTAGAAGACTTAGAGGTGAAATTTTCATCCTATGGTCATCAGTAGTAATTGGACATGGGTTTTATTATTGTTGGAAGGTCACTTAGAAGTTACTACAGCAGCATTAATAGCACTGGATATATATGTTAAATGTCAGTTTTTTAAAAATGATGGACATTTTTACAGTGTGTTAATTACCTAATACTTTCAAAAACTCTGGACATATCTTATGTTGGACATACTGGCTTGAGTTGACTTACGTATGTTTTCATTTTTTCCAATAATTTCTTTCTTACTTACCTACATTGGTAAAGTTCAGTTGTAATATCTATTAAAATCATCTTCCTTCAGCCTAATAGAGATTTAAAATCATTAATGATTACATCACTGCATTCTTACTTGGAAGAAATAGTTTTATATTCAAAGCAACTGAATTTATTTGTTCTGTTTAATCTAGAGTAGTAATTTTGGAAATATAGCTATTTTTCCTCTCAGCTTCTTGAGGAAACACATCCTTTAGGAAGAATAATCATAGAATCATAGAACCTTTTGGATTAGAAAAGATCTTTAGGATGACCAAGTCCAGTGAGCAATAAAAAAAGCCCCAAGCTGGTCTATTTAATCTGTACATCTCTACTGTATTTTCTGTCTTGCTATTCTATAAAGTTAAATAATAGAAATACTCAAACTTTCTCCAGTAACTTGTAGGAAATAAAATTTTAAAATGATCCACAGGCACCAAACAAACTATTTGGTTTCTTAATATTATGAAAATGTGTACTTTAGAGTATGTGTGTATATATATATATATATGTGTATATATATATACGTGTATATATATATATATATGTGTGTGTCATTTAAATCATACATATATATATGTGCCATTTAAATCAATATATAGAAATAGCTGACATGAAGTGAGAAGTATACAATGTCAAGCCAGACTCTTCATGGACGTGTTCAGTAGAAGGCCAAGAAGTAATAAACAAAGTCTGAAATACAGAATCATAATCATAGATTCATTAAACTAGAAAAACCTCCAATATCATCAAATCCAACCTTTGACCAAACACCACCTTGTCAACTAGACAATGGCACTAAGTGCCCCATCCAGTCATTTCTTGAACATTTTCAGGAATGGTAACTCTACCACTTCCCTAGGCAGCCTATTCCAATATTTAACCACTCTTTCACTGAAGAAAGTGTTCCTGATGTCTAAATTGAACTTTTCCTGGCACAGCTTTTGGCCATTTCCTCTTATCTTGTCACTAATTGCCTGGGAGAAGAGATTGACTCCCACCTTGCTGCAACATCCTTTCATTTGTACAGAGTAATAAAATACCCTTTGGGCCTCCTTCACTCCAGGCTATAAATAGGATTTCCCATGGGAAGTCTATTCCATAGAATCATCAAGGTTGGAAAAGGCCCTTAAGATCATTCAGTCCAACTGTCAACCAGTCCAACTGTCAACTACTGTAACCACATAACCACTAAACCACACCATCCAGTGCCAGATCCAGATGTCTCTTGAACATATTTCCTGTATGGGAAATAGGGTTTTTTTGTGGTGGTGGTGTTTTTTTGTTTTTCTTACGGTGAAGGTGCTGAAACAGTGGAACAGTTTCTGTTGTCCAGAGTGGTTGTGGCATTTGCATCCCTGAAGAAATTTAGATCTTGACTGGACTCAGCCCTGAGACTCCTTAGCAGATAGTTGGACATCTCCCTAGGTTCCTAGAACATTATTTATTCTGTGATTCTCTGAAATCTGTGCAAATACTTCTGAAGTTTTATTAACTTTCAAAAGTATTTGGATTGAGAGGATTCGTACTCAACCTAAAAATAGTATTTTATTCTCTTTTGTGCTCTGGGTATGCCAGGTTTATTCTATTACTCTTTGAAATTCCTTATATTAACATAAGCCTGCAAACTTTGTTTTCTAAATTTAAAGGGTTTGAAAACTTATGATAGTAAAATATTAACTTGATGAATAATTCAGAGTACAAAAAAGTGGTAGAAGTCATAAAGTCACATTTTGAGCTCTAGCTTTGTGGTTGAATAAGATGACCTTTCACATTCGAAACCATGATTCGTGTTTAATCTGCAGTCCTCTAGGAAATTAATTTGGCCCATAGTCTATACCAGGGACATGTTTCAAAATCTTAAAAGATATTAACTGTAGAACTTCCTATGCTATTGAGGCAGATTTTTAATACAAAATCCAGTATGCTGCAATTTTTTTAATGGACTAGAAATAGCAATTATAGTATTATTGGCAAAACATTTGGAGGGCAATAGAAATTCAAGACATTGGACACAACTGATAGCTGGCTAAGTTTATGTAATTAAATTAGTCCTTGACAAGTCACTAAGTAAGTCACAAGGCAGTAGAGGATGAAGGACAACCTATACAGCTAATTCAGGGCCTCTGACCTACCAACACAGGAACTTCTGTTCCATATTGCTTTCCCTGGACCCTGACAAATAATAAAAGAGAAATTGGTGCCTTTCTCTATTCACATGAGAAATAATTGTATGCAGCTATAATTCTTGAGACCTTTGGAAAGGGTCTAGACTCTGCTGGAATCAGGATGGGCATACAGGAAGTTAGTTCTGGCCTTCTACCACAGTTCTTGCAGCCAGCATTGGCTACACTGGCTATTAGCTATTTACTAATCAGTAATTAGTTTGCTAGTATGGTGATAGAATTCAGAGGTAGAAGCACTGAGACACTAAGTTACTGAGGTTATCTAGTGAATAAAGCATGATGAGCAATGATTTAAATTATGAAGTAACTGGAAATTTCATTAATTACCTTTAAAAAAACCTAAAGCAGTTACAGGATAGGAGATGAGGTCAACTTCTAGAATAGTCAAACTTTTGAGATAACTGTCTGTCTTAACTGTACAGTTAATCTAATTCATAATAAATGATAAGATTTCAAACATGTAAATTCAAGGGAAGTAAATCTTACAACTAATATTAAAGACATTCATGAAGAATCTGGATGGCCATAACATCTTCAACTCTAACTTTTAGGCAATATATAATTTAGCTGGGAGGGACTTTGTCTTTTTTTGCTTGTTGAAGATGAAGGGGAAAAAATAGCACTGCAGAAGTCCCAGATGTCCTCTTTGTAGTGAGGGCACAGAAGGTCTAAAATTAAAGCCATTTTACAGAGTCACAGAATCATTTAGGTTGGAAAAGACCTCTGGGAACATCAAGTCCAATCTTTGACTGCTCACCGCCTTGTCACTAGGTGCCACATCCAGTAATTTCTTGAACACTTGAACACTTCCAGGGATGCCAACTCCACAACCTGCCTGGACAGTCAATTCCAATGTTTAACAACTTTTTCTATGAAGAAATTCCTCCTGGTGTCCATCCTGAACCTTCCCTAGCACAACTTGAGGCTATATCCTCTTACCTCTCTCTGGTTCGGTGGTAGAAGAGGCTGATCCCCACCTTGCTCCACCCTCCTTTTGGGGAGTTTTTGAGAGTGATAATGTTACTCCTGGGCCTCCTTTTCTCCAAACTAAGCACACCCAGGTTCATCAGCTGCTCCTTATAGGTCTTGCGCTTCCGACCCTTCACCAGCTCTGTTGCACTTCCCTGGACACTCTCCAGTGTCTGTGTCCTTCCTAAACTGGGGGCCCAGAACTGGACACAGCACTCAAGGTGTGGCCTCACCAGTGATGAATACAGAGCGCCTGTCCCTGTCCTGGTCCTGCTGGCCACACTGTGGCTGAACCAGGCCAGGATGCTGATGGCCTTCTTGGCCACCTGGGCATACTCTGGCTCGTGTTCAGCAGCTGTTGCCCAGTAACCCCAGGCCCTTTTCTGCTGCACCTCTTTCTAGTAACTCCCCCAGCCTGTAGCTCTGCATGGGGCTGTTCTGACCCAGGTGCTGGAGCTGGCACTTGGTGGTGTTAAACCTCATACAATGGGCCTTGGCACATCAATCCAGCCTGACCAGATGCTTCTGTAGAGATTTCCTGCTTTCCAGCAGATCAACACTCCTGCCCAACTTAGTGTCATCAGAAAACTGAGAGTGCACTCAATCCCTTTATACAGATAATCAATAAAGATATTAAACATTAATATTAAATATTAAGTCTTCAATACTGAGCCCTAGAGAACACCACTTTGACTGGCCTCCTCTGAATTTAACTCCATTTACCACCACCCTCTCGGCCTGGCCATACAGCCCTTTTTACACTTAGTCAGGATTAAGGAGCAAAACATACAATTCTTGAGAATAAACTCTTTGCAACATACCCACCAATCCTAATATAACTCAACTAAAAAACACTTTTCCTCAAAAAAAATTTTGCAAAATATAGGAATAAATTGCATATTTTATTATTTTAACACGTACATTCTTTTTTTTGTAATATCATTTAAGTGTTAACCTCAATGCAATGAATAATAACATAGTATACTGACTAATAAACCTACTTGGAGTGAGTGATTTCCAGCTTTGATATGCCAGCTATTAGCTAAACTTTTTCATTCTGAGTAAAAGCCCGAATATATTGCTTCCAGCTTTCTCAGAATTAATATCTGGGGTTATTTTGGATGTCATGTCTTTCCTATTTGTCCAAAGAACATTGTACCTACTCTTTGCTTTAATAATGAGTATTTAGAATCCAAAAGGAAAATATAGAAAAATAAATATTTCTATGGATCATCAAATCTAGAAAGACCATATTGAGCCCTTTGAGAGAGTCCCAGAGCAGATGTCTAAGTTGAGTGAATCACAGTTTCTTCCTTAACCTCAATTATAATATTGCAGAACAAAGCAGGACTGTAAGGGGATGAGGAAGGAAATAAAAGGAAAAAAAGTTTAAAAATGGAAGGAAAATAAATCAAGGAAAGATTATGCTTTCCTTGTAGAATTCTACGTGTTAGTAAGCCCTACTATTTTCTACTCATTCTCTGATCCTGAATTTTTCATTCATTGAAGTGATTAGGTTCTCAGTAAATTAGTCTAGTTCTTTATTGTGCATTTTGTGCATTTGATCAATTAGCAGGTACCATGTGCTTTTACTTCTTTTGATAGAATCCAATGCAATATGGTAGAGGAATATTTGACCCTTATATATAATGTTACAATAAAATAAAATAATGAAAAAAGGATAGCTATTTACATGCTCATGATCAGATATTTTCTTGATGTGTGAGATGTCAATCCAGCTTCTGTAACTGATGCAATATGGTACGTGTCACCTCTGATTTTGCTGCAAATTACTTCATCTTCTTGTGCTGATAAGAGCACTCCGGGACTTTTCTCCATGCTATATTATTTCATACCTTGAGTACAGAAAACTCAAATAAACTCTGCTTTGGAATTTGGGATTGCTTTACTTTGTTTTTCTGTTAATGGGTATTAGTTTTTAGTATCATTCAAGAACAGTATTTTAGTTACTTTTGAGTACAGCTACCCTTAGACTGCACAGGAAAAGTGATCTATAATACAAAGCAGACTTAACCACAAACAAATATAAAAAGCACACAGCTTGTGTCACTCTTACACTAGCATTCCCTGTCCATATACACCTGCAGATTCATACAGGCATTCCAAAAGTTGTGAATACTGTGGATAGTTTTGAGAAGAATAAAAAAATCCAAATATTGCACTCTCTTTCAGAGACATAATATTAATTTCAGAATTAATGGAGAACATTTACAAAGTAGTCATAAATCTTCACAGTATTATTGATCCCCTGGAAGAATCTTGTTGCAAATGAAATTCCGATTCCCAGGAAGTCGTAAGACACAATGTAGACTGCTGAATTCTGTGTCTCTTAGATGAAATGGTTATGCTTAAATAAATGCAGGATAGGCTTATAAAAAATCTCCCATTTGAATTTCACTACTTGTTTGACTTTACTTGATCTTGCGAAAACAATGCAATTTATTTGCATGTACAGCTGTAATTAATTGTACTTGATGTTTCTTCTCTTTTTAAAACCCAAAAGCCACAGTGTTCTTGTATACAGCATTCCAACAGAAGACTTGATTTCACTTATACATTCCTATCTGCAGTACTATTTTATAAGGTAGTTGTAGACAGACATAAAATTTACTAAGGAGGTAGAAATTTTAGCTTAAGGAAAATATTTTTCCTATGCATAAATGTCTATTTGCCTAAAAAGCAAACTTGCAAGAAGAAAAGCCACTCACTATTGCTTGTAAGCATATTCCAAGCTGAATGTGTTTTCTGTGTTAACTGTTCACAGATAAAGTAAAACATAATCTGAATGGAACAATGGATTTTTTTTGTGTGTGTGTGATAATGGTAATACAACCAGAATTCTGGTGTGAAAAAGTGGTTGCACTACTGTAGAAGCAGGGCTCTATTTTCTTGATAGGAACTCTAAAAACTCACATTTCTCTGCTCCAAATTTAAATATTTAGGGAACTTTTTACAGCTAGATTTTTTTCAGTAAAAAACTAAGTCCTGTATACAATTACTGAGGGCAATAAAATGTACTATTGTAAGATCAACGAGGTTTGAGATGACTATATTCTCATAAGCTAAAGAAGACAATCAGTATGATAATTAGAGCATGTTAATTACTCTCCACGAGCAACAAAAAATGCAAATTATATACAGCAGGAAATTAACAGCAGTTACTGCTCAATATTGCATGACTTTTCCATTAAGAATAATAAGAAAAGTTGTTAAATAATAGAAAATAAGAATAATGAATCTGTAATATTAAAGAACCTTAGGTTTCCAGTCTGGCTGTAGAGAGAATCAGGAAGTTTTCTGAGGATATGATACTGTCCATGCAGTTTAGGCATGCTTCTGCAGTACACTGGGGAAATTTTCATGCATTGGTTTATTTTCACTAGGTAGAACAAGACTGGGTATTCTGGCTCAGCTGGAAGCAGTAAAATAACCTGCTCTGAATAATATCTGTCCTGTAAAACAGTTCAGAAATTTTATCCCCTGCCCCGTTTCTATTTTTTCTTTAAAAAACAAAGATTGAAATTGTTTATGATGGAGCTTTTTTGAGAACAAACAAGCAAACAAACTAAAAAGAGCTAAATTCTCACCCCTGGAATTGTTAAAACCAAAGGTTGGAATCTCTTTTAGAGAGAAAATGTACATCAGCACAAGGAAAAAAGTTCATGGTACAGGTGTATGATTGATTTTTAAAACATATTCTGGGGACTATAGGCAGTTTTATTGAAACAGTGACACAGCTTATACTGTCAACTAACAATGAGCAAAAGATAAATACTAATTTTTTAACCAGTTAGGTAGGTTTTGAGGGATAAGGGTCATCCTCCATGCCAATTAGAGGCATGTTTTATGAAGCATTAAATCAATTCACGATTTTCCAAGGAATTCAATAAGCCTTTATTATGATCATTGACATATTAATTTAGGTTCATGAGACTAATCCAAAACATATTCATCATTGACACAATGTAAGAAAAATTGACATTTTACAAAAAGCTTAAAATGGATATAAAAACAGACTTTCTCAAATATTTATTTTTTTTTCTCTGTTTGGAAAAAAAAAAGAAACAAAAAAAATCCCCACACAGTTTGAGTTTTCATTGCATTACATTATGCTTTTAAAAATATGTTTATTTTAAAGATGTTTATAATAGACTGATGTAATAATATACCAAAAGGGGAAATTGATAACAAGTAGTAAAAACAAACAAGTCAAGATCTATAACACTCAAGGGAAACCAGCCTAACTAAAATTCTTCTGCAGTATAGTTGAAGACCGTAAGTAGTGAGTGGATGCTGGCTAACCCTAACCCTCACCCCACCAGAATGTGGGAGACAATAGGAAGACCAAAGGAGAGAAAATTAATGCATCCTAAGGATAGTTTCATAAGTTAAGATAAAGAAAACAACAACAAAAAAAGAAGGCCCAAGTTATGCAAGGACAATCACTCAAAACCCTCCACAAGAAGACTGACACCCAGCCAGTCTTCAAGAAATGGCTGAAGTTCCCCCAGAAAATTCACTGAGGTTTTATTGTTGAACATGATATATGTCATAGAATATCCCTTTGGTCAGCTCAGATCACCTTTTTGTCTGTATTTTGTCTTCCTAGCTTCTTAATGACTCCAGCCTACTTGCTGCAAGAGGCCATGTGAGAAACAAGGGAAAACTTGACACTGCAAATTCTGCTCAGAGGCAGTCAAAACACTGGTGTATTATCAACACTGTTTAAGTCACGAGCCCAAAACCTCCAGTATATGGCCTGTTAGGAAAAAAAACCCCTCCATCCCAGACAGAGCCAGTGAAATAACAAAACCAGAATTTAATAAATATCCAAAATAAAAACAATCTTAAAATAGTCATTGGTTTATTTACCAGAGGGGAATGGTAGACCTATAAATATCAATAGAATTTCAGAAGTTCTATTAAGGGAAAATTTTGGGTCACTTTAGTGATTTTTTTAGTATGCCTGGAACCACCATCAAATATCAACAGGAGAAAAGACAATTGATGAGGAAGTAGGAAAAATAAACAATGTCCTGGATATCAAGACAAGTCATGAACTCAGCAAGTGTTCAGACAACACCATGAAATGTGTTCATGGGTGGTGTCAGCACATTGGAGGACAGGACAGTTACTGAGAGTGACCAGAGGTGCAGAAACTGATAGAAGTTGGTGGACCCGAGAAGGATTAAACCCATGTATGTACAGGTGACCATCTGGAAGGCAGCTTTGCAGAACAGAACCTAGAGGTCCTGATAGACACCAGGGTGACCGTAAGCCACCAATGTGTACTGGCATTTTGCGTGCCACACAAGGAAGAGTTTTGCAAACCGATCAAAGAAAGTGAGCCTTGTTGTCAATTCAACACCAGTGAGACCACAACTG
Source organism: Aegithalos caudatus (assembly GCA_013389925.1). Classification (NCBI taxonomy): domain Eukaryota; kingdom Metazoa; phylum Chordata; class Aves; order Passeriformes; family Aegithalidae; genus Aegithalos; species Aegithalos caudatus. Next base: position 14,278 of record WEIU01017053.1, on the reverse strand, counting down.
CAGTGTTTTGTTTTTTTTCACAGCACCTGGGCTGCCCTTTATAAAAAGACATGGGCATCCTGGAGGCCATCCAGCACAGGACACCATGTCTGTCATAGGGTTAGTGCGCATTACAGACCAGAGGAAACTGAAAGAGCTGGACAGAGAGCGGAGTGAGTATCAAACCCTGGAGGTAATTCAAGCCTTGACTGGACACTACCCTGTACAACCAGACCAAAATAGTCCTGCTTTGAATAATGTCAATAATTTTTCTTTTAACCAGAATAAGTCTCTGATCTTTTGATTTTATATCATCTTTCTACACAATTTTAAATTTTGCAAGTAATTTGAAGAATATGGTAAAATCAAACCTATACATTTTCCCCTACAAACACTGAAGATTGTTGTTATGTTACTAGGTATAGCTTAATGAAAAAAAAAACAAAAAAACCCCCACTTTTTTACATGAATATTAACTATATTATGTAGGAGAAAGGAATACAGCTGACCTCATCCCTGATAAGTAATAGCTGTGTTATAATTACCTTTTACAGCCTTGCCCCTGATGAGTCACAGCTATAGCCAATAAAGATAAGTGGAATAAAAGGGAGTGGGTTAGCTGGTGAGGAAGATCACAAAGAACAAGAATCCTGGAGAGATAATCTCTGCTGTGAGGTCAGTCTGGGTCTACAGTTGGAACTTGCAGTCACAGTCTAGCTGGGTAAAAGCCTGCATTCAGAGTCTGCAAACCAATACCTGCAGTCAGTTTAGCAGGAAATAACCAGCAGTCAGAGGCTGCAAGGGGAGCCCACAGCAGGAGCTTTCTGCAGCCAGAGTCAGTGAATGGTTGGAGTCAGGATGGCTGAGCTGTAAAGAGGAATAAACCAGGACCCTTTTCAGGCTGTGGTAACCAAGAAGTCTGTGTCTCAGCTCATTTCTACCCTCTAACATAAGGGCTGCTGCAAAATATTACAGTTATAAGGAAAGCATTTTAGTGGAGTAATCTGAAAGCAAACATGCAAAGATATACAATAACATATGATCTTGAAAGAGTGAAAATATGAAAACTGGATGTTTGATACAGAATTACCTAGAAGATATTGTGCCTCAGGTAATTACCAAGAATTATCTGAGGCACAGTTTGTGCTTTTAGATGGCATATCTACTCCATAGAATGACAGAAGAAAACAGGAAAAACAAACAACCCCAAAATAGGCTAGACATGCAAGACAGAATACCTTTCCTTGTGTGAAAGACTCTGTGAACAGTGTGTAGGGTGGACTTAGTGTTTTGAAAGATAAAGAAAAAAATCCTGTAGCAGTCTGACAAAAAAGTAGTAGACAAAAAACTAATGGCATCCCTGGTATAGACTGAGGAGAGTTAGGTTAAATTGTATCAACGCTTGATGCAAGATCCTTAATTGCTAGTCTATACTTTTGCTAGTCTATACTTTAAGCCTCTTTGTGTCTAGAATCCACAGAATTCTCACTTTACTTTGATGATAAACAAAAGTATTTCTCTGAAATGGTTCATCTCCTTGAAATAATTAACTAACAAGTAATTTTTTACTCTTTCTTTTCTCATTTGGGTGTTATTTAACATCTAAATGTGATGTTGCAGCAGCATTGCAGTCTTGTTCAATATTCCATAACTGAAATTATTCAATCACTGAATTATTGGTGCAATTTAGAACACTTGCAGATGTGTATACAAGCTGTTGCTGACTACATAATAGAATTCATGGTTTCTGTTTTGCAACATTATTACATTTTAGGTAGGCAATTCTTCTTAAGAAAACACTATTGCCCTAAACTAAAAAAAAAAAAATATTTTCCACAATATATACATTTCAAGTAATAGTACCGTGAGTTCTTTGGCATTGTATCCATTTATAATTTACTTGTTCATATTGAAACCATGTAGATTGAACTTTAGAGTTAGGTTATTGTGAGAGACTGCAGGAAGATCCTGGCTCAAAACATTTTCAGGCTCATGTGTGGAGAAAGGAGCAAGTCAGGTCTTGTCCTGTCAAGGCAATGCCCTGCTCCACACACCCTGCACCCCAAGGCCTGTTACCCAGCCCTGCAGTGGGGACAAACCATGGTATGCAGGAGGCCATGCACCATACCCTGACCCTGAAGCCCCTGAGTGGCAAAATGACTGGAAGTCCCACACAGCGGAAGGGCCTAAGAAAGCCAAAGCATACTTAATCCAGAGCATGAGGTGTACATAGGTCTTGATGCTACCTCTTCTTGTATTTTAAATCAGCTAAAACTCTACTGGAGCCATGGGTGATAGCTATGTTTGTTCTTTTCTGTATTTCTTCTCTCTTTCTTCTTCTCAAAGTTTGAGTAACTAAAAATTGGATGAATTGGCGTTTGCTAAATGAATGTTTTGTGAAATGCTTTATTTTGATTGAATGTTGCTTTAAAATTTTGCTGGACTTCCTTTATTTTCTGAAGTTTGCCAATAAATTTTTGTTCTTATGACCTTAGGAATGTCTTGTTGGGTGCATAAAAGAATCTCAAGCCTTTTTTAGACCCTTGTTGAGCAAGCTCTGAGGCCTTGCTGTTATCCATCCACATTAATCACAGTTTTCTGGTAGTTGTTTTACAGGGTACGGATGCAGCACATAGATTTTGGCAAATCCAACATGTCCCATACAAAGAACTTTTCTTTAAGTAAGAGCGTCTACTTTGAGTACACTTGAAAAATACGAATATGAATGATGTTCAGATGCCTTAAGCATACATTTATTTTGTAATTTAAAATTCTGTTTAGGAAGCTAAAAATAAATTCCAATGAGATATCATAAAAATATCCCCCTTACTGAATGACTGCTGTTGATTTACCAATTAAAGACTAGGAATACTATACAATTAAAAGAAAAATACATATGGTAACTTTTTTTTTTTTACTTTGTAGGGGAGCAAAAATCACATTAATAAGAGAAATGGCAGAGATATACTGACATTTTGAAATTACATATCACAAAATAAGACTGAAATAACACTTCATTGTTATAAATATACAGTTTCTTTATACCTATCAAACACATGCAGCTGGAAAAGAACAGAAAAGAAGCACAAAAGAGATAGGATAAGAATGTGGTTAAGAGGAGATCTAAGAATGGATACAAATAAAACTTTTAAGGAATACTCCTTTTCAGTCAGTGAGAAATTATCTTTCTGATAGATTGTTTTGCTTCAGTTGTACTGAATAATAACGTTTGAGCTTCAGCAGAATTCTCTAAAAGTTCAGATAAAACTTAAAGTTATATTTGATATTTATTTTTAAATTGAATTTAATTCATGTTTCTTTACTGTCATCAGTTTTCTTCTCTCAGATGCATACCTAAGTATAGCCAGATTTCCAAACTTTTGTAAAACAATATAATGACAGAAATGCTGTTGACAATGAAGTAATGAGGAATTGATGTATGTCTATACAGCAATCACCATAAAGGATTCTAAAAGATAGGCAATAATTCAATATCATAGTAGTTGTTTTAAAAGCAAATATAATTATATGGCAGTTGTTAATAACTAGGTACTTTTTATTCTTCATCTATAATATGCTATCATTAATGACAGTTTGGGTACCTAGCAATACATAAAAAGATCCTGATTTTCAGATTTAACAAATAATATTTCCTGATTAATTCACGGTTCCAATGATTCATTTTCAGCTGCCTATCATCTGGTGGTTTGTTGTCTATCTAAAAGGATGTATACTTATATATACTATATACTTATACTTTAATACAATCATCTTGTAGTTATTATTGTACATATGCTCCTGTTAATATTGGAGGAAAAAGGATTAGTCTCCATTGAAATGAGGTTTATGTCACTTTTTTTGTATTTAATGAATTTTATTTAATTTCATATAGTCAATAAAGGAATATCATAGGTATGATGTGTTATAAGACTACAATGACATATAGCCATGAATCCTGACTCTGTCTGCACTTAGAGAATTGTGAGAACTGTCCAGGTCTGGGTAAACATTTTTACCATAGAAGCATAAAAGATTTCAAGTGAGAAGGGAACTCAGGAGATGTCTGGCCCAACCTCCTGCTCCAAGCGTGGTCCAGCTATGGGGTCAAACCAGGCAGCTCAAGGCTTTATCCAGGTGCATGTAGGGAAAAAATCCAGAGATAGATCTCCCACAATATCTCTGGGCAACTTCCTCCACTGTTGGACTATGGTCATGGGGAAAAAAGAGGTTTTCTTCATATCCAGTATGAATAGCTCCTGTTTAATTTTAAAACTCTTCTCTTGTCTATCTGCTATGTAATGCTATTAACAGCCCATCTATCTTGTCCCATATATATCAGGTGCTTCTCTAACATGCCTGAAAGCCTTTTCTTTCCTGGAGAGAACAAGCTCATATTCCTCAGTATTCCCTCACAGGTCAGGTGCTCCAGTGCACAAGCACCGTGGTGGCCTCTGCTAAAGTCACTCAAGTATAGCAGTATCTTGCTTGTATTTGGAAAACAGAATATTTCCAGTTGCATTGGACACAGTAGCCTAGATGTGGTCTATTGAATACCTCATAATAAATTTAATAAAACCCACATCTCTGTCCTTTGTGTGAGCTGTGTCTTTGTCTTACAGCTAAATATTCCCCAATGACCCCAGGTAGAATCTCTTAAAAGAAAACCAAAATAATACTTCCAAAAGAAATAGGAAAGCATCAGGAGTTCTTGAGATTCTTAATTTCACTTTTAATTATGTCAGTAAATTCTTTCCAAAGTCTTAATATAAACAGGTCAAAAGTAGGGAAAAAAAGACATGTTTTGCCCATACCTAATAACTTGCCTTGTTTTCACTTTGTGTGTGAAAATTTTCACTTCTGGTGCAGAAGAAAAAAAAAAAAAAACAAACAAACCAGAACTAACTCAGGATGTATTCATGCAGATATTAATATAAACCTGTCTCAGGATCTTGCCTCTTTTCTGCAGGCAGACCGCTCCCACTTAGTCTCAAAAAAGAACAAGGAATGAATTGTGAAGTAGGAATCTAAAGACTGCTCATGAGATGATGAACTGTATGAAATACAGCTTTAAATTATACTGCTGAAAAGCACTTCCTTCTGTGTGACTAGGTATGGCATTTTATGCTCCAAACCCTGTTAATATGCAAAAATAGAATACAGTGTAAATAAGTGGAACAAATAATTTATTAACCTAATTATAATCATAAGAACGCAATGGAAATACAGACTTTTTGTAGTTCAGTTGCAACAATAATATGAGACTGGGTTCCTTTTGGGTTTTAAGGTTGTTTGACTCAAACTTTTCCAACTTAGTTAATTCTGTTGACAATTTTGGAAAAAGAGGTGAGGGTGGCACATGGAGCTGCCAGCATGCTTCCTACTTCAGTGGGAGAGAGGCATAATGGTAGGTGGAACCTTTGCCTTTGGCCTTGGTTATACTTAGGTTTATCTTTATAAGTGTTCTCATCCATTTGGCATCCTTCTCCTGGTCTGCCAGCTGAAGTTCTTCCAGCCCCATGCACACAAAGAGCTCTGCATTGTCAGTCAGTGATGGAAGTGGGGGTGTCACCCCTTCCCCAGTGGAGCCATCACAGGGCTGAAGCTGGAGCAGGGGAGGCAGCAGCCACTGGCACCAGCACAGGGGTTAAGCCAGCGACACCCAGATCAGGCCATGGCAACACTGAGCCCCCAAACTCCCAGGTTAAAGGCAGGGTCTTCCCCTTTACAGGCTGACTGCATATTTACTGGGCTACAGAAGAAACATACAGGAATATAATCATGTTAAATACATACATATGTATCCATACTGCTAATCTTTGTTTTTTTCTGTCAGCTAGGTAATGATTCACAGCTATGTTCTCATAAAAAAAAAAAAAAATGCAGCAGACTGTAAATAAATTGTTTTTTTGCCCCTCCTTCACACTTAATTCCAAATTTTTACTCGATAACTGAAAGACAAACTTTATGTCCTTTCCCAACTGCTGATTAGGGAGCAGAATATGCTTTTTTCTTCCTTTCGTTGCATGCAGTCAAATAACTCTTTACTTTCCACTCATTACGCCACCTCAATTAAAATGGTTTGTGCAAAATAAATCAACAATATAAACAGATTTATTTCTCCCTGACTGAATAAACTAAATTTGGTCACAAAACTGGAATAATAGAATTAAGTTGCTTGGAATATTTTTGATGACAATGACATGAACAGATGTCTCTCTCATTTTTGATGTCTGTTGATGCAATATAAATATTATGCCAATACACATTACTGCTTCATATAGGAGTTTATTATAGAGTTTATTTTTTATTTGGTTTGCATATAAGAGTTTAGAAAATATATTTAAGGCCTAGTGAAAGCATATAATAATCTATATAAATGACAGGAAAAAAAGAAAGATTTAAAACCAGAGTTTTTAAATCAATACACAGCAAAGCCTGAAAAATGTGCTGAGCAGTTGATATACTTGGGAATGTCATAAGAAAAAAAAAAATATAGAAGAAGGAATGAAATAGTGGCATGACATAAAAGCTGAGTTCTTTAAAGGCTTGGGAATGGTTTAAAGATGAACTGAAAAATATATTTTCTGTCATCGTCAAAAATTTGACAGTTAGGAAATTCCCATTTAGATAGAATTTTCCTCTTTACTTAGGAGGACTCAAAAATGTATGTTGAAAGATCAGCAACTTAGACTTCTAATTTCTGCTTTTTAAATATTAGACAATTAGACATAGACAAGCCTGTATGTCCAAATGCAATATATACATGGCTACCTGAGGATCTGGCTTGCTGAACTTGCTGAGGGGCCAACCTTATAATTTTCAAAATCAAATGGAAATTGTGAAAGGTTTCTGGTGACTGGAAAAATGTAAACATCACATCCATCTTCCAGGAGAAGGATACAAGTAAAGGTCTCGCCTTATCTGTATGGGGCAAATCCTATCAGAAGCTATTTCTCAAGACACTGTAGACAATTTAAGTAATTGAACACAGCTAGCATGTGTGTACCAAGGGTAACTCATGCCTGGGACACCTAACTGCTTTCTGCAACAAAGTGATTATTGCTGATGCACTTTGACATTAGGAAGATTTTTGACACAGTCCCTCATAGTCTCCTTAATACTGAAATTTTGAGATATGGTGTGCACAGGTAGACAGTAAGGTGCATAGAAAACTGACTGAACTGCTGAACTCAAAGACCAGTGACTAATGTTGGAAAGAGCAGGTGCTGGACTGGTGCGTGCCGACGTTATGGCATCTTTCAGGAATCAGTCCTGGAACAAATGCATCTTAATGTCTTTATAACAACCGAGATGGTGGGACAGAGCATGCTCTCAGCAAATTTGCATACAACCCCAGAGTATGAAGAGCACATAGAGGGCAGGACTGTTACTAGGAGGGACCTGAACAGGTGGCAGAAATGGGCTACCAGGAACCTCAGGAAGTTCACTAAAAGCAAATGCAAAAGTCTGTACCTGGAGAGCAGTAAACCCAATTACAAGTACATAGTGGTAGTTGACCAGCTGGAAAGCAGTTTTGTAAAAGATGGTGGACTCTAAACAGATAATAAACCAGCAGTGCATCCTTGCAGCAGAGGCCGATTGCTTTCTGGGCTGTATAAGCAGGACTGCAGCTAGCAGACTGAAGGTAATAGTCCTTGTCCTCAATTCAGCACCGGTGAGACCACAACTGTAGTGTTTTGTGTTTTCACAGAATCCAGGCAACCCCCTACAAATAAACATGGACACCCTGGGGCTTGTCCAGCACAGGTCACAATGTCTGTCCTGGGGCTGGAACCCATGATAGACTAGGAAAAGCTGAGAGAACTGGGTTGACTCAGTCTGGAGAAAAGAAGGTTCAGTGAGACCACATTGCTGTCTGCAACTACCTGATCAGAGGACATGGAACAATCTCATGGAAGTGTCCAGTGATTGGAAGAGATCAAAGGACAGTAATCAGAACATAGGAAATTGGAGCAAGTTACCCAGAGAAGAGTGCAAAAAGTATCAAACCCTGGAGGTATTCGAGCCTTGTGGACATAGTCCTGCACAGCCTGGCAGAATTTGTCCCGCTTTTAGCAGAATGTTGGACTAAACTACAGGAAGTCCCTCCTGGCCATACTATTTTTTGATTCTGCGATTCCATGATATTACTTTATTGTTGAAAATAGTTTTTGGATTATTTTGACTGAAATATTCTCAATGGCAAGGAAATCCAAGTACATTTCCACAACTAGCCTACCTGGACTTGATTTATTTTAACAGCTCTAGAGAATGGCAGCAGATTATCTTTAGAAAAGTAAATAAGTCTCATTTTAGACAGAAGTTCAGTTCCACAAAATATGGGTTAGAACACATATATTTCGTAATGGTTTCTGAATTTTCATTTAAGGTTAACAAAATATAGTGAGTAAGTAGCACTGAAACAAGATCCAGAACTTTGCCATTTTAGGAAAAAAGGATTTCTTACTAGGCTGAAAAATCACACTTTTTTTTTTCTTTTTTTCTTGCCTTGCAAATTTTTTCTTCATTTTTCTAATGCAAATCTAGGAGGAAGCCTGGAGAGGAAAAAAAAAAAAATAGATGTTTTTACAGTCTGGCAGCTAAAGAATTATCTAGCTAACTGGGAAATATGGGTATCAACTCTCATAGATATAGGACCTTGATCTCTCATTTAATGAAACAGTCTGCAAAAAGCTTATTCCCTGTGTTATTGACTTTTTTTGCTGGGCAGACAAGAGCCTAATTTAAAATTAAAAAAAAAAAATTAAAAATGAAAATACAAAGGAAGGAAAGTATTTGTAATCTCTGTGTTAATTATTTTTGTAATTTTGGAAAACGTGAATAGAAGGCCTTCAAAATGTGAGACAGATGGACTGAATGCTCTGTCATTTTAGCAAAATCTTTGCTCTTAAAAATTCATGTGCCTTGATTTTGCTGCCAGTATGTAAAGCTGAAATAGAGGCTGGAAAAGATTAAAGAGTTATGAAAGCATAGGATGCATATATTTAATGAGGCTCATGCCAAGTGATATAGGATATTTTATCACCAGCATGAGAAAAAGTTAAAAACAAAAATATCTTACTCCTCTGTGAATTAATATCCTGTTTTTACTCATCAATAATTCAGCTAGTTCTTGTGGCTACTGCACAGTGTGAGTTCTGTGTCCTAGATCTGAATAAAGTAGAATTTCTGCCACAATTTTCACAAAGAATTATATAATTTCTTGACCAATAGATCTTTATGTACATATAGAAACTGTACCTGGAAGGACTTCAATTTTTTAATTTTAATTTTTTTGGTTTGTCTTACAAGTTATTGCTTATTGAAGGTGTGTTGCATTCTGACGCTTTGGCTTTAACTGTAGAACTGTAAGGAAGTATTGCAATAATACCTGTGAAAGCACACATATTATAAGTCAAATGATATATACTGTTATTTCAGGCAGGTTGTGTTCTGGTTGCACTCATGGAATTAGACAGCTGAGTATCATCTCTTCAGACCTTAGGGGAGGAGAATCAAAATCAAGGCCCTGAAACACTTTGTAACTCATAGCAAGTGAGCAAAATTATAGACAATGTCATCTGAACACTGATAGCACATAAGTGAGCAACTCTCAAGCAACAAAGTACCAATCTATTGGTTGACAGGACAACACAGGCACAGAAGTTAGTGTTGAATGCAACTGCAGCTAGATGACTTAACAGACCATATGCTCCTGGAAATTAGGGAGTAAACTTGAAAGGGAGTCTAATGTTTATTCTCCTTCTCAGTAAGTTAAGAGCTTTCAGATATAAAGTATATTGAGACAGAGATCTGAAAATTCTAGTTGATCTTACATATAGTAAATTGCATTTTAGCTGCATCTGTTAACCTTTAGCATATTTTGAAAGAACTACAACCAGCTGAGGCCCCTTGGTGATAGTGAAAAAGACTAACCTAAACAACCCGGGATAACAAGGCTAAGGATGCAGATAAAGAGAAGAACATGAACTGTTAGCCAGCATAAACTGAATGTCTCCTTGGGAAAGTGCCAAAGAGGGCCAGAAGCACACACAAGAAAGAT
>WEIU01017051.1:86859-98893 GCA_013389925.1 Aegithalos caudatus | reverse complement strand
CCTCCTTAATATTGTGTAATCACTGGCAATTTATAGGAACTAAAATTCTAATGAGATACACAGTCAAGAATCCACCTCAGATGCTAACTCAAGTGCACATTATAACTGTGTTGTCTAGGTGAATATTCTACCATTTGTCATTTCCTGCATAAATATGCACAGAGATTGGGGGGTTTTGGTAGTGAAAACACAGCTGAGTGAGATGCTACTAAAATGTAGAACATGAAACTTTTGAATAAGATAATGTGATTCTACCCTTAAGCATTTCTCTTCTAAGACTTCAGAGTTTTGTGTGAATATTTTATCAATAAGAAATACAGAATTTCTCTCACTAGTTTATCCTGGTCTATCCTAGTCTATCCTTTAGTCTATCAGTATATTGTATATTATATTTTTTTCTATTTCTGTCCATAGCAGTGTAAATGGCAGCCATATGTTTTAGAAATTTTTCTTTCCATTAGAGCAAGGCAGGAATTCTATGGTGTGTGAATTCACATGTACTACATGTACTTTGGCAAGACAGATGGATTTTTGGGGCTTTGCAATTGAGTGGTTTTAAAACTTGTAAGAAGTCTGCAGCAAGAGACCCCAACCATTTTGTAGCTGGCCCAGGACATTTACTGCATCCTTTCTACTCAAGTATGTCTATTTAATTGTTTAATAGTTATGTGACCATTTTCCTATCTCCCAGAATGTTATAATGTGCAGAAACAATCTTCCTCCAAGCCAGGCTTTGGCATCTCATCATCTCTTAGATTGCTTCTTAGGAACTACTGGTGTATTAAAATTCAAGGATACATTCTGAGATTATTTTGTTCCCAAATGAACATTATGTTGTCTTTGCCTTCCCAAGTTTTATTTTCCCATTCAGATTACAGTATAAATCCAAGGATCCTACACTGAGTAAGTTTGCAGAAAGAAGAACTGCTGAAAATTAGTGAAGTAACTCTGTGTTACACAGCCAATATTAATCTGCTGCTACAGACAATTAGAAAGATGCCAACTCATGCTTGACTGTTCTCACTTACATGCTTTGATTTTCTCTTTTTTAGTATCTGCATGCAAATGGGATTGTGCATCGAGACTTGAAGCCAGAAAATCTACTCTATGCAACACCAGCACCAGATGCACCATTAAAAATTGGTGAGCAGCATCAAATGTATGCTTCCCTGATGCCTTTGCATCAGCAATATGTGCTAACTGATGTCTGCAGTATATGCATCTCACGATTGCCCTATCTGAAGCCAGTGCTGAATGAACAGCATGTCACTTCAGCAGCACAGCTCTTTTCAAAACCAATGCAAAACTAGATGCTTACTTAGAGAATTTGTAGCCAAAATCATGCAGAACACAGCAGAGATTAAAGCACTGGAACAAGAAGGATCAGGGTTAGGATCAGGAGATCAGAAGGATCAGGAGAACAGTGTAAAGTTCTGTGCACCACTTCTATGCCCCTTTTTTCTGCTAAACTAGTACCTTAAGAGGAAAGATACATTGCTGTGAAAACAAAAACGTGCAGATAAGTGGTAGAAAGCAAACTGAGCAAGGCTGGCTTCTGTTTTGAAGGCAGATTTGAGGGATGTGGAGAGATCTTTGGAATGAGCACAGGGAAACCCTCTGAAGCATGGTCAGCACCATAGAGGGGGTGAGGAGGCTGACAAGGCTCACCTGATCAGAAATGTATTGTGACAGGTCTCTAGGAGATGGCAGACACTTCCAAAGGGTATGACCTTCAAAAATTTTGGACATGTCTAGTTTTTGCTTGAGAAACAAGCAGCATCTGTGCAACCCTTCTGAGTTTGAAAATACTACCTGGTGCTCCCTTAGGAGGGAGTGTTTCCAAGTTTATCAGGCTGGTGTTTGTCATGGCTTTCTGGAGCCAAATTTCCATTAACTGGTCTCAAGCAATTTTGTATAAATTTCTAGGAATGTCTTGGTTCTCATGGTCATGGTATCTTAATTTATATCTCATCCTCCTTCTTATCTTTCCTGCAAAGGCTCTAAATTTGATAATTTAATGCAGCTCCAGTGGCTTTGGTTTGATATCCAGAGTGTGTAGGTCTTTTGAAGCATTTCCTAAATGCCATGATTCTCCATCTTCTTGGAGGTCTCCACCTTCTTCTGAGGTCACTGCCTTGTTTAAATTGAAATCCAGTTTACAACGAGTGGCTGTGTTTATAAAAGTAAAATGTATTTCTAATTAGATAAATGATAATGCAAGAAAGATAGCCATTTAGGAATGAGTGACCTATTTTTATCCTGACCTTGAGTCAAAACATTCCTTTTTTTATTTGGGCTAACAAAACAAAAATCAAGTCCTTTTAAGGCAAAGGTGATTTTCATCACCTAAACTGGAATTTTAATAAGCTCTGTTTATTCTTGGTATATTTTTATATGTATAATATATAATTTTTTAACACTAAAAAAAAGAGTTGTGAACATTTCAATTTTTATGACTTTTGTAAAGGAGTCATGCAATTACAGTGCGTATTGTCGTAAAGGCCCTTGCTCTGTGAATAGTAATTCAGCGTGGAAACATTGGAGAAAGGATGATCAGTACTTCTGTCACCATCTTTATGCCCCTAGAAGCCTTCTATCAAAATACTGCTGTGATTTTGTCTTGCAGAGACTACATGCTCTGACCCATGACTAAAAAAGCAACCTGAAATAGTAATGATAATTTTATTGGATTACTCAAAGAGTGGAAATTTAATATATACCTAAAATGTATTTCTGGATCTCTGCTTGTATGCCTTTGGCCTCCCGTTGTACTGGCTTTGTGCAGTTTTCAGAATAAAATACAAGCTACATTTTTGTCAAGCAAGAGCAAGGAATACTCATTTGTACAGCAAATTTTGCTTCCAGATTGCAGCATGGGTAGATTCATTAAATCGATGATTACCTCTGGAAATATCAATACCATTCATTTGACATATAAATGTTCATTTAATTGCATATACAACATAAATGCTCACATTATTACAGGGAGTAAGAACACTAATATTCCCAAACCATCTTAACAGCTGACTTTGGACTTTCCAAGATTGTAGAAGATCATGTGACCATGAAGACAGTTTGTGGAACTCCAGGGTACTGTGGTATGTTGTTTTGTTACTTATATTTTCTTTTACAACTGTAGAGTCAAAGGAAAGAGGACACTGGAGAAGACCATGAGACCACTCTGTTACTTCATAGAACTGCTGATAATGCAATTCAGGTGACATTGTCATTGTCCATCACCTTGTATGACATTGCCTGCAAAGCACACACACCTGCCAAGTCTGCTTTAGAGCAGCACCTACTTCCAGTCCAGTTAGTTTCATAAAACTGTATTTCACATATTAGCTATTAATGTTCTGGTTGTCTTCTCTTGTGACAGTTATACTACCAATGCCACACATCCGTGGTTAGTGCTTAGCCCTTTTTATCTTCATATACTATAAAAATAAGATAAGGCTTATTCCCACAGAGGAGCCCTCAGAGTTATGTTAACTTGGTGGGAAGGATTGAGGCTGAATATTTCTGCAGAGAAGGGAAGAAAGGAGCTTTATGCCTATAGTCATGGGCCTATAGCAATTCTTGATTTACAACTCAACTGTGCAGCAGTCCTGATGCCCAGAAAACATTCAAGCATTACTTTCCAGAACTGGAGGAAACCCAGGAGAAATACAGTTTAAATGCCAAATTAAACTATGAATAATTGATGGTTCCAGGCTGCCAGCTCCCACATCCTGCCCACCCATCTATCAGCAGCTTCTCCAGAAAGGATACAGCAACAAAATCACATATTGGAGTCTGAATACTTTGGCACCAAGACTTGACAATCTACAGTGCCTGGGATGTGCAGATTGATGCAGTGGACTGAAGGCAAGAAGATGGTCACAGAGAATTTAGTTTGCTGCAATGTTGTGCTTTCAGTGAACTTAACGAGAAGAGCATAAGTGATTTCTGAGAGTAGTTCAAAAAATCAAGCCCATGCAAAGCAGTGATTCAGGCAACATCTAAACTAACAGCAACGTATTGAACAAATCCATTCACCAAAAGCAAACTTCTGGGAATCTTAAAAAAAAATACTACAAGCCCTTCTGTTCATGGCTGTGCAAGTATAATGTGGGAAGGGGAAGAGATTGCATTGATGCTTGTAGGTACAGCCAGCCACTTTGTTCCTGAAATGTGACAGTCATCCCATGTGCATCACAGATCCAGTGGGACCAGGGTCCTCAAGCTGCTTGGGCAGACATTGTCTCCTCTTTACTGTTGCAGAGTTGGAACCCCCAAAATTGCCTGGCCTTTCTGTCTGCTCCTCACTGCAGCAGCAACTGCCTGAGATGGTTTGTCTGTCCTTCCAAGTAAAGCAGAATATCAAAAATAAAGCCTAAATAAAGTGCCAAGTAAATGGACTCATAGAACCATTAAGGTTGGAAGAGACATCCAAGATTGTTAAGTCCAACCTTTGACTGAACACCACCATGTTCACTGAACCATGGCACTAAGGGCCATATCCAGTTGTTTCTTGAACACCGCCACGGACAATGACTCCACCATTTCCCTGGGCAGCCTGTTCCAATGCTTAACCACCCTTTCTGTGAGAAAATGCTTCCTAATGTCCAACCTGAACCTCCCCTAGTGAAGCTTGAGCCATTTTATTTTGACCTATCATTACGTGGGAGAGGGGGCCAACCCTCACCGCACTACAACCTTTATCCAGGTAATTGTAGAGAATCCCTGAGCCTCCTTTACTCCAGGCTGAACACTCACAGCTCCCTCAGCTGTTCTCCTTAGGATTTATTCTCTATACCTTTACCAGATTCATTACCCTTCTCTGGACATGCTCCAGCCCCTCAAGGTCCTCCTGGTTGTAAAGGGCCCCAAACTGGACACAACATTTGGGGTGTGACCTCAGCACAGGGCAGGGGATGATCACTGCCCCACTATTGCTGACACAGGCCAGGTTGCCCTTGGCCTTCTTGGCCACCTGGGCACAGCTGGCTCATGTTCAGCCTCTGTCAGCCAGCACACACAGGTCCTTCCCTGCAGAGCAGCCAGCCTGTAGCACTGCAGGGAGTTATTGTGGCCCAAGACAGGACTAACACTCCATCTCATTGAACCTCATCCCATCAGCCTTGTCTCATGGATCCAGCCTGACCACATCCCTCTAAAGAGCTTTCCTAGTCCCACCATCTGCAAACTGACTGAGGGTACCCTCAGTCCCCTCATCTAGACCAGGATAAAGATGTGAAACAGGACTGATCCCAGTACTGACCCCTGGGCATCCCACTGGTGCCCAGCCACCCCCAGCTGGATGTAACTCCATTCACCATCACCCTCTGGCTCCAGATGTCCAGACAGTTTTTCACCCAGTGACACCGCACCTGTTCCACACCATGAGCAGCCAGTTTCTCCACGAGAATGCCATGGGAGATAGTGCCAAAGACTTTAATAAAGTCCCCATAGACANAGCCTGACCACATCCCTCTAAAGAGCTTTCCTAGTCCCACCATCTGCAAACTGACTGAGGGTACCCTCAGTCCCCTCATCTAGACCAGGATAAAGATGTGAAACAGGACTGATCCCAGTACTGACCCCTGGGCATCCCACTGGTGCCCAGCCACCCCCAGCTGGATGTAACTCCATTCACCATCANCTAAGCAGGTCACCTGCTCATGAAAGGAGGTCAGGTGGGTCAGGCAGGATATGCTATCCCTGAACCCCTGCTGGCTGTGCCTGATCCCCTGTACTGTCCTGTATGTGCCATGTGATTGCATTCAAGATGATCTTCTCCATCATCTTCCCTGGCCCCGAGGTCTGGCTCACAGGTCTGTACTTCCCTGCATTCATTTTCCTGCCCTTCTTGTGGATGGACATCACATTAGCCATTCTCCAAATCATCTGGGACCTTCCCAGTTAGATAGAACTGATGAGCAGTGAAGCAGAGCAGCTTGGCAAGCTCCTTTGCCAGCTCCCTCAGCACCCTTGGATGAATCCCACCTGTTCCCGTGGACTTGTGAGTGTCTAAGTGGCTCAGCAGGTCACTACCTCTCTCCTCCTGGATTACACAGGGTCCGTTCTGCTCCCTATCCCTGTCTGCCATCTCAGGGGCTGGTTCCCTGAGGGAAAACAGGCCTTGCTGTTGAGGACTGAGGCAAAGAAGGTATTAAGTACCTCAGCGTTTTCCTCATCCTTGGTTCCAGTTTGCCTCTGCATCCAAAAAAAGGATGGAGCTTTTCATTGCCCCCATTTTTGTAGTTGATGTATTTATAAAACCACCAAGTCAAATACTGAAGTTAAAGCACCACCTTCTTGGTCACATTGTAGCTCCAGTGCAGCTGTAGCTTTCTGTGATTCCTTTCACAAANAAAGAAGGTATTAAGTACCTCAGCGTTTTCCTCATCCTTGGTTCCAGTTTGCCTCTGCATCCAAAAAAAGGATGGAGCTTTTCATTGCCCCCATTTTTGTAGTTNTTTTAAAAAAAAAAAAAAAGTACACTTCTCATTTTATTCTGGCACTGCTTGGTCATGACTTCTGGTTTATATTCAGTGAAAGGAATCATCTGCCTAATTAAGGGCTTAAATGAGCAGTCCTAACTTTTTATAAAAGACATGACTGTGCATGGACTTTAATTGATTTTGTAGCTGTTATTTCTTCACTCAACTTTTCTGTTACTGACAAGTGTTTTGTCCTCTGCAGCACCAGAGATACTACGGGGATGTGCCTATGGCCCTGAAGTGGACATGTGGTCCCTGGGTATCATTACCTACATCCTGTAAGTGCAGACAGTGCTACAGAGAGGTTCACTTTTTAGCACCTATAGGATTTCATGACACTATGAGATGTGCCATTGGAAAAGACAAGATCCTGAACTTTAATTATTATATTCCTAATCTTACTGAAGTAAGTCGAATCCTAGAGGAGCACGGCAAAACACTCAGTTTAAATATTTGATAAATATAACACTTTTTCCTGCACAGCAGCAAGATCTGTGAAGAATCATGATATTAATGTGAACAAATATAGACAAAAAGTTTCAAATGCTTGTGTTTAAATAAGCATTTGTATCTAAGTCTTATTGTGGCTGGTCATGATTCAAGAATTGAATCATGGTAAGAATTGTAATTACTTGATTGTATTGATTTAATCTTTCAAAAAAGGTTATGGAGAAGGGAAAATAGCATATTATATATTGACTCTTTTCCTTATGGGAGAAAATTATGACACTTAATTTAGACTCTTGGCAATGACAGTGCTAAGACAGCTTGTGTAATTCTATACAATACTTCTAGGATGCCTTTTATGGGAAGAAAATGAGATTTTATACAGGTACCTTAACGATATGGAGGATTTTATACGTGAGCCATTATCCCTGCCCTACTACTTGCTATGAACAGCAAGTACAGTGTGCAGTAGCACAATTATTTTCCTCTTTTGCAAAGAAAGAAATTTATTCTCTAGAGTTTTTACTAGAAGTCCACATAAGGATATATAAACACTCTAATGGCAATATCAGAAAACACCATTTGTTCTGCAGTTAAGCCTTAAATAGTTCACAGGTCTCCTTTTGGGTACCTGTACATAATAAGCTATAATATTCCTAATTGCCGTTTTGTTATTTGCTGCTTTTTAAATGTCTGTATCTTTGTGTCAAGGTCTGGTTTAAGATCCAGACCTTGTGTTGAAGATCACATCTCAGATATTGTCTGCCAGGTGCTCATTTCTTGTCATTTCTAAGGTTTCTACTCATGACAGAGAGATGTGAAATTTCCTAGCAAGGCAGTCCTTAAGACTGGAGTGGTGACTTCTGTTGTCTCTTTACAAAGCCACCTAGTGGAAGTTATGGCCTTTCCTAGTTAGTCAAAGCTTAATGAACTTGTTGCACTTCAAACTAAGAGCCTTTCTTAGGCAAATCTTGTTTTCAAGTGTAAGCAACCTCCAACCAAACTCCAAACAATTCCCATCTGAATATCTGGAGCAGCATTTTCTATATGCAGCCTCTCAAAATCTTCCAGCTATTCAGGGGATGCTCCCAAGTCACACTAAACTTCTGCATGTTTTTAAACATAGGTGTGTGACTTCCTGCCCTGGATGGGACTGCATGACTATAGATACTCTTGTATTCTTCCTCCTTCTAATTCTGTCCTACTCTCACCTCAAAATCCAATTTGATCTACAGGAACAAGACAGGCAAAAATCCACCTGGCTGTAATTTATTTTTAACAGTCCTTCACATTTAAAACTCTTCTCTTGAGTGTAATGCTTTGTGGATCAATATGTCTGATAGATTAGAAACTGAGACAAGAAAGGTACATGTAAAATTACTCAGTCATTAATACTGGAGTCCAGAGGACAATGTTGCATGTCTCTGTCTCAGTCTCATAGTTCAGTAAAGGAAACCCACTTACACAGAGTCAGAAAAAATCAAAACATTCTTCTATGTCCCCCCAAAATGGGGTGGATGTAAGAGTTAACAACCATATTACAGAGGATCTGCATAAAACTGTATGTTGCCACTAATCAAAGTGGACTTACCATTTGATTAAAAAAAAAAATTGACACATACTCTGACAGAACAGTTTTTCCTGAGGCAAATAGACCCATTGGTGATAACTGTCATAATTCGAGGGAAGCCACATGTATTTTAAAAGTCAAGAGGAACAGTCCTTTTGTATTCCTAAAGCAGCTTAGAAATCCTTCTGCTTGTCTGAGATGCAGACAGTGGTAAATAAATACAAAGACTTTGACTGTAGTTGAAATTGTACGGATTTAATTAAAGGAGTTATTTTACTAAGTTACTTAAAAGTACACAAAACACCATCTGGTCGTTTTTAGTAGTTTTTAAGCTATTTACATTGAGTTTTCCTTTATTTGTAGGTAACTGATTTAAAATTAATTACAATAATAAAATGGTTTTTTGAAATAAAATGAAATCAAGAGTACAGTAGTCTTGCACTGAATTAATTAATTAAATTTGAAACCTCTAGATCATCTATTTTGGCATGCAGAAAAAACAAAAAAAAAAACAAAAAAAAAAAAAAAAAAAAAAAAAAAAAAAAAAAAAAAAAAAAAAACAAAAACAAAAACAAAAAAACAAAAAAAAACCAAAAAAACCCCCTGTCTGCTGAAATGGATTTTTAAGTAGAAGAATATCTATTGTAATTGTTAATAGAAAGACAATAGGTGATAGTAGTAAGTTACAGTGGAAACAGTGTTCACTTTGAGGCTTCCAGCAGAGTCACAGCAAGGCTTGAGCCGGTTCTTACTGTCACGGCTTACCCGGATCCTAAAGGCAGTTTGGCCTGAGTCAGTAGAGGCCGTGCCCAGGGGTGTTCCATGGGGACAGCAGGGACCTGCTGCAAGCCCAGAAATGGTGATGGGAGAGGCAGCAAACAGGAGGGGAGCAGCAGAGAGGTTCTGGCTGGCCACCACTTACTGAACCCACCCACCTATACGAGGTTTGGAGCCTGGATCCTTGTGTTTCAGTACATCTCTGCCAGACTTGGAAAAATAATGCACGTAGAATGGGCTTGCAATGAGGTATTCCTCCTCTTCAGCAGTTCCACCTGTGGCTATGCACCACTCCCAAAACTACATTTCTTCCTTGAACCTCAACCTGCTTTTTCAGAACAGTAAGCACATTGTGTTTAAATACAAAAACAAGGTAAAATGTAAGGTTTTCTAGATTTGTTGCTGTCTTGATCTTTATGATCTGCTGTTGTTTTCCTCTCATCATCTTACTGCTTGTTGCATTTTCTGGAGGAAGGGGAGCAGATAGACTTCCTCTGTTAAGCTCAGATCACATACTGGCTGAATAGAAAATCCACTTTAAAAAATCTGATTAAGTGTGCAGGCATGATTAAAGTGCAGTGAAGTGATAAGAAAGGACATTATTCAAATGGAAACCACATCTATGAGTCTGCTTTCCCTGGGGCCAGCAGTGTGTGTCTCTGCTGGGATGTCTATTATTCAATATATTTATAAGTGCAGTCATTAGTGAGATCACAAGACTTCTGATTTGTAGGTTACCTAAGTAAAGATAAGGGCTGATCATGAAAACTTACCAAAGGTTCTTACATACTGTGGCTGATAGGATGAAAAAATGTACAGGGATGAACATGACTAAAATCCAGTCCTAACTGGATATATAAAAACTTCTAATTTCATATGTTAGATGGGTTTCCTCAGCTAATTCCTATTCCTCTGGCAAGAGGATACAGAGATTCTGATAAATTCTCTTTGATCAATTAAACACATGTGAAAATAGAATAATTACTATTAGAAAAGCCTTTCCCAGTGTATAAGAATACTTATGACCACATTTCTCTCTGTAGAATTAGGAGTTCATGAGTCTGGAAACCAGGCTTGGTTCCCCAAAATTATCTACAAGACACAAAGCAGGGAAAAATACTACCATGAACTGTTTCTAACAATAAAAGACTAATTAAAATCTTTTTTATTGTTTCAGACTTTGTGGCTTTGAACCGTTTTATGATGAAAGGGGGGATCAGTATATGTTTAAGAGAATCCTGAGCTGTGAATATGACTTTGTGTCCCCCTGGTGGGATGATGTGTCTCTGAATGCCAAGGATTTAGTAAGTAAAGCAAAAATGAGACTTGAGTATTTAGTATTTCAGCCACTGAGAAACAGTCCATTTTGGGGTGGGAGCAGAATAATTGATTAATTAATTGTTCATATTTGTTTCCTCTTGTCTTTGCTATATTATTGTGCTGTTAATATCCCCTGTCAGTCCAGTGCTGTAATTATGCACTCAAAACATAGGACATTCAGGTTCTTCAGTGAAGTAAGCCATACATTGTTGGCAGCTGTCATTGTGTTCATGTATGCCTGGCTTTCCTTCCAGCTCTGAAGTGTCTCACCCTTCCTCTTTTTTGAGCAAACACCTTCAGGGAATGTAGAAACAAGCCCTTCTTTTTGTGCAGTTTTCAAGCCTGAATTTTGGGGAAGAATATAAAAAGGAATTAAACTTTCCCCCCACTGCTTCTTCTGACAAACTTTTTCTGTCCATTAATTTTTTTTTTTTCAGTGAGGAAAGATTGACTACTTTTAAATATTCTCCATTAGCAAAATGCAAGGGCTGGTATGCTATCTGCACTGTATTCTTTTATTACTGGATAAAGTAATTTGCATCCAGGAGACACTGATCTGCTAAGATGGGTATGCTTGAGTCTGACTTTTGTGAATAATAACTTGCATAATTCACTTGTGTTTTCAGTGCTCTGTTCCATATATATTTACACAAACTGTGCCACAAAATACTACATCACTGGTGTTAGTGAAGTACTTTAGGATATTTTAAATTAAAGGACTGTCTAAGTTTATAGTACTTTTTTGTTGTTTTATGAGATGTAAATTTTATCTAAGGCTCCAGATAAGCAGCAGTCTGCAGGTAAAGTTTTGTCCAAATGGCTCCATACTGTTTTAGCTCAAAGTATGACCATGACTCTCAAAACCCAGGCTGTGGGAAGTTCAGTGTTCAGCTGAAATGATTTGCTTAACTCAAGGTCCTCCTTGGAGACACAACCAGTATTCACCACAATGCCTGTTCTCCTGCTTGCAGTTCAGGGTACCAAATTTCTTTAAAAGCTCATGTTGGGAGATTTCAGAGATCCCTAAAGCAAGTTCACCCTTACCCTTGGGCACATAGGAGCAGTGAAGCCCTGTGCCATCACCTGCACACTGGTAAAGAGGGTCTGCAGTCAGGAGAGCTGGGTGAGGCTCTGCAGAGTGTACTGTGTTACTCCATTCTCACCTTTCTTCTTTTTTTAAAACACCTCTTGTCCAGAGACACAATAAAACCCATGGAATGTCACTTAACTGGACACACTTTTTATCCAGCAGGACCATCTCCAGTCCCAGGGGTATGTTTGCAGTGCCTTTTTCCCAAAAATACTCTACACTTTTCCCAAAAAATGTCATGGAAGTAGACGTCCAGGTTTGCTGGCTTTGATGATAGAAGGAATTAGTTTAGTTTCAGAGTGGGCTAAAACAGAAACACTTGTACAGTGCTTTTTTTTTTTTTTT
>WEIU01017051.1:59158-82258 GCA_013389925.1 Aegithalos caudatus | reverse complement strand
AAAAAGAAAAGAAAAAAAGAGACAGGTATAGCTGACAGTTGGTTGCTGTCACCCAACTTGTAGCCTTGTGGAAGCAGAAATTTTAAACCTCAATACTATATTCCAGGTGGCCTTCTGAATCCATCCAGGCCCAGGCAGGGATCCAAAGGTGGCATTCCCAGGAAGACTAAATGCAGTTGCAGTTACATTCCCTGTGAGGGCAGTGCTGAGGCCCCGATGCCAACGGGCTATGCCCCCTAAGGAATGTTTGCTTGGTCCTCTCTCTCCCAGGCTGCAGTGAAAGCCGTGGTGGCCTCCACGCGCCTCGGCAGCGCCAGCAGTCACGGCACCCACAATGGCCACAAGCCCGGCCACAGCCCGGCCCCCACCCGCGACACCCAGCCCACGGAGAAACCCACTCAGGAAGCAGCTGCGGTGGCGGCGGCGGCGCCAGAAGAAATGCTTTAGGTCGGTGTTGCTCGCTCATGTCAGCAGAGATGTGTCATTTCATACACCAGCTACCTTGTCATCCAGCAAGACAGATTAGTGAGCTTGGCCTCTCTGGTTCTGCTTCGTGGTGCCACAGGCCCCGCCTTCAGTGCATGTGACTGCTTATGAAAATAGTAAGCTGTTCCATTAGGCATGTCATGGAAACAGTGTAATTTGCAGTAATACCGGCAGGGGAAAACATGGGGATTATTAACTACCTACCATAATGTGTATACTTCATCTATCTAGCGTTCCTAGGTGGCATTTGAAACATAATGCTCTTTTGTTTGGTTTTATGGCAGTAGGTGACTTATCTGTGTTGTGAGTTTCTTTGAACTGTTTCCTTCCAAGTTCATAGTCCTTCAGCAGACAAAATGGAAGGAAATGCCAAACCAATGCTTTTAAAACTGATGTATGAAACAATTTTTTATCTATAAAATTGAAAAAAAAATTTGGGGATTTACATGCAAAAAAAAAACCAAACCAAACAAACAAACAAAAAAACCCACCAAAAAACATTCCACTACTTCTGAGAAGAAATTGAAATGGTAGTTCCACTGGGCATGAAAACATATATTGTTCAAGCTTGCAATGAGAATGCCTTATTGTGACTTTTCCTGTTTATATACAGTATTTTAATAGCAATCAAAATTACTCATATTTCTGCCATTCCATTCCACAATAAAGTGTTAGCAAAACAAAACCATAGACTAAACAAGGATTAGAGTACATGCATATTTTTGGAATGCCATTATATTTATTCACTAAAATTCTAATCTGCAGCTAGAAGACATTTTATAGGCCCTAAGGAAATAATCTGCATTTAAATAAATTGTAAATGTTTGAAGGAAGCTATTCCATAACTTACTGATTTTGCTTTGGAGAAACACTCTTATGCAAGGTCTGGGAGCAAGTAGTACCATCTAGTTGGTTCCTGTGTAATTTAACCTCATGAGTGAGCAGTTTCCACCTGTATTTAGCTCACATTTTCCTAACAAAGGACCCCTCCTGTAAAGTGATCCACCAGCACTATCTTGCACCCGCCCAGAGCTCTATCTTGAGTTAGCAGTTGTGTGCATCAATCAGCTTGCAAAAGTAGGGTCAGACTCTTCAGCTATCTTGATGTTTTTGTTGAATGTGATTGATAGGAACTGAAAAACTTACATGCATCAGTGTGTATGACCACTTACACTTGTTTGTTATCTATTTGACAGCATGTGACTATTGTACTGATATATTACGAAAATGGCAAAAAGAACCTGATGTACAAAAATGTCATTTGTGTTTGTTAAACTTTTTAATACTTATAGTTGCCTAACATCCTAATACAATCATCATTCCTCTTTTGCTTTAATGTTTTTATGTTGTTGTTAGGCCTTGCACAACTTGTCCTGAAAAAATATAGCAGCTACTGAAAAAACAAGACTTTAATAAAACATTCAACAACCACTAATTTCCTGATGAAATTGAAGGGTAATACAATGTTATTAATATAGTAGATTTAATAAATAAAATGTGTTCTAAATTAATATATAAAGGAGGATTAAAAATCCTGTCTTTACTGGGTGAAAATGCATGCCAATTAATGTATTATACTTGGTTTTTATATCCATTTCTTGGAACTCTTTGAACTTGTACAAAAAGTTCTGTTAACTAAGAAGGGTTGAAATTTAAAGTACATGCATCCATTCAGTTTTCAAAAACACACTTTCAAGCTGTAACATCTGTTGGGGGCATAGCATCTCTATGCAAACCAACACAACACTTTTACAGATTTTTCCCTTGGAAACAAGTTCAACAAGATTAATAACTTAGGAGAAGATCATAGGTACATCCACCTGTCTCACTTTTACTCTCTGTCTTATCTCCTTTGAGGTCACTGCAGGAAAAATGCAATTCTCAGCTACTACCTCCACCCTCTTATACTGTGGTGAAGTAATCCAAGTTCAGTCAGTAGGAAAGTTTGATGGGAGAGGCTCGATTTCTGTAACATTTCATCCTTTACTTGGGATAATTGCATCAAACCTGCAGAAGTGGAGTTGGCTGCACAGTAACTGCACATCTGTGAGAGTTTGAGCATAAATTGCTTCATCTGGGGCATGGCTTGTTGAGCTGAAAAGTGGTCCCGGCTGATTCCCAGTGGTGGTTTTTGCTAAATTATACCAGGGCATATCATAACTATAAGCTGATGCCATCCAACAGGAGAACTCTCTGTAACAGCATGACCTCCAGAAGCAACTCAGTTTTGTGTATAAAGGCTCTGGGGCTTCAGTTGATTTTTTTTTTTTTCCTTTGTTTTCTTTTATCATACTCAATTAGGATGTCTGTGTTGAGTCCATGATTACTAGTATGTGACTTAGTAAAGCTGATTGATGTATTTGATATATGACAGCACTTGTGTGTATGCATGCACTGGAAGACAGGAGTGCTACATCTATTGGCTTTGTCTGAAAAATCACATTCTGGTGGCATCTGCTGTAGTGCAGACTGGGATGTGCAACATCAGTATCTTACTGTGGCTGAAAAATGAAAACCACTAGAGATGGACCAGATGTTTCCAAATCTGTGGTTATAAGCTAAGTAGAAAGTTACTTGTGCTCTTTTCTATTGAAATCCTAAGCTTTAATTTTTTTGAATATTTAACATATTAACAAAGTTCTTCAAGTACAAAAGGGGAAACCTTCCAATCTTTTTGAAGTATGTGAACTTAGCAAGACTTTTCCTTTAAAAGCAGATTGCAGCACAAGCCAATTGCAGTCTAATACTTTAGAGCTAAGATGATGATAGGATGGCTGCTAAATGGCTAAGGAAGTTCTGCCTTTGCACTACAGCAGAGATTTTCCTGGGTTCAGAAAGCCTCCCTCCAAAATAGAACAGATTGCCTGTTTTGCAAACACTTTTGCTTGCAATTTTGTGTTTGACACAGTAGATTGTACTGTGTGAGCCGGTGCTGGTTCGTTTGCTCAAGTTTGTACTTTACAGTGTGCAAGCATGCTGTAAAGAGGCAGACACACTGTAATCAAACTACTGAATGCAGAGTACCATCAAGGCAAGAGTTTTTGATACAGCACGTTCTTCAGAAGGACTCTGTCCCCACAAATGAGCAGGCTGTTGGCCACATGGAGTGACAAAAACTGCCCAGCTGTCCCCTTGTCTTAGTGAATAGCACAAAATGTTCTTAAAAGCTGTGTGGCAGCAGATCAAGATAAAAGCATCCACCAAAAAGTTTTTTGAAGTGGCTCAGACCAGCAGGGATGCCCAGGCTGCTGGAGGCTGTGGCTCACTGGAAGCTAGGCCTCCACAATTTTCAAATGAATCACCTTCTCCTACAACTCACACTGCAAGTGGAACACACACACACAACTGGCAGCCATGGAGGAAGTGAAGACACCACCATATTTTCTGCTGTCCAGCAGCAGGGAGAGGGAAAATTATACTGACAGTTGTTAGTGTCCAACTCTGCAAAAGGAAAGCAGTATCTAACAAGCAGCAAAGGCAGCAGGACTCTGCAAAATAAACCCTTGTTTCTAGATGTTTCTAAATGTCCCTCAGCTCCTGCATGTGCTGGGTCATCTCTGGGGCTTTAAGAGCAGCATATGAAAGTGTGGGGTGGAGGATTCCCTGCAGATCCATTCACAGTGTCCTGCACATTGCCTGTTTAAAGAATGACAGACAGAAATGTCAGCACAGTGCCTTGACCCCAGGCTTGTGCAGAGGCTGTTTCTCCTGTAGAACTAATTTTTCTGTGGCTGAGCCAACCTTGCTGCTGCTGAGGTTATGAGTGCATAGCTTATTGAGGCATGGCATTTATGTAACAAAAAGTATCAGAGGCTGACCAAGAAAGATGCACACTTAGACCTAGAGACCAGTGGCAGGTATACACACAAATCTTTAAGATAACAAAGGTAACAAAGAGACAGAACGTCTGTAAAGTTACTTTATAAAACAATAACAGCTCAAAGAATATCCTTTACTCCCTATCAGAGTTAATTCATTTGGAACATAAATTAAGAGTTCATTCTTTTGTATAAAATATATATATATATGAATTCTCTGATAAGCCCCTGCACAATACCATGTTTTGGTGAAAAAAACCCATTAGTTGCATTGGAGAAAATATGGAAGGAAAAGGGAAAAAAATAGGACTGAAATATTTGCCCAGTCTAGACACAGAGCTCTAAAGACTTGCAGAGGGTTACAAAGATGATGACAGGACAGGAGCAGCTCCCTTACGAGGAAAGGCTGAAGGAGCTTGCCCTGTTCAGTCTTAAGAAAGGATGACTGAGAGGGAGCCTCATTAATATATGGGAATACCTGAAAGAAGGGTGCTGAGAGGATGGACCAGGCTTTGCTCCATGGTGCTGAGCAATAGGACAAGAGGAAATAGGCAGAAATTGTTGTCCAGGATGTTCCTCCTGAATATGAGGAAGAACTTTACTGTGGAGGTGTCCACACCTGGGGACAAGTTGCCCAGAGAGGCTGTGGAGTCTCCCTCATTGGAGATAGTCCAGAATCTGGACTCAATCCTGTGCAATCTGCCTTAGGAAAGCTGTCTTGATCAGAGAGGTTGGACCAGATGACAATGCTGATAGTTACTTCCAGCCTTACCCATTCTGTGATTTTGTGATTTTATGATCTTAGTTCCAGAAGATATATAAACTCTTACTGGCAAGACTGCAGATTCCTTATATCTGGGAGGTAAAATTTCTGGCTACATTAATTCAGAAAATTGCTGGAGGGGCAGTGAAGAGAACCCCTTGAAGTGTGAGTCCTCTAACTTACATAGGGATTGGACAATATACATGCATATAAACTAGAAATTCAGCAAATACTTACATCCTCTTCTACTCCTCCAGAGTGGAAAAGAGAACATGAATGCAGTCATGAACTTAGTTATTATTGGAAGGCTTTCAAATATTGTGGGAATAGACATACTACAGAAGCAGGAATACAAAGGAATACTTGAAGTGGCCCAATTATGAATTTAGCAGCAAAATTATAGACTAAGATCTGAATACATACATGAACAAATAAATAAATTTATCAAATAAGAAGCAGAGACTGCTGAACAATCTCTGAGAGCCAAGTCTGTATTAGAAGCTGCAGCAACCTTTTAAGCCATCTTTTGTCCCTTGTCAGTATTACTCAGCTGGACCTGAAACTATAATGATTAACAGTCTGGGATATATAGATCATTGCTGGATGAAATTCAGTAATGCATATCAAGATATGAAGGATAACAAATACAGTAGTACCAAATTTTGTCCAGCTTTGGCTCCTTCCAAGACAGAGCTGGGAAAAAGATTATTTCAGTGCCTTCTTTCATGTGCTCGGTACAGGGGTGGAAGAGGAGTGACAACACAAACACAGCATTTAGTTATAAGTTGGAGCTGCCCCAAACTGTACAGAGGCTCTGCCAGTGATGCTCCATCCACAGCATGTGTGACTTAGAACAGTCTGGCCTTTTATTTGTATATCAGGAAGATGTTTATTAGCCAAGGTATATTAAACAGCACATGTTTGTTTGCACCTACGAAGTAGCACAGTTCCTCCTATAGGAAGAAACATAAAGAGCAAAGCTCAAAAGAAAGGGATTTATTTTCCATTTGTAACTCTGTCTTCAAGAACAAGTGTTAACAAGTGTTAATGGCTAAAGGGGTTATTGTTATTCTTCCCCTTTGTGCTTAATTTTGTTTTTTTTTCCTGGCCCACGGGCACCCAGGAACAGCTGTCAGCTGCCAGTTAGTGGGTAAAGAGCCTTGGCAGGTTTCAGCTTTTCTGCCCTGACAAATCTGCTGTTGCCTTTGGTTCCATCAGAGGGTTTCACTCCTGCTCTTGTGCTCCCAGAAGATTCTATGTTTCATCAGTCAAGTATACATGTATTTTTCTGTGAACTACCCCTGGTGTGATTTGTCACTGCCAGTTGGTACACAGGGAAAGGTATTTCTGCTTTTACTTTCCATTTCCCAGACTCGTGCTGTTTCCTGGTGCCTTCAGATTCCTTTCTTAAGAGCCTACACCTGGCTGACAGAAATAGCTCAGTGCTGTGCAACAAATGCTAGACAGACACAGAAGATAATAGAGCTTCTTCAGTTATTTTCCCAAAAGAAAATGAATGGGCTCTTGTAGGCTCTGGTTGAGGGGTTCAGTACAAAGAGGCACAAGAACAGCATGATGCCAGGTACTGCTCCTCAGCACCAGGAAGCTCCTTTGTCAACAGCACTTTTTTCCTTCTGTCAATCCAAGGAGACAAGTCAGGAACTCTGAAAAATATCATATGTGCTATGACCTTAATATTGTTTACATAATACAAGTTGATATACTTAGAATCATATTTTATGCAGCATTGCCACTTACAGTGTTGGCACAAGAAGCTGCCAAGTCAGTTTGGAACACTTGGGCCCATTTGTTGCCTGGAACTGTAAGTAGTGATCTGCTTTGTAATACAAAACTTTGGAGCCAATAATTTTATCTGCATAAGTACATACAGGGAAAGTCCATCAACAAGAAAAAAAGACTGTAATTCTTATCCCTGTGTTGGGTGTATCTGGGGTGGCTCTTCTAATTGAAATTATCATGTCTAGTGACTCAAAGCAGCTATGAAAGCTGAGGACGAATCATTTGGTTTGATTTACAGCTGCAAATGGCATGTGGTCTGTCCCAGAGACAGTATGTTCTAGGAGCCACTGAGTCATATTTATCCATCCACAGAACTGTGTGTAGGGATCTGCAGTATCCTATCAGCCCTCAGATCCCAAAGCATGATGATGTTACTTACAAATGTGAAATTTGCATGAATGAGCACAACTATACAAATCCCCAAATAAAACTGCACAATAACCACCCACAATAAAACACCAGAGAACTCTGCTCCAGAAGACACCTGAAAATGCTCATTTTTAGCTTTGTGTCAACAAAGTGAAAACTGTATATAAATGTAAATTCCAAGGTTTCAAGTTTCTTCATTTCTGTTATTTTCCTGACATTCCCACCAGCCATGTTTATGGAAGTAGCGCAAACATATCTATCCAGTGACAGCCTCTTCCAGATGGAAAAACATCACCACTGACCCTGCTCATCATTGTAAGACTTTGAAGTTGTATTGTCTGTACTATTAATGCATCCCCAAGTCATTTCTTTCTCAGCTTTCTATGGGGCCTGAAATACAGACAAATGAAATTTTTACAGAAAACTGAAATTTGTCAAGAAACATTTGATGAAACTAAGCAAACGGACTGTATTGTATACTTAGATAAAAATACCTTTGAAATACCTCCTAAACCCTGCTGCAGCAGTGCCCTCCCTGAGAAGCATTTTCCTTGGGAATGACAAGGACCCTGCAGAGCATCCAAGGCTGGTGCCATCATCAATGTACTACCTTCGGTGTAATGATAGGTGCCTTGTTTGCTCTGCTCAAGTCATTACCATTATCCTCCCTGCAGGAGACAATAATTACAAACAAAGATACTTCTTACTGAAAGTAATTCGAAATACAGACATTTACAACTAATAACTGCTGAGAGTTAACTCAAACTGTTATAACTGCTGAGAGCTAACTCCAACTGGTTATTATTGAGCACAAGAACCACTTCCTTGTTCATGCCACATGCTCAAGAGATGTCACACTAGCACTTCTGATTAAATAGCAGAAATTTTACTTAATGTTCCATAAGAGGACATTGTTTTGGGGTCTGGTTGTTTTTGGGGGGTTTCTTGGCTTTATTTTGGAATACATGATGTTGAGAGGCATATGCTCATGAGAAAATTACCTCTGAAATGGTTAGTTGCTCAGGGAGAAGGAAAGATGGAGAGGTGACGGGTGAATCCTAGTCATAGAACCATAGAATCATTCATGTTGGGGAAGACCTTTAGAAGAGATTGCTTAGGAAAGATCGTGCAGTCCAACTGTTAACCCAGCACTGCCAAGTCCATCATGAACATTATGTTCTTGCAAAATAGCAGTGGTGGCTGGTCCAGCTTGTCAGAGAGCAGGAGGTGCCATTGTCTGGCCTGGGGGAAGAAGTTTGTTAGTCCCCAGGAGCTATATACCACCACACTCTTGCAAGACCAGGGGGTACCAAGCAGAGGCTGCCTGGCTGCTCCACACCCACAGTAAGGAACTCATCAGCTTAAACTGGTTTTAACCTGAAGAAATGTGATACATGAAGGGTGCACGTCTGGCTTGGCCTTGGAGGCTCCTGGCTGGATGAGGACCATAAGGAGGGAATTTTGTCCTTTTGCTTACTGAAGAATACTGTATGCTGGATGGTTAGGGTATGTGCTGATGTTTCCAAGACAAACAGAGAAATGGTGCCTTTGACTAGTAACACAAAGTATTTTATAAGACTATTACAGAAGCTCATTGATCACAGAGCAGTGGAGGCTGGAGTCTTACTACTATCAATGAAGAATATTGTAAATACATATAGCAGACTCTCAAATTAGCTTCATGTCCTGTGTTCCTGGCTCCTTATTTTACTGCTTGATGTGTAAGATATCCTGTACTGTCAACACTGTTTTCTTCTAGTAGCAAAGATGTAAGCAACTAAATAGAAGTTTATAGTCTGCTTGATTAACTGTACCCTTTTGAATGTGATTTAGTCTGTTTGTGTAGTAACTTTCCTGATACTGTGCAAGTGAACCAGAGAAAAATTTGAACCAGAAAAAAATGTAACTTTTTGTTATTTCCATGTATTGTATGTGGGACCAGTGTACCTCCTTGTGTGTCTGCATGGGAATGCTGATAACCCATGAGAAAATGCTTTGATGTTGGGATGTGTATTTTTAGTAAGTGGCTTGCATGACTGATCTGATGCTAAATAAACTAGTAAATCTAGAAAAGGTTACATCTATTACTTGCTGACAGCTAATGCTCAATGTAGAGCAAGAAACAATAGTCATGTTTATAAAGAGGAGTTGTCATGGGTCTTAACCATTTATATTGCAAAGTCCAGACCGAATTCCAGCTTGGCACAGCATTTCCCCACTCCTCTTCCCTCAAAAGTTAGCAGCTGAATAACAAACTAAATCTGTTACTAGTGGTGGAGTACAGAACTAGGGGCTGGCCAGGCTTCCCCCGTGCCCCAGGGTGGGTTATGAGAGATAGGTGCTCGTGTTCCATTTTGTTAATTACTTCCAGCAATTAAGAAATTACCACCTCTTTGTGCACTCTAGTTCTGCTGCTCTTTCAACTGGGAAGCATTTTACAAAGTCTCAAGTCTTTTTGTTACAGTTAAGTTTGTCTATCACAATGATTTGTTTTCTGCAACCTAATCCAATGTTATTAATGTACTCCTTCATTCAGCATCCTCCTCTCTGAGCAGCACAAACCGCACTTTTACCCCAGAAGTCTTACACTCCTCTTCTTGCGTGAATATGGATTTTCTGACTTTAAAAAAGGCAG
Organism: Aegithalos caudatus; assembly: GCA_013389925.1. Classification (NCBI taxonomy): domain Eukaryota; kingdom Metazoa; phylum Chordata; class Aves; order Passeriformes; family Aegithalidae; genus Aegithalos; species Aegithalos caudatus. The sequence continues at coordinate 72,387 of WEIU01017051.1, read as the reverse complement.
ACTACTTGTGCTGCACATGGTACCTGAATGGAGAACATTTTAATACTGACATGTTAGCAGGACTTTTCATTTCTTATTTTCCTGCTCTGTTCCCATATCTGTCACCTCTAATGGTGTTCCCTCTTGCCTGGTACTGGTGTATCTTGTTATTCTTGCCACCTAAAACTCTTTAGTCTTGAAAACTGCTTAAATGCAAAGTCCCTCCATACCCTTTTGTGGGAGATGATTTTACAAAATCACTCCATCCTGGAGCAATGTAAGAAACAAATTATTATAAATTCTACAAGACATTTTGCATGGCAACAGTGCTCCAGGGGAGAAAAAAAAAAAAAAAAAAAAAAAAAAAAAAGAGAAAAAAAAAAAAAAAAAAAAAAAAAGGAAAAAAAAAAAAAGAAAAAAAGAAAAAAAGAAAAAAAAAATCTAATTTGGCACCTCTGTGGATGTTGCTGAATCTTTTCCCAAGCTAATGCAAGGCACACATTTTTACTGCAGTTTCATGAAATCATACTGTTCATGCCTCCATAATAGAATGGAAAAGGGCAGTGAAAAGAACAAAGGAAAGAAGAGGGCAAGTATCGTTCTGGTTTTGAGCTCCCGCTGGAGCTCTAGATTGTTTGCTTTTGGGTGACCTCTTAAAAATATACATCAAATAGCTGAGTTGTAGCTCATGATACAGCACGTTACACTGGTTTTATAGTGAGCTTGAGACCAATAAGGAAATGGGAAATAAGAAAGACCTAACAAGTCAGAGAAACTTTCCATGAGTTAGAACAGCTGGGGAATTAAACATAATGATCCTGCCTCATAAGTACCAAATTTCTGCATTTCTGTTGATGCCTGGTGCAGTCTTCCTCTTTAAAAAGCCCTGGGCTTTTGTAGTTATGATGTCCTTCTCAGCAGTTCAAGCACTTGCTTCCTTCAACGCTTGACATATCCCATAAACCTTTGTGTCTCAAATATCCAACTATGCAGGTGGTTTTGGGAAGTGATTCAGTATTTTACATCCATGGTAAGTTCTCTATACTTCCATTTGACATTTAAAAAAAGTGCATGATGGGTCTCTTCCCTCTTCCTTACTTCTTTGGTATTTGTGCCGGGTATCACATTTCCTAAATTTCATTTCTACCAAAGCTCTATTCCCATGGTGTGGGCTGGGAGGCACACAGCAGAACAGAAAGATGTTTTGCCCACACTGAGCATATACAAAATTTTATTTTCATTTAGCTGATTGAGACAGGGAGACCATGAAATTCTGCAGATATAGCTATGCACATAAGGCTGCATCTTTAATTCTGTATGCAGAAGAGATGGTGGTTTTTGGAGACATGGCTTATGCTCCAGTGAACAGGCATGCTGTGGTTTCTTTCCTTCCCCCTTCAAATTGTGAGGAGCTTGAAATCCTGCTAGGCATACAGATAAGGAGGGGTTGTATGGCACCCAAATAACATGGGTTGACTGAACTCATGTTTGCTGCTGCTCAAATGTACCCACTTGAGCATTGCCATGCCTCCCCAGGGCACCTTGGAGGTGGAATTAGTAACGCCAACACCTCAGAGGCAATGCTCTCCAGTTGGAACCCAAATTGCAGGCAGCACTCAGACTGACATGCTGAGACAGTCAGGGAATCTTGGCATAATAATTTTGTCTTGAGGGTTATAAACTGCCTCAAAGAGGGGTCTGTGCTGGCAGGCAGGCCAGCAAGGCTCAGGTACAGAGCTCAGGAAGTGCTTTCTACTCCTGTGCATCCCAGGGCAGAGCCAAACTGGTCCAGTGAGCAAGGTCAGTTTCTGATTACACTTCTAAGAGGTCCACTTAGGTTACCTGTATCAAAGCAAAACTTCCGGGAATTATTAGGCTGTCCTAGTGTCTTGGCACACTGAAGGAAATGTTTTAAAGAAAATAACTCTGGAGAAGGCAGTTCTGGGTAATGTGTCGGTATCTGAGGTTCCTTAATCCAGATGTCGCACTTCTTATCATGTGGGTCAGCTATGAAATATGCACAGTTATCTCCTGCCATATGCTGTTACCACCTGTGTCTGCTGTCTCCTTGCTAGTGGCACAATCCCAAGGAATGTCAACTCCATGATAAGGAGTCCCTGTCTGAACTGTAAAACTGAGTCACCAGCACAGCCCAATGAAGACTGGAAAAGGCAGATTGTGTTACAAAGTTTAAATTGTGGTTTAGGACTTCAGAATATATTATTTTCTAGAGAACATCAAGTATTTAGTGTAGGTTTAAAATCTCTCCCATCTATTATTTTTCACCAGGAAATGGGTTTGAACATCAGTGTTTTCTTTTAACAATTCTAATTAATGTCCTTAAGGATTTTCCAAAGATCCCAAGTGGCCTCTATACCTATTCCTACCACACTTTGCAGAAAGTGACATGATATATGCCCTGTAAGAGTGTGCTGTATCTCAGAGGTGACAGTTCCTTTTCTCAGCAACAGAAGGTGGCTACAACTCTTTCCACTGAAGTCAAATGCTACAGAACTCTACTGCCTTTATGCCAGCTTTGCAAGAGAAGTAAGGGAAGGCTCTAGAGAAGATACACGGATTTTCTATGTTTCTGTAGGTGCTAATTAAATATATGTCAATATACATATTGCAGCTTATTTTATATACCTAATAGGCATCTATATGCCTTCTGCCAGGTGCTATATGCTCATGTGTTTCAGGTTAACTTAATGTTTATGGTATAGATCACTTCTTAAACATACAAAAAGGTAAATAATACTAAGCCAAAATAATGAAGTTCTTCTACAACAATCACAGAGTCATCATAAAAAAACTCCTCTATATACATTTTTAGAACTGAAGCCTTGAGAAAATCCTACTCATATAGGCAAACTGGTACCATTAAAGATCACCATGCAGCTAAAAACTAACTACATCATCAGAAATAATGCAAAAAATGCTACATATGGCTGCACAAGTATTGAAGAAGCTGTATCACAAGCCTGGTGGAATCCATTATTTTAATTTATTCTGCAGTTGCACTGAAAATACAAATACAATCACATGCTGAACACAGTAAGTTAAACTCACTGTTAAAACAAACTTTGACTTTCCATACACAGGCACAAGTTGACTGGTTTCACTAGAATTAGGGCTATTTTTACAGCAGTGGACTTCTAGATTGAACCACCAGGTCACACCATCAAAACTATTCTGGTTACTTATGATTATTAGAGGAATTATATGCTCTGTGTTTTATAAGCTCATCATGTTTCACATTTATAAATTCATCATATTTGAGATCAGGGCGTGTGCAGAGTATCTCTCTGAAGTATTGGTCCCCCTCCCAGCCAGCTGTGGCAGAGTACTTTGACTGCCTCTAAACTGAGCTTAACCCATCTCTGCATCTTCTGCATATCTACAGGCAAGGTTTAATGCTGGAGGTTTTAGATGAGGAACAGAACCTTAACATGAAAATCGTCTTATCTTCAGTCACCTTTCCCACACACATACAAAGCACCTAGTTATAAAGTGCCAAAGACTAAAATGTCACATTGCCCAAACCTAAAAATGTCTTTTAAAAAAAAATAGTAGCCATATAAAAATAATTTTGATGTATCTATATACATGCTATTTGTCTAGCAAAACAAGATCTCTGTTGTTCTGGGGCAATTTGTTCAGAAATCACTTCTGGATAACTATATTCCTAAGTGATAGAAATCTATACTAAGCATTAACTTTGTCTCCCATTTTTTCTGCATAAGCAAAACATGTGTTCCTGCACTTTGTCCTTGCCACTACCTTCCTGTTTTAACCCTCTTGGCTCCACCTAGATTGTCCACTAACTCAAGAGAAGAAGAATGCAACACTGGGAGAAGAGGCTCTGATATTGTGGCTTTCTTGGTTCTGATGTGCTCTGGTTAAAGAACAGTTCTTCTTCCCTCTCCATCTAAAGCTATATAAAAATAATATAAATTTCAGGTTCAAATAAATACATTTGAAATTGGACATCTTTCTTCTGGTTCTGTATTAGTCTATAGCTGATTTTTTATTGAAGTATCAGTATACAAAATATACACTAGCAATTTCATTATTTTAGCTCAAGTTCTTCTTTCTTCAGCTGCTTTGTGCTTCACCAGCTTGTCTTCACTGAAGGCAGAAAAAGCCATTTCACTGGATACTAAATAAGGATAGACACTGTATATGTGTCAGAGCCCCTAAAATGGGTGTTTTGAACAATTACTTCTGCAACACCTGGTGTTGTACAAACATCCTCCTGTAAGTGTCTTGTGCTTCATGTGACCTATTTCTCCAGCACTGAAGTGCCTTTGTGCAGATTTAAACTGGGCTTTTTACATAGAGAGGCAATATTTTTCCCTGTGTACATCTGTATCCCAACCCCTCCATCATTCAGTCCCAGCAGCTCTAAAAAGAGAAGACATGAATATGCAGATTCACTGCATATGTAATCTTTGTAACTGGGAAGAAAAAATAGGCTACACTTGAAACAGTTTCCTCTACAATCATGCCATTCAACCAGCAGAGCAGCACTGCCCACTGCCAGATATTTCATAATTGCCTCTGTACCAGTACTAGAAAGGAGGGGATTCCAGCAGCAATTCCTTGGTGTCCCTGATGGTAGGTAGATCATCACCTCGTGAGTTGCAGTACTTTGGCAGACACGAGGAAGGTAGAAAAACATCGGGAAAACTAACTGAGGGGTTTAAAGGGAAATGCAGAATACACAAAACCTAACAAGGAGTAAACATTTTCTGCCCAGAAGATACCAAAGGCTGTTTGATGCATTGTTTGTAACAGTTTTAAACAGTACTAAATAACTTAAAACATGAAGAAGTTTGAAAAGTCCCCACTATAGTTGGTATTATGTTTTTGCTACCTCTCTGGTTGAGCAATGAGAAAGGGAAGTACTCACTATTCAGAGTTCAGCTACAGTGGCCAGTGTCAAAAAAGCCAATACTGCAGGGAACTTTCATCTGAATTTTTGGGTTTTTTTCTGACAGTCCATCACCTGTCCCTGGATTGTATGTATACAATTGGCTCACAGTATCAGGTATCCAAGATACTTTCCCTAACTACTACACAGTTAAATTTCCCACTGTGAGCACTGGCAAAGCATGGGGATAACTACAATGTCACCTGAGCAAATGACATATACCAACATTAAAGGCTTAACATCAGATTTTAAAGAGAATTCATGTTCCTAGCAGGGAGAGAGTTGTTGTTTTTTTTAATGCCTCTGTTATGTATCTGTCAGAATCACTAGATTGCTGAATATCCTTGAAATTTGCATCTTAAAAAAGACCCTGTATCCTTCAGCAGATCTGAGCAATTCTGCAGCTTGAGCTTTGGCCTTCAGTTGCTTGTGTTTTATGATGTTTATTTATTGCAAAGATCAATCTAGGGGCAGTACCACAGAACACAGCACCATAACAGTGGCAAGTCTGTGCTGTTGTGGCTACAGCAACACTGAAGCAAATGAGTAGCTCTTCCTGTTGCTTTTCTAATTTCATGATTTGCAATTAAAGAAAAATACACAGAAAGAAAACCTCCCAAAAACCGAACTAAATTAAATCCCCACACACACTGTTACGTGCAAATTTAAGTAAAAAACTTCATAGAAGTACAGGGTATCACTGAAGATCCACTGGAGGTTTCCAATTTCAACAATTGTGTGATTCAAAGCCCACAAAAAAACCCTATGAAAGGATGCCTGATTACCTAAATGAGCTTTGGATCAGCTGTAAGGGCATTTCTTTATGCAGTGAGACTGTTATATACAACAGTAAATACGTTACAGTTACAACATCGAAGAAATGCCAATAATGAATGCTTATTTTTGCTCTCAAGTACAAACAGCTTTCTTATGAATATTATAATTTAACAACTTGACCATATAATATCCATATCATAAATCAATGCAAATTTTAAAAACAAATTACAGATGCAGCTGAACAAATTTAAAAAAAGATTAAATAAATATGAATATATGTATTTTACAAAACTACATCTTTGGTGAGATGCTGCCTATACAGCAATCTGCACCATCAAAATTCTGAGCACCTGGCTCCCAAAACTGCTGGAGAAAGCTGAGCTGCATTTTTCAAGCCCATACACAGTCTTGTGCTTTCTACTGAGGAAACTGGGGGTTTAGAGATTCAAGCTATTCCACACAAAGCTGCAGAGTGCTGAGCAACAAAAAGCATTTTGAACTGTGTACTGGGAATGTATGTCAATTACCACATCAAAAAACACTTGCTAAAGTTGTTTGGATTCTCAAAAAAGGGTCGGGATTTCATTCAGGAAGTGTTACTCACCTCAATTTAGCAGGTAACCTATGCTAAGCTGAACAACATAATCTGGTTGCAAAGAACGCACTGGCTTTTAAGTCACTGTCTAGTCTATGTTTTGAGTGCCTTTTTGAGGTCAGAGTAGAAATTGGCCAGGGTACTGGACATGGCAGTGTCCACGGCAGACTGCGGCAGCATCCCTCGCAGTTCAGTCTGGATGTAGCCTGTCAAAAGACTGTGGCCGGGAGCGTCCTTGAGAGGGACGCAGAACCAACCGCAAGGGTGATTGAATCCACGGACAACGTTCGGTCTCACCTCTCCATAGTCCAGGCTTATACCTATCAAACAAAATAAAACAAACAAAAAGGGAAATTAGTTTGAGATTAAAAAAAATCAATGTGCAGTAAATTTGAAATATATAAGCTTCTGGTTGGGGAATTTAGTAGTAATGACAGACACACTACAAGTTTCTAGGTATTTTCATGCAGGGAATTTGCTGTTCATCCGAACTCTGCAACAGACAGGAGAGTATGACAAGCAAAAATTCCAATGTTAAGAGGACACCCCTCTGTTAAGAGGACTTACTAGAAGCAAGTTGTTACTCATCCCAGTTTGCTTTAAGACCTGAGCTGGAGGACTCAACTTGTTTCTAACACTCCTGTGACTCACAGTTGGCATACGTGAAACCTGGCATGAAGGTTCATGGGTAAACCATGTACACTTCAAATATGCAAAATGTTAAAACATCTTCAAATTTGTGAAAACACCTTGAGTTTATTTGTTGAAGACCATCTTACACCATTTTTGGAATGTTTACTACTACTAAATCTGAATCAAATCTTAAGCCAAACAACTGCTGCAAAATAAGAATTTAGCAGAGGCAGGTGGTGGCTTACCACATGTTAGAAGCCCATCTTCATAGCTGGTAGTGTAAGAGAAATCAACAAACTCCCTTGGTGCTATGATGTTCCAGAGCTGGCCAGCAGTTGTATAGCGCATCACACAGCAGTTCTTATTAGCAGACAGAATAATAAGGGCAAGAAAAGAAATGTATCTTAGCATAACGAATACAGGGAAACAATCCTTGCAGGCCACTAACATTTTTCACATAAGGTCACAGCCTCTGTCTACTACACTGCAAATTCAGTGAGGTCTGAATGGCTGCGTCATTCTTAGCCTAAAAGCTGGAAGTTGTAAGGACATGTGGTCCACAACTGAGAGCTGTGGGAGCAGAGAATAACTGGCACTGTATAGGTTTAAAGATCAAAAGCTAGAGAACTCTAGCACGCCTGAGAAACGAAAGCCACACGGCTCTTAAGTCACCAAGAAACACATGGGAAGTCTAAAAGCACCATGAACAAATCTCAAGAGAAATCTCTAGAAGATACTCTATCAAATACTTCTAATCCACTAAGTGAAAAATAAAATGGACTGTGAACAATTCTTCAAAACAGGCTTTCCTATAATGCAGTAGAGTCTGAATAATTTTTATACAGACAAAATACCTTGTCATATAAATCTTCCTTCAGCAACAGAGCAAAAGACAAACCATGTTCAAGCCAGGTGTCCAGATGAGGGCTTTGAATTCATACTGAAAGTCTGCATTAACCAAAGGAAGGCTACAAGCTGTTCTTTAACCAGCTTCAAACCTACCTTAACTTTTATCAAGTCCTGACCCTCACAATGACTATTTTGTGTCTCAGCACAAAGCCATGCCACACAAGTCAGCCCTTCAGGAAGAGGAGGAGGTTGCAACTTCCATGTGTGCGGACTATTACTATTGTGGAATGGAAGAAACCAAGCTGTATACAGCTTGGCATACACAGTATCACACTGTAGCCCTCTGTATGTGAATTTTATCAGAGGCTAACAGAGCTCCCAGGTCCAAGAGAATTGTGACTAACTCCTTTATTTTTAAGATTAATAGAAAGATGAACTTCAGCTTCAGAACAGGACTGTGCTGCCAGACAGCCTGATCTGTCATCACACAGAGCATGTATGCACAACGTTGCTTGTGCATGCAAAAACGAAGGCTGAAAAAGGCTCCTATCTGTTGGAATTGCTCTGCTCCACATGAATGTTAAATTAATGAATGTTAAATTCATGTATTCATCAATACACACGTCCCTCAAGAATCTAAACAAGTCTTCACCTCTTCAAATGTTTCCATGATATCCATTGAAGTCATTAGGCTGTCCCAGTCTAGTCTGTAAGGTCCAGGGCGAATATGATCCACTATTCTGTTAGTAACATCTTCTACCACTCCTTGTGCTTTGTACCTAGAAAAACGTGTTTACATTTAGTAAGAAATGCTTTATATTCCATCGATTTTCAACAGTACACTTACATTAACACCTTGGTACCAGAAAGTATGGTCAGTGGACAATTGTATCAGAGAAACAGTAAAGGAAAAGACCAATGGGTGCATCTCTCTTTGCAAGAATTTTTTTTCTGAAAATTTTAGTCTTTTTTTATACAGTTAATATTTTATAAATGGCAAATTCCTTCCTTGGATAAAAATTATCCTGTTTATTTCCCTAATATCTATAATAGCTTGTTATTTTACTCCTGTTGCTGGGCTAGCAAGGGAGTTTACCAGAGATAAGTAAACCCAAAGTAACAAGGAGATTAGGGATATAATGGGAAAAACATTTTTCATAAAGCAGAAGTTAACAGGATGTTGGAGACTGAAATACTATGGTTTGTGGTTCAAACAGTTTTATGAAGGATTTTTGCCTATTATAGTAAAACTGTGTAACAAAAGCTGCACATTAGGGCACCCTAAATGGGCCTTCTGAATAAGGCCCTGGACTGTAAGTTGATTTGAGATAAGATAAAGTGACTCAGGTCTGGGCTGGGGAAGAAAAATACTTTCACAGGATTAAGGCCAGCACCTTCGGGGTGGAGGCCACAGCCCCAGGCTTATCTGCTTTCAGGAAAGACCCTCACACCAAGGCAAGGGAGGAGAAGACATTTGGGATATGTGGTGAAAAAGCCTCTGCTCAGAGGCAGTGAAATCCATCCTCTGCTGTGCACACCAGCTCAGCTGTGGGGCCTCTTCACCCCAGCAAGGTCACATCTAAGGGATATCCACATGAGGGACAGCAGAGGGGGTGTCAGGGCCCGTCACAAGGCCCCCCCCAGGGGGATCCCCAATCCTGAAACAGAGCTGCACGTGATGCAAAATTATGGAAAAGATCCAACGTCATGCACGGGACAGTGTCAAACCTACCCCCCTCAGGGGAGGCACCTGAGCTTTCTCACCTGACCAAACATACATTAATCCATGGGATTCTATACTTTTGGATGGGGGACACTCAATACCAAGAAGACTAGATTGATGGAAGCAATGAGACATCATCGGGACCCACAGAGGTGGAATACTTAACCTGTCTCTGTCATTTTCCCTGTCCCCCCAAATACACATCCCTTTTTCTATTTCTTTCTTTCTTTTTCTTCCTTTTTCTTTGCCTTTTACCATTAAATAAAATGTATTAATTTTTCAGTATCAACATCTACCCTTGCATGGTTTTAATTAAGTTTTGGCAAATATTTAAACTTTTCTGGGTTCATTATGCTGTATTCACAGAGAGTTAATACCCTTTATTCCTCTGTGATTAGAGCACATCATAACACAGGAGTAGAACCAAGCTAATCAGAAACTACATTGTGCTTCAGTGGCATATGATTACCAAATAAAATAATCTGGTACATGATATTACAGAACATTAATTTGTAATTAGATATTTTAGTAGACATCAGAGATTTTGTTTTCTTGATTTACTGGTCCTCTGAATCCTGAAGGGGAAGAATCCATCAAAATCATTATTTTCAAAATACTTTCTTTTCATTAAGATGTTCCTATTGATAGCAAATAGATTCACCTCTTCACTTGTGCAGTTCACCCATACTCAGTCATAATCCTCTGTATGGAGCTTGTCTCAGCTGCATACTTGGAACTGGAGGACCACATGAACATGTCAGTGGCTTCCAGGTAGGTGTCTGGGAAGTTCTTCAAAGTGTGCATCCTCGAGTTCTCCAGGTGCATAAACAACTTCACCTGCACACAGCAGTCACTGCCCTCCTGGCAATGGCTCAGCTGCACAACCTGTTGGTGCCAGTGGGCCCATGGAACTCTTGGTATGTGGGGTCATCAGCTCTTGCAGATTCAACAGGACTTAAATTCCTGTGAGATGTATCAGTCTTTGAGATAATTTTAAATACTACCTTTTCACAAAACTTTTGTTTCTTCAGCATGTTGTTTCCTAGTTTCCAAGAGATACCAACAGAACCCAGTGACAGAAACTCACACAGGAAGGGCCTTCATGTCACACAAACAACGCTACACAACCCTCTCACAACCCCACACTTGGTATTTTGAAGTCCCACAGTCACTGCAAGAGTCCAAAGCTTGACTGAGCTGTCTCCCAGTGACCCTTCAGAACTATTGAACCCAGGCCTGATTCTGAGCTTTATAGGTCATCATTTTTGAGCAGATGCTGCTGCCCACTTCAGCCAACAGGAGTCCTGTGGTGAGTTCCACAGACTTCACTGTTGTAGACAACACGCAATGCTAAAGTATCAAACGGAAAAGCTAGAAAGGAATCGTACAGCCACAGCAGGCAATCCACTGAGCTTCCCCTCTGGAGGATCTGTGTAGCTGAGGGCTGTAGAATTCAGAGTCTTAATTTCGAAATTCTACAGAACTCATCCGTGGAACATTAAAAATTAATCTCTCGTGCAGAAAAACTTACAGGTATCCACTGAATTCCTCTGATGGTTTACGCCACACAGTTGCATCTTTCTAAAAGAAAATACAAGACACAATGTTAACTGTCGCTTGCATACAATTACAAGTCCAGAAAGTCCTTCAATTTTCTTGAAGAAAAACAGCCAACTTTTATCATTAGCCATGGTTCACCTGGGCACCACTGTACACTTTTCTTCAGATTTTTCAGATACCTTTTACTTGTAGTTTTTTATTATTTTTTAAAAATCAGAAAATTTGCTTTTTCAGAGTCAAATGCTAGAAGTCTGTGCAAGCCTAAGGTTTGGTAGGCCAAGTCAGTTTACTGTGAAAACACACAGAATAAAGGAACAACATTCACAGGGAAAGCCTTTCAATTGCAAGGCCACTGGAAAGCCAACAGCCGGATGCTACTCAGATAGGAAACTTCTGCTTGCAGTCCTGTAACATATGTCACAGAAGCGTGCAGGAGGTGCAGGTGCAGACAAGAAAGTTCAATTACCTTCTTTCCTAGATGCCTGACTAGAAGAGTCCTGCAAGCAGTAGTCTATTTATTTTAAAGTTACGCAAAGAAAATAGAGAAGCCAGTTTTCTTCTGATTTTTATGTCACTATGAAATGGAACCTCTGTACAAAATCTCTGAATTTTGGTGTTGAAAAGAGTACCATATGGCATCACTTTACTTGGAATTATGATAAATTATACAAGCACAAAGGACCAAATGTCCTAATGCATAGTACTGTTAAGTACCACACCCAGAACCGTTTAAGTATTTTGGGACACAACACATCTTGTGGTAGGTAAAGCTCTGAATGTCTCTTACATGGCACAATACCAAAATGGAAAGAAATGAGGGAGGAAGGAAAAGAGAGGAAGGAAAAGCTGGAGGGAGGGGTTAGGATTTGAAACACAAGGATGCAGGTAATTTTTAACGGAATACAGAAGTACTTAATGTAACAAAGGAACATTAATACAGGAATAGACAACATTTAGTAGAGCAGAGGTGGTATAGGAGTGTTGCAAGAGTGAAAGGCTGGGATGCTCTGTTCTTCCCTGTCCAGACAGCAAATTTGTTAATTTTGCAAATAATCAAGTTACATTTGGATTACTTGCCTTTGTTTTATCAATGCCTGCTCATAATGGAAGAAAAAATAAAAGCCCTACTCAAACCACTGTAACAAAAAGACAAAGAAATTTACCACATTAGTCCTATCACATTCCTATACTTTCTGTGGAAGACAGCACTAAGAAGTATTCACCCAGCCTAGAACTGATGCACAAGCCAAGGCTATTTAGCTTGTAAAAACTTTAAAAAAACAAGGCAAAATAAGAGGATGGCAAACTGCTTGGAGAAAGCAGGAACTGTATTCCCTCTCACAGAAGGAAACTTAGGATAATGTGCAGTCTCTAAAGAACAACAGAAAAGTGAAACAGTATGAAAGGAAGCCTTAAGAATGATCTAATTTCTTAAGAGGAAGTCATTTGGAAACTGAAGCATGATGAACTATTTATTGGCAAGAGATTCCAGAGATCGGCAGGCCGTGTCTGCTTTCTTGAAAGTACACGTGAACCTCTTGCAACACTATTAATGCTAAGTACTTTACACTTTGTTGTAAGTCAAGCCTATAATCCTACACAGGTAGGATTCTTCCGTGAGATACTCCCCTGAAAATGGTAGAACGAATGACAGAGTATGCCTGAGAACACGAAAAACATATCCTGCCATCTGAAGATGTTCTAGAGGGATGATTGCACATCGCCTGTCAGTTTTAAGTCCTGCAGGGCCCGGCCAACTGTTTCTCAGTCGTGTGACACGGCACAGCGGGCTCTTTCCACCGCACCGGTGGCCCACAGCTTCCTGTGGAACGAACCGGGAAGCCGCCCAGAGCACTCACGGTTTTCTTCGCCCCCCGCCACTCGCCGTCTCCGATGCTGTGGTACCGAACCAGCGTGTTCCGCAGCTTCGAGGCCAGAGGCGCGGGACCGGGCAGGAGATCCATTTGTTTCCCTCCTGCGCAAAGATGCCTTATCCCATAGACACACAGCAGAACAAGGCACGGAGTCAGGGACGCCAACAACTGCGCGGATCTTCCGAACACGAACGTAGGATGCGAAAGACACTGCCGCGCGCACACAAGCACATCTCCCAGCCGGGTTCGGTTCTCAGCGAGCGGCTGTCAGGGGCTCAGGCCGAGTGTCAGGGGCTCAGGCCGAGG
>WEIU01017051.1:45984-58802 GCA_013389925.1 Aegithalos caudatus | reverse complement strand
GTCAGGCTGGTGCTGTGACCACTTTCCTGGGGAGCTTGTTCCAGTGCCCAGACACCCTCTGGGGCAAGAACTGTACCTGATACCCAACCTAAACCTCCCCTGACACACCTTCAGGCCATTTCCTTGGGTCCTGTCACTGGGCACCACAGAGAAGAGATCAGGGTCTGCCCTTCCTCTTCTCCTTCCAATGAGGAAGTTGCAGACCGCAATGGGGTCTTCCCTCAGTATCCTCCAGGCTGAACAGAACAATGGCCCTCAGCCACTCCTCATATGGCTTCACCCCAAGTCCCTTCACCATCTCTGTGTCCCTTCTATGAACACTCTAGTAGCTTTAGATCTTTTTTACATTGTGGTCTCCCAAACTTCCCCCAGCACTGGAGGTGAGGCTACACCAGCCCAGAGCAGAGTGGGACAATCCCCTACCTTTTCCAGCGGGTGATGCTTGGCCTGATGTCCCCCAGGACATGGTGGGCCCTCCATGGTTGCTAGGCCACTGTCGACTGATGTCCAGCTTACCATCAATGAGGCCCTCCAGGTCCCTTTCCATGGTGCTGCTCTCCAGCCTCTCATTCCCTGGTCTCTCCGTACATCCAGGGTTGCACGTCCCAGGTGCAGAGTCCAGCACTTTCCCTTATTGAACTCCACACAGCTAATGACTGCCCAGCCCTTTGATTCATCGAGGTCTCTCTGCAGGGCCTCCCTGCTTTTGAGGGAGTCAGCAGCTCTTCCCTGTCTGGTATCATCTGCATATTTGCTGAATCTCCCTTCCACTCCTATTTGCAGATTTGTTTATGAAGATGTTGAAGAGCACAGGGCCGAGGGTGAAGTCCTGTGGAGCCCTGCTAGTGACAGGTCACTTGTTTGATGTCATCCCAGTCACTGTAACCCTTTTTGCCTGACCTGTGAGCCAGTTGCTCACTCATCATATGGCATGTTTATCCAGATGTTCAAAAGATCAATTTCTTGTAAGTAGAATGGCCTTGTTAACGTTTAGGGCTTCACTGTCGGGACTTAACATGGAAGTTCAATGCTCAAACTTAAGGGGAGGTTGACAGAGCCTGGAAGAAGAAAGTACTGTTGCAAAATGTGGAAAATGTTTTGTTTTTTTTTAAATTTTTTTTTTTTAAGAAGGGATGTTCTTTAATGTATTAAACCAAGAAAGATTTAATCCCTGAAATAGCCAACAAGCAATAAGTGATGTCCAGGTCTTAGAAAAACAAACTACTTTTTGACAGATTTGCCTTATTAAGATTTAGGGTTTGGCAGGCTTCAATGATCTCAGACCTAGGGGAGGTTTGCAAAGCTTGGGGAGAAGGATGTACCACTGATGGTGGACACAAAGAACACAGAATTTACAAGCCAGAAGGATATCTGGCAGAATGCCCAAGAAAAGGAAGAAACTAATAAAGGAACTCAGCAACTGTACTGAATCAGGTATGACTGGGTAAAAAGTAATTCCAGCAGCAGGAGATGCAACCACTGACCCAAAAGAAAAGAAAGACTGAACATGCAGACTAATTAACATAAGAAGTGAGGGACTCAACCTATACAAGATAGATTACTAATTAATAAGAGAACTATGCAACTTGTAGCCAATGAACAACAATTCCTATTTTTGCTAACATGTATAAACAGTAAAAAGTTGTGGTAGTTCTGGTGCTGGGTTTGTGGATTTGCTCCCATTGCTGCACAGGTCTATAAATAAATCAGTATCTCCATTCTGTGCATGGATGGCCTCCTGCACACCAAGTGCAAGAACATATTTGTGAACAAAAGGGCTTCTTTAGAGTGGCCATATGAAGGTACACAGGGCTGCAGCTTTCCAGAGTCCTGTGGATTTGCTGTTCAGCTGAAGTGTGTCCTGCAAGTGCTGCTGTGGCAGGCAGGAGCAGTGAAGGAAGATTCCCTGGGTCAGCATTCCCAGGTGGCTGTTAGCTGTGGCTTTTGTCACAGCACCTGAAACTGAAAACGTTTGTCCAGGCACAAAGGGCTTAAGGTGGTGGAGAGCATGGTGAGGTGAGACATTTCTGGTTCAGTCAGCAGTGCTTGCAAAACAACTCAGCAAGATGCTAAGGATACACTTTACACTTTGTAAAGGAGCAAGCAGACTGGATTCTTCCTAGGAAAATGCAGCATCTATGATCAGCCCACAGCTGAAGCAAACTTCAAAAGTGTGTGTAAGTGCTTGTTTTCTGCAGACGTTCACTGGGCATCATTCAGTCCAGCAAACACACTGGAAAACATCCACATAAAAAGTGAAAACTATTATAAGGACAGGAAGATAAATCAGTTAAAAAGCAGATGATTAGAGTAGGAGCACAGCATATCTTCTTTGTGTGGTAAAGTGTTGTTCATTTTGGCCAATGTTGGCTTCCAAAATGCATGTTTTGAACATGGTTTTGTTTTCAATACAGGGCTTTACCCTAGGGTTTTTGAACTGTCTCTAGTTCCCTTTGCAATTTACAACTCTTGTTCATTTTTCCCTGAATGAAAATGGGTTTCTAAACAAAGGTTGTGCTAGCAGATACTAAACAAAAAATGAAGATCTTTTACGTGCAATCCTTGAAATTTTACAATGCAGAACCAAAAGAGAAGATTTGAGTTGAAAGTGTAGTGACAATACATGAATGTACTTCGCTCATCTTCCTTCAAATTGCTATTATATTTCTCTGTGTGATGTGGTGGTGCAGAATTATTTTGTTTTGCTATAGTTCAAGTTACTTTTGCCTATTGATTTATGTAAGTTGTTGTTTGTAACATGTACCCTGATGGTTTGTTCCATGTACCCCTTTTTCCTATTCCCACAGTTGGTTTCTCCCAAACTTTTCCCCTGTCAGTCCTGTAAACCCCTACCCCATCCTCCCTGTCAGTCAAGGTCAGGCCTCTTCCTGTGTTCTGGAAAGATCCAGGGAGAGCATCAAGTGATTGGCAGAAGTCCAAGAACTCCCCCTCCCCTTGTGCCCTGTTGGTTACAAAGTTGTCAGTTTTCTGTGGAGCCATCCCTAACCCCTTTTCCATTGGACCTGTGTAACCCCCACCCCTGTGATCCTCCCCCGTTTATAAGCTGTGTGCACCCAGGACCTCTGCTCTGTCTGGGGCAGTTTCTCCTGGGAATAAACCTCCAGCCTGCTTCACCTAGACAGAGTTCTCCTTTCTTCCTTTGCCACAACCACACTTCGCCTCTGCCTCACTGGTGAAAGAATCCACTGTGCAGACAGTGGCTCCAGTGCCAGTCTGTGACTGTGGTCTGCTGTGGTAGGGGGATTTGACCAGTCCATGGCTGCTTTCTGCATTCTTCCTTGCTCTGTTACACTCCTTGAAGTACAGTGCTTTCATGCCTTTGAGCATGACATTCCCTCCCCATGGGCTATTATTGGTTTAAGCCACCAGTGTAAGTTTGTTCATTTTTTTAGGAGGGAAATTTCTTTTTCTTGAAGGAGGAAATGACAAGTATGCATTGGAAAATGCTGATGTTTTTAATAAGACCTTATATGTAGAAATGTTTTATGTTTCCATGGACTGGGTGGATTTTAGCAGAAAGTTGTTTGGTTTTTTAAAGCTTCTCTGGGCACTCATATGTCAAGTTTCTTAAGTTTAGGAGATCTGGAAGCTTTCTGCAAAGTAGTCTGATAGATTAGAGATTATAAATACTCTATATTTTCATATTCAACATTATTATTTGAGCCAACAGGGTGCTTTCAGGGCTTATAAACTGGTTCTTGCCCCGTTAGGTATTTCCATACCTTCTGGGCTTCCCAGCTGTGCAGAGCACAGTGTCAGTGAAGCATGTGAGATAACTGATGTGGTGCTGAATATGTTTCCTGTATTATGTTCCATCACAAGTTACAGCAACACCTACAATGCCACCCGCTTGTGCCTATGTAAGAAAAGTGCTGTGAGGACATGAGTGTTAAATATTGCTAACAATACCACAGCTGAGCTTTTACTGCTCCTTCCTGCTGGTCTCTCTGGCCCATCTCTGCACAGTAACTCCCAAATTACACCACAGCTGTGTCATGCCTGAGGTATGCAGTATTCCTGTGGAAGAACATCTGTTGCTGTTCTTACATAACACCTTGCATGGGTGAATTTTGATTATCATAATGGGTGAGACCCACAAACACTGTCAAAAAGCCCAAACCTCTGTCCCCCAGCTGCAAACAACTAGATAAATTAATTTTCTTCCAGGAAATATCTGCATTCACCTCCATGAAGAATGCTTGTCTTAGAATGCCTGATATTCCATATTAGAAATCCTGTTGTTTGGAAAAGTGGGAGACTACTGGCATTTAATTGTAGTTTACCAGTGCCTGGCAATGGTTTTGATCACTGAAGGTACTCCTCTGTAGAATGAATAACAATCTTGCCTGGTTTTCAGACACAAAGAACTGTAGACATTTAATCCTAATGTCTTGCAAGTCAGCAAAACGTCTGCAATTTACCAAACATATTGGACCAAGTTCTGCTTTTGTAGCAAAGGGTATGGAACCACTAATACATAACGTGCTCACTCATGTATGACACTCAGCAGGCTGATTCCAATCCAGAACGGTACCCAAAGCATTTAACTGGATGAAACCTTAACTCCAGCTGTTGGAAGAAGAGCAAATGGCACACAGTTAAAGTTAAATGGCACACATTAATGTTATCATGACCAATGTATTTATCTTAAATTTAAATGTATTTATTGCCCTTTCCAGATAGAAAAGATATCCTTGATGTCCCTGGCAAGTATTATATGATTCTAAAGCTCAGCGGGGTGTTAATAATGTATTTGATATTCTCGAAGTTAAATATAATGTGAACTTGTGTCACACAGAGAACTCTAAAAAACCCACCATATTTTGTCCTGCCAAGACTGCTTTTTGCTGGTTGAGCTGGCTTGATCATATGGAGATACAGTATCTCCATTTAGAATTAAATTAGTACAGCTCTTCAGAATCAAATCTGAATTTTGGAAATGAAAAAGCAAATCCAAGATCCATGTTACCAGGCTTACTGTGTTGCTAGTGCTTTTTACCAAGTAATCAATAGCTACAGATAAGTTGAAAAGCTGGGATTTTTCTCCTAGTTTTCTGCCTCATTAGGCGCTTTGTTCTTTCTACAAGCATCAACTAGGGCTTGTGCAACTGGAGGTATCAGATAATTCCAATGCAGAAGGGTGGAGATAATGGCACCTGGCATCCTTTATTCTTTGGGGCACCTACATCCCTTTGGTTGATGGCATAGCAAAAGCCATTAGGCAACTTTTCAAGAACGAAAATGTATCTACCATTATCAGTATTGCTTAATACTTCTGAGGGAAAAGCAGGATTTTTCTCACTAGATTTCTTAACTGTTTATGGTGAACAAACTAGAGTGTGTCAGTGGAATATGATTGCCAAGGTAGCCCAATTTTGACCCTGAGTCTTTTTTTGGCAGTTATGAACTTATAAACAGTAGCTGCAACATCTGTGCCAATACACGTTCTGTAGTACACTTCTATTTGACATATCACTAATAAATTTGGGGTTTTTTTCCTGGATTTGTAATTTTGTAGGAGAGTGATATGATTGATTGACCAATTGATCTGTTCCTAGATCTGTGCTTAATTTGATCATGAGCAGTGTGTTTATCATTACTCTCTTCTGATTGCTTAGTTTTCCTTAGCTGGTTATTGTGCTCACTGTTACCAGGACACTGTACTCAAATCTACTTGAATCTGTCCACTGGTGCAGGAGATCTGAGCAATTTCAACCAGTGAAAAAGACTCATAACTGAGAATACAATTCAAAACATTGTTGGGTTTTGGGGGTTTTTCTGGTATTAACTTAAATTGCCTTTAACTGTGAAAGGTAAAAAGCCTTTCACGTGTGTCAGAGTTCTGCAAATCTGCGGCCTTTGCATAGGCTATTACTGCGCATGCGCTGTCCCAGGGTCCTAAAGAGCGACTCTCGTCTCGAGCCCGGAGCGCAGGACTGAAATGGCACCGACAGCACGGCAAGGGGACGGGTTCTCCTTTGGGTACCCAAAGATTGTTTATTCAGGAACACAAACAGGAATAGCAAAGGGGTCCAGGGATGCAGAATAGAGCTTCAGGGACGAGAAACAGGATCGGGCGGAGGGCACAGAATTGTATACAAAGGGGACGAAAGGGGGCTGATCTGAGGGTCAAGGGCCAATAGGGATAAAGGGAAGTGGTGCAGGGAGGTGGCTTGGAACTGGGGGGAACCAACAGGGGAACAGGGGTGGGGTGCTGCGGCAAAATTAACCCAATGGGGGTTAAGGAAGGGAAGAATATTCTGGAAAGGGTACATACATGGTGAAGAGTGGTAACATCAACTTACTAATAAAGTNACTCAGCAGGCTGATTCCAATCCAGAACGGTACCCAAAGCATTTAACTGGATGAAACCTTAACTCCAGCTGTTGGAAGAAGAGCAAATGGCACACAGTTAAAGTTAAATGGCACACATTAATGTTATCATGACCAATGTATTTATCTTAAATTTAAATGTATTTATTGCCCTTTCCAGATAGAAAAGATATCCTTGATGTCCCTGGCAAGTATTATATGATTCTAAAGCTCAGCGGGGTGTTAATAATGTATTTGATATTCTCGAAGTTAAATATAATGTGAACTTGTGTCACACAGAGAACTCTAAAAAACCCACCATATTTTGTCCTGCCAAGACTGCTTTTTGCTGGTTGAGCTGGCTTGATCATATGGAGATACAGTATCTCCATTTAGAATTAAATTAGTACAGCTCTTCAGAATCAAATCTGAATTTTGGAAATGAAAAAGCAAATCCAAGATCCATGTTACCAGGCTTACTGTGTTGCTAGTGCTTTTTACCAAGTAATCAATAGCTACAGATAAGTTGAAAAGCTGGGATTTTTCTCCTAGTTTTCTGCCTCATTAGGCGCTTTGTTCTTTCTACAAGCATCAACTAGGGCTTGTGCAACTGGAGGTATCAGATAATTCCAATGCAGAAGGGTGGAGATAATGGCACCTGGCATCCTTTATTCTTTGGGGCACCTACATCCCTTTGGTTGATGGCATAGCAAAAGCCATTAGGCAACTTTTCAAGAACGAAAATGTATCTACCATTATCAGTATTGCTTAATACTTCTGAGGGAAAAGCAGGATTTTTCTCACTAGATTTCTTAACTGTTTATGGTGAACAAACTAGAGTGTGTCAGTGGAATATGATTGCCAAGGTAGCCCAATTTTGACCCTGAGTCTTTTTTTGGCAGTTATGAACTTATAAACAGTAGCTGCAACATCTGTGCCAATACACGTTCTGTAGTACACTTCTATTTGACATATCACTAATAAATTTGGGGTTTTTTTCCTGGATTTGTAATTTTGTAGGAGAGTGATATGATTGATTGACCAATTGATCTGTTCCTAGATCTGTGCTTAATTTGATCATGAGCAGTGTGTTTATCATTACTCTCTTCTGATTGCTTAGTTTTCCTTAGCTGGTTATTGTGCTCACTGTTACCAGGACACTGTACTCAAATCTACTTGAATCTGTCCACTGGTGCAGGAGATCTGAGCAATTTCAACCAGTGAAAAAGACTCATAACTGAGAATACAATTCAAAACATTGTTGGGTTTTGGGGGTTTTTCTGGTATTAACTTAAATTGCCTTTAACTGTGAAAGGTAAAAAGCCTTTCACGTGTGTCAGAGTTCTGCAAATCTGCGGCCTTTGCATAGGCTATTACTGCGCATGCGCTGTCCCAGGGTCCTAAAGAGCGACTCTCGTCTCGAGCCCGGAGCGCAGGACTGAAATGGCACCGACAGCACGGCAAGGGGACGGGTTCTCCTTTGGGTACCCAAAGATTGTTTATTCAGGAACACAAACAGGAATAGCAAAGGGGTCCAGGGATGCAGAATAGAGCTTCAGGGACGAGAAACAGGATCGGGCGGAGGGCACAGAATTGTATACAAAGGGGACGAAAGGGGGCTGATCTGAGGGTCAAGGGCCAATAGGGATAAAGGGAAGTGGTGCAGGGAGGTGGCTTGGAACTGGGGGGAACCAACAGGGGAACAGGGGTGGGGTGCTGCGGCAAAATTAACCCAATGGGGGTTAAGGAAGGGAAGAATATTCTGGAAAGGGTACATACATGGTGAAGAGTGGTAACATCAACTTACTAATAAAGTAACAGAACTTAAAAGATGTGGCTGCAAAGGTCCATGGAAGGGAGGCTTTTCTCACCACATGGAGAGGGGTGTTTCTGCCTGTTTGCATCAGCCCCTCCAGGGCTGAGGCACAGCTGCCCTGGTGGCAGGCCCCTTGGCCTCCACACAGCTGTCAAGTTTTGTGGGAAAATTCAGACTTTCTAGACCCACGCCTTCTGTGTTGCACAAAACATATGGGCTGTGTAGCACTTAAAAGCTGTTTTCAGTGCAGACTCAGTGACTGGATGGTTGAAACTGGCAGGGATCTCAGTGTCATGTCATCTGGATGAGGTTTCTATCAGCCCTGTTCTCCGACTTGTCCAGGTCTCTCTGGACAGCATCACAACCCTCTGGTATATCAGCCCCTCCTCACAGTTTGGTTCTATCAGCAAATTTGGTGAGGGTGCAGATGCCCCATCATCCATAGAGTTAATGATGGCGTGAAAGAGGTTCAGACCCAGTACTGACCCCTGGGTCACACTACTCCAATCAGACTTTATGTCACTGACCACCACCTCCCTCACTATCTGGTCATCCAGCTGGTATGTCAACAACTCCTTTATGAGAATCCTATGAGAAATCCTGCAATTACTTGTCTTCTGCGGCTCACTTTTAAGATTCCCCCCCCCCACCACCACCTTTCTAACCACCCAATTGTGGGAACACAGCTTAGAAGCAGGACTCAAAGTATTGCTGAACTCATTACAGAAGTAGATGTGCTAGAGGGCTACAAGACCTGGCAAGTTGAGGCAAGACCCTGAAGCAGGAAGAGATCAAGGTATATGTATGTATGTTTGTGTGTGAAACAGTACAGACTTGTACTAGCCTGTAGTTAAGCAATGTTACTAAGAAACACAGATACGGTTATTATGCTTGAAAAGTATATAAACTAGCAGTGCGTTCAGTAAAATTGGCTTCATGACGCAAACCATGGAGACCCCGTCTCTTCAATCACCCAACACCCAATTTATGTTCTCTCCAGAAAATAAAATACAAGTATCCAGGTTTGCAACTGAGGTGTAAGTAGAACAGTTTAAAGTTGAATGTAGAGAAAAACCTGCCCTGGAAAACCACAGTCTTGGAATATCCTGGAAAGAGCATTCTGCAAGTGGCACAGTGTAGCTGTGCGTGACTGTCCCCTGGCTAGCCCTGTCACCACGAGCCACAGGACTGCAGAGTGGCGCCAGAGCCACTGCCTGCACAGTGGGCCCTTTGCTCTAAGGCTAAGAAGGAGTGTGGTGGAAGCAAAAGAAGAAAGGTGGACTCTGTGTTGGTAAACCAGGCTGGAGCTTTATTTCCAGGAATCCTGCCCAGACAGAGTACAGATCCTGGGTGCACACAGTTTAAGAGAAGAGGGTAGGATCACAGGGGTGGGATAACACATGCCCAATGGGAAAGTGCTTAGGTGTGGCTTTGTTTGAGATTGATAACTCATCACCCAATCCCGGACAAGAGGAGGGGGAACTCCCAGACCACTGCCAATCACTCAACACTCCCCCTGGATCTTTCCAGAAGACAGGGAGAGGTCAGACCATGACTGACAGGGAAAAGGGGATAGGGGACAACTGTATTGTTGATGCAGGTTTGGGAGAAACCAACAATGGGGATAGACAAAGGGGTACATAGAACAAACCATCAAATGTACATATAACAAGTCACTTAAGCAATAAAAAATGAATAAACTTGAACTGTTACAAAATAGAATAGAGAATGCAAATAATTCTGCATCACCACAGCACAGGACTGATATTTGGCTAAAACAATTTTGTTTTGAAACTTTCTACTGGTTTACCTGAAATTATATAGCCCAGAAAAAGTCTTGCTAAATCATTGATTGGCAGAAGTGTTTTGCTCTTAACCACTCTTCGTGTATTCAGTCAGACTAGCACAGCATTTTGATGGTTTAGTGTTTGCCATTTTAGATATGACTAGGAGAATTCAAACAGTGAAACAAGCTTACTTTAAAATAGCAAAAGATGGTTTATCCACACATGTTAAGAATAAAGAATAAGAAAAGAGGAAAAGAAACAAAACCAAATGAAACCTTCAAAACATCCTTCCTTCCCCCTCTCCTCCCACAAATATTAACTT
This sequence comes from Aegithalos caudatus, assembly GCA_013389925.1. Lineage (NCBI taxonomy): Eukaryota > Metazoa > Chordata > Aves > Passeriformes > Aegithalidae > Aegithalos > Aegithalos caudatus. Next base: position 48,544 of record WEIU01017051.1, on the reverse strand, counting down.
TCCTACTCACAACATATATCCTGTAACTTCAGACAGGGTTACCATTTAAATACAATCTCTCATCAGTTTCTTTAGGAAAGGAGTTTTTCTAAGTCTTATGGAGACCACACTTTTGCAGCAGCCTGAAAAAAACCTCTGCAAAAACTGTGAAAAGAGCCTACCTATAGCAGTTTGCCCAATATGGCACATAGGTCATAAACTGCTTATTGGGGATACTGTTTAAGAATGCCTTCTCTAGTACAACAAATATTCTTCTTTTTCCTTCTTCCAAACTCTTAATCTCAAAACTGCAAAATCTCCTTTTTCCTTAGGAGTGAGAAAACTTCACATCATTTATTACTAGCACTTTACATCGACCCCAAACAGCACCTGTATGTTACAGAAAAAAAATAATGCATTCTCCATAATTACAGAAATGTCCAGCCACATTAAGCCACTCTTCCTCCTTTTCCCCAAATAGTCTTTCCACTCTCTCTTCACTGACTTAATGTCATGCTATGTCTCTTTCTAGTTCAATCACTTTGTCTTGTCTTCACTCCAGGGAAGGACCAGTGCTTTGGAAGTTCAATCTGCTGGCAAGAAAATAATTAAACGTGCATGGGCCTGTGGTGGTCATGAGGTCCCTGCNCGAGGTCCCTGCCGGAGGAGCAGCGAGGTTTCCAAGCCGTGCTGCTGGGGGTTCTGTGGCTGCTTTCTTTCCACCCCTGGTCTGGTGGCGTGGGCCGCTCAGAGCCGCCTCCTCATGGCGTGGGCCNCCACCTCGGGGAGCGCGGCTCCCGGGACCCCGGCCCGGCCGGTGCGAGCCACCACACGAGCCGCCACACGGATACCTGCAGGTCTGATGGATTGCCCGAACGGAAGGAGGGCGGATGCAGCCCATTCACAGCTTAAATAGTTTCCCAAAGAGCGTCCCACCTGTCTTCTCAAAACTAAATGCTAATTGCCAAGAACTGGCCTCTGATGGGTGTTCATCTGCTCCAAAGATTTTAAGCTCCTGGCAGGGTCATATTCCAATTTTTTCTTCAACTAAAAGACTAAAGCCATTTTAACCCATGACACATTTCAACTGGAAGGACAACTGCTGGAGGAGTCTGACTTTCTAGAAAATTCAGCCAGTGAAATCTTAAGAGGCTATTTTTTGCTAAAAGCATGCAAATGTATTGTTCACCCACAAACTGTCACATGAGCTGCTAAACCTAACTGACTATCCATCTTTGGTAGGATGCTCTTTCAAATCCAGCATGGGCAATTTTTTTTTCATACAAATACATCACAGACATTAAAAACAAAACAAAACAAAACAAAATTTAAAAAAAAACCCCAAACCCTGTGTTTTTCTGTTGGGGAGTTAAAAAAGGACCCACAACAAAAACAAAACAAACCAACCAAACAAAAAAGCCTCCAAACTTTGTAGTAAACCTCTGATATTTTTCATGTCTGATATTCAGCCATGTACTTAACTTTGGCTGGATTAGGTAAATGTACAATGTGATGCCATTTAATCAGCATGTGATAGAAAGCAAGACTTTATCTTTTTACTGTTGGCCCACATAAAATGACAGAAATGGCATTAGGATTTCATTTTTGTTTGCTTAATATGAGCTGTATTAAATCAGCTATCTTGACCGTTCCCTGTAAATGCCAAAGAATCCCGAAAGGCAACATCTGGATTATTAGCACTCATACATATTGCCAAGTGCAACTTTCTGGATGGTGCAAAGTGTAACTAGTAATATTCACTTATGTTCACTTATGTAGCAGTGGTAGGGTTTGTCTCAGTTTGTGAGTGAGCCAAACTAGAATTCACTCCTCATATAATGATTCAAAGTAATGCATTTAACTAAGAAACAGGAATGCAGTAAGAATTCACTGGCTTAGGCAGATCTGGGCCAAGGGAAGAGAGAATGGGCCATCACCCCTCTGGTGAGACCTGGGCTAGCTGGCACAATTTCTTTCCATGGTATCAAGTAGTTGTAGGAATTCATTGGACTGCAGATCCATGCTGTTGAAAGCTTCAGTGTTGTTTAGGGAAAAGGGGGTGATGGTCTGGAGCACATCTTAGGCCAAAAGTATTCCACAAGCAATCACTTCACAGACCAGCAATTATACCTCTTTTTTTTTTTCTTTTTTTTCTTTTNCCACGAGATGGCAGGAAAACAAAATAAATACTATTTTATGAAGCAGCTGCACTTGAAAGTTACATCTAAAACCAAATACAATCAAGAAGAGGGCAAATTTTCCTTATGAAAGCATTACTTAAGTCTTTTAAAATTCTAAAATATGATAGATATCCCTTTAATTAATGTTATCTAACTGTAATTTATGCTAAACCATCTTATCTGCTGTTTATGGATCTGGACAAATGTCTATTTTTTGCATATAGGCAGGAGGCAAAAAGCTAGCCCTGCTTATTTCAGTTTTGGTTCCCAGTGTAATACAGTGTGTAACAATATTAAATTCAGAATATATGTCTCCTTGTATCTGGAAGGAGAACCATGATTTCCCTGAACAGTTATTAATCCTTAGTCTCTCTGTCTTACATAGTATAACCTCTCATTCT
>WEIU01017051.1:4369-17369 GCA_013389925.1 Aegithalos caudatus | reverse complement strand
TTTTTTTTTTTTACATTTAAAATGAATTTTAAAGGTACATGAAAGCTACATCCTCCTGATAATGATGATGTTAAGGCGATGATATGCTAGAGTTAATGGGTAGAATACAGGTGTTACAGACACACATCTGAGGGCAGACCTAATGCTAACATGAAATCAAAACTTGCTTTTAGGCAGATAATTATCTTGGTGTGCCTTGACAAAGCTTGAGGCACCTTGCATGTTACCAGCTGAGTCCAGAGAAACAATCCTTATCCTTGTCATGTTGTGTGTTAGGAGCAAGTTTGCAGATACAAATCTGCTCCTGTATATCTCCTTCAAGGGCAATGCTGCAACAAGCAGCTTGTTCAGCAGTTTATGTCCAGCCTGTGCTACCTGGTAGATTTCAGAAAGGCAAAGGTTATTTACTATAGTCAAGTAGATTAGACCTCTAGCTTCAACAGAAGCAATAGTTTTTATACATAAATCACAGGTGTCTGGATTTTCAGTGTCTTAAAGTTGGTCCAGTACAGGTTGTGGTAGCTGGTGGGGACACCTAAGTTGTCCATGGGACCCCTCAGCAGCCTCACAGCAGAAAACTCTACACAGTGATCCATCCACTGGGGTCATAAACATCCAGCCCATGCCCATGTCCCATTTGCAAGCTACTGCATCACATGAGGCAGATATAATTAGAAATAAATTAAAATCTGGCTTTCTTTAGGCAACTATATAAGCTGCTGGGAGCAAAGTGGACTAGAGGGCACCTGGAGCAGGTGACCTTGTTATGCTCAATCCATGGACCCATGCTTATCTCTTAGAAGCAGCACCTGGTGATCCTGGCTGAAGGATGAAGGTGCCTGCTTTCCTTGGTACCACATCAGTGGGATGGATGATTTGAGGGGGAAAACTGGCTTATTATCTGAGCAGGTGTTTTAAAAGAAACCAATCTCCTTGGTTTAAATTAATTGTTTTCTTAACGCAGTGAGATAAAGTGAAAATTTAAAATAAATTTTGAAACAACATAAACACTGTAGGTGGCAGAAATAATAGAAACTTGTGTTTCACTCACTGCTTCCTCCTCACATTTGCTGTGGTAGGTGCATCATAAATTCAATTAAAGCATAGGGTCATTAGGCCAGGGGCTACAGTCTGCAACTGCTGCTTCTGCTGGTTATTAGATTACATACAGCCATGAAACCAGTAGTTTTAGCACAGCCTCATCAGAGTGTGACAAGAAGGCAGTAAAGGTTCAGAGTTTTATGTATTGCTCTGCTTACCCCCATGGAAACCAGCGCACTTAAACATACATTAAATGTTTTAAGTGGAGCACAGAAAGAGAAAGGAAATAATAAAAATATTGGAAGTATAAAGCACTGAAATGTTTGGTTTATTAACATGGTTTTGCATTCCTGATTTAGGTATTGGGAGATTGCTATTGCGACCAGCCTGCAAGACCTGGTTTGAGACAACAAAGAGTGAGAGGCAAGGGGGAGTGGACATCAAAGGCAGCATGTAAAGGGTTTCACATTTGCCAGTTTGGTTTGCTTCCCGGCCAACGCACCAATTACTGTGACGGTTTACTGTTTACTATTATTTTATATATGACTAGGGAAACTCAAAAAGCAAAGCAAACCTTAAAAAAAAATAAGGAATAAGAAAAAAATGAAAGAAGCATATGAAAAAACCTTCAAAACATTCTCCCTTCTCCCCCACAAATATTCACCTTCTTACTTACAACATAAAAAGACAAAACCTGTAACTTCAGTCAGGGTCACCATTTAAAAATAATCTTCCATCCATTCCTTTAGGAAAAAGAGTCTTTCCAAGTCTTATGGAGATTACACTTCTACAGATCCTACCTATGGCTGCTGCCTGATCACTGCACATAGGTCATAAACTGATTATTGGGGTATTAAGAATGCCTCTTCTATCATCAAACTGCAAAATCTCCTTTTTCCCTAGGAGCGAAGGGCCTCACATCACTTCCTACTAGAGCCATGCATTCTCTCCCCAAAACACCATTTATATGTTGTTACAGGAAAAGGTCTATTCTCCATAAATACAGAAACATTACAGCCATGTGGGCTACTCTTTTCTTTTCTCGAATAGTCTCTCTCCTCCTTCTTCTCTGACTCCATTTCATGGTATGCTTTTTTATGGTTCAGTCACTTTTCTTTGTCTCCGGGGAAAGGGTCAGTGCTTTGAAAAGTTCATCTGCTGGCAATGAAAAGAGTTACACATGCCCGGGGCTGCACTGATCACAGGGTCTCTCACGCGGGAGCTGTGAAGAATTCCAGGCCATGCTGCTGGTGAGTCGGTGGATTTTTCCTTCTCCACTCCTCGGTCTCATGGTTGTAAGGTTTTTGCAGCTTGGAAAAATTTGTGCTATATTCTTATTTTTATAAGATGTCCTGGAGCAGAGGCCAAGTTGTTAGGAAACCACTTTCAAACATCAAACCTAACACTTCCTTCCAGGATTTAGGGTCTTTGCATCCTGCTCTGACTCTCATGGACCAAGAAACAAAATTTTTCCTCAGCCCCTTTGCAGCTGCCTTTTTTGCTGTGCTTCCCTCATGTTAAATTAAACAGTCCTATTTCATGCTTCCTTTCCTTGCTGAGCACATTTTCTAGATCCCTGGCTACTCTCACTGCTCTCTCCTGGGCTTTTCCCCATCTTATAGGAAGTGACTTCCCCAAAATCAGATACAGCTGTGTGGCAGTGTATTTAAGACAATCTGCTTTAATTGTGTTCCCAAGTTAATATTCTCTGTAAACCCACGTATTTGGTGTGTGAATGGTTTATCCCTCAGCTTGTACCCTCCCTCAAATTGTCCTTCATGATATATCCTGCCCCTTTTTCCAGATAGTTCCCTGTCTCTCTTCCCCTAGAACCAGCCTCTGCCTAAGCCCTGCCTGGGAATTCCCCTAAAACTCGACATCCTATTGGGCCATGTGACCTATCCTCCTTCCTTCGTCCCTCTGATTGGCCCATAAACCCTGTCCTTGTATTCTACTCTCTTTCCGATTGGTTGTACCCAGGTTTCCACCCCTTGGTCTTCCCCCATTTTAACCCAATGTTCCCCATGTGATGTGCTTCTTCGGCCTTGCTCCTTCAAGTGTTTGTTCCTGGAATAAACTTTGGCTCATACAAGTCAGAGAGCTCTCTCCTCATTCTTGCCTCCAACCTGCACCTTTTGTTGTCTGTGTGCCACAGCTCGTCTACAAGCTGATGCTCCCATCGCTTGCTTGGGGATAGTGTCCCCCTGACACCAGTGCTAGAGTGGCAGAGCTAGCCTTTGGACTTCACGATGGTGTCACAGCTGTTCATCTGAGGATTACCAAATCCTGACAGGAATGGATTGAGTTCTGCATGAGCCCTGTAGGTTAATGCTTCTGTTTCTATAATCTGGTACAATGTTATCTTTTTTAGAAACAGCAGCAGATTAAGTCCTCCTAGCCATAGATTCACTGTGACCCCCAGATAGTTTTCCACAGAAGTACTACCCAAAAATTTGGCTGTCTAAGCCATGGCTGATATTGCCCACTTCTTGAACAAGAAGAAAGAGAAAAATTGTCATTTTTGTCATAAAAATTTGAAGTGTTCCTGGTTTTCACCACTGGCACTGACTTGTACTTTACCTTAGTCCCTGCGTTTCAGTTGGGTTTTGTCCTAGTTCAATATCCTAGTTGCTGGAAATACTGATTTGGACAAAGATAAGGACTTGATTCACAACTGTGTTTCTGTAAATAGCTGGGCACTTTTCTGGCATGGTTCTCCAGTTTTGCTCCCAGACAAATCTATTTCATCCAGTCTTGGTTTGCCTAATTTATTTATAAAAAGATCACATCAGCCAGTATCAAAAACATAATGAAAGACAAAAGATCACATCAGCCAATATCAAAAACATAATGAAAGACAAGATTTATTAGTTCTATTGTTTATTCACAAGCCTTTAACTTCATTATAACCTTCCACAAAGTAATTGGATTGGTTGGATGTAATTTTGTTGTCGTGAAATCCTTGCTGATTGCTATAAACTTATTTTTATAATATAATTTGTTTTGTTTCAATCTTTCAAACTTTTGATATTTTGTCTTAAAAACTCTGTGATCATTTAGTTTAATTGGCTAAGGCAATCTTCTTTTACCTTGCACAGACGAAAGTACAGGTAGCCCATGGTATAGAGAAGGATATGGAAATTTCTCTTGCAAGGCATTGCTAACTCCTAGAGGATGAGACTATCCAAATGATTTTAAGGAATATATTCCTAGACATGGGACAAAATAATGGTTAAATTCCATACCTTATGATCAGCAGTGAGTCTGAACATTACGGCCTTAGGAAGCAACTCACCCAAGGTGAAGTACAAAGGCTTAGAAAATCTTGGTTACTTTAGTGAGTATAATTTGCAGTTATGAATATCAACAGTGACAATTGTTATTAAAAGGTATGTGTCTTGGGTTGCAATATGTAATCAAATATGTGTATTCTATTTGCTATCTGTTCAAACTGACTGGGGAGGTGTTTTCTTTATCTCTTGTATAACCCATTCCTCATAACTCCAGGGGGGAGGAGGCAGGTGTCTTCTGCTAATGGGCCAGCTGTTAAAACCAGGGGGAGCAATGTTCCTTATGTCTTCCACAACCTCCAGGGGATATCTTCTGTTAATGGGCTATTAAGGCTAACTGTCATGGTGTCAGTGTTTCCCTCGCCTCAGCCAGCCCTGGCACCACGGCAAGAAGGGTACGGCCTGGTAGCAGAGCGAACCTTACTGATCCCAGGAGTCTTGGTTGGCCTGCAGGAGGGAAGTGACAATGACAGGAAAAGAAGGAGGGAGCTCAGCTTAAGGTTCAGCCACTGGCTTTATTTATTCCTCAGTGGGGACAACCTCAGCACAAGGTGTCTGCCCTGGCAGAGCCAAGGGGCACCTGAATGCAACAACCTTTACTGGGGGGAGGAACTAGGGGATGGGTTCAGTCAGGGTCCAGTCAGGGATAAATGGGGGATGGCTCTGCAAATACATGACACAAGGGAACAAACCAAAGTGGGGTGGGAGGGGAAAGCTGGGATCCTGCCCAATCACTCGATGACCTCACTAGAACCTTCTGGATCCAGGGCAAGGCCTTGAAGTGGTAGACAGGACCCAGGGGTTGTATAGCACAAGATTGGTAGATAGCCGTAACTAGGGTAAACCAAACCAGGGAGGAACACAGTGGGTACATGGAATGAACCATTGTACATATAACAATATAAGAATAAATCCTAAACACAAACACTAAACTGATAGGATCAAAACCACACTGCCACAGCTCACCACATGGCTGACAACATTACATTGTCCCACTGTGAGATGCCCCACCCACTGCGGGGCTCCTACATAGATAAAAACTGAGAATCAGAAACACTAAGCCTGTTTTCCACTGGATTTCCTGGAGGAAGACTGGATCCTTCTCACCACCACTAGACCCTTCTACAGGATCATCTCTACTCCACAGAACCACATCTGTTACTCCAGGAGGATTTATATGGACTGCTTCCAACACCCTGACCAACAGTGTGTCAGGTCATATTCGGACTCTGTCAAGGTTTCTAGGATTTTTGTCGTTTGTTTGTTTGCTTGTTTTTTGTACTACTACGTTTGTATTTTTAATATTCTTAGTAAAGAACTAAGGAATATTCCTATTCCCATATCTTTGCCTGAAAGCCCCTAATTGCAAAATTATAATAATTTGGAAAGAGGGGGTTTACATTCTCCATTCCAAGGTTATCTCCAGCTTTTCCCTGGCAGACACTTGTCTTTCTAAACCAAGACAGTATGACAGGATTTTTGGAAAGCCATGAGAAACTTAAATTTTATAGCTTAAATCAACAGTAGACTCAACTAAACAACAAAACTCCAAGTGGATACAGCAAACATGTAAATGTTCCTCATGAGTAAATCAGGGCTGAACATACAGGGAGAAGCAAAAACTATTGATGAGCCCAAATAATGTTGCTCCTAGAGTACAGGAATATAACTGAGGGAAAGCCTGTGTGTTGAGGCCGGTCCTGTTTGCTATAGCAGGTATTTTAAATATGTTGTAAATTGAAATGTCAGCAATCAGTCTTTTGAGCCAGTGTAGTTATAGTGTTTAGGAAGGAATAATGACAACCACTGCATGTATCTTTCATACTTCCATGCATCAGACCACCATGCATTTAGTATTTCAAAGTGACTGGGTTGTCCCTGCAGCACTGCTGGGAAGGAAGGAGATTGTGTTTTATAGAGGAGTTGTGATGAAAATGGGCAAGGAAGAGAGGGTAGGTTACACACTTGGATTGCCAAAAGTACAATCCAACATAGAATCCAGTTGATTTATTTTGTCTTTCTTTTCCTATTGATGTTGGTGGTGGTGGTTTTATTGTTGTTATGGTTGGTTGTTTTGGTTTTTTTTTAGATCTGACACAGAGTGACCTGCAGTAGTTAGCATAAGAAATCAGTGAACATGACTAGTTTCCCAATTTTTTAGTGTCACACTGTGGTCTTTGGGCTATTTTTAATGCACACTTTAAACTTGATCTAAGGGACTTCTGCAACCTCTCACAATACAAAACCTACTAATCAGTATTATTTCCTCTTACACCTGTTAAAAGAAGCCAGGGACAACTTAAAGTAACTTTTTCAAAAGCAGCAGGTGTATCAGGAGCTGTGGCTTAGAAGGACTTAGAGATAGCACCTCTTCTAAGGACTGCAGCTATACCTAAGGGAGCCTCCTGCTGTTCCAGGGCTCCCTGCAGAAGCAGCAGCTGCTCTGCATCCTCCTGGCTCTCCTGCATCTGGCAGCACAGGATGCACATATTATGCTGGGCCTGGGGAACAGGCTTTTCTGTTGCAGTCATTAACCTTTCTCTCTTGGGGATTTCAGCTCTCATTTTAGAACTGCTTGCTTTTATTGGAGTCAATAACTTTTTTGTGAGTGAGAACTCTAGGTGGTGTCAAGCTCTGGATGCACACCTCATCCACTGTTAGATTTTCTCTCTAGTTTTTCTTATGACTGCTAGGAAATCAGCAGTAAATCAAGAAAATAGTACAGCCCAGGACATCCATGACTGATCAGATTGGCAACATGAGGGGCGTACTCCTGCAAATGCTGTGGTCCAAGACAATGATATATATATTTTTGTTTCCTGGTGGGGAAAAATATTAGTAGAAGATAAGTGAGTCATGAACATTGGATAAAGTAGTTTGCCTGACCTACTGCTCTCTTTTTATTTGCTTTCTTTTCAGTAGAACCCACATATTATTCTGGAAACAGCAGTGAAACAGAAAATCAGTTCATGCTTGGCATGGAAATGGTTACTTTGAGGAAATACTAGTTGAGACCTGCCAGCTCAAAGGTGAGTGGTGCAGTCCCAATTAGCCATGAATACACACCTCCAAAATGCTCTAAGAAGCTGACTGCTGCCCAGAGGCAGTTCAGAAGCTACCACTCTCTCAATCTCAAAGAGAAGACATCTACTCTGGCCTTGAGTTACTTTGACACACTGACATACTGAGGGCACAACATGCTAGTTTGTTAGTTTGGCCCTCTAAGATGCCAAATTAGCCAAAAATATCTGTTCCATGGGGAAGGAGTTGCTTCATGATGCACGGGAAGTGGGGAAATGTGCCATTAACTTACCTTCCCACTCCCAGGTGGACAGCAACTATTCCTGTCCTACCCCTTTACCTCCTGCTTGTACTGTAAAAGCAACCTCAGAAGTAGGCAACATGAGGCCCCTAATCCGCTTTCCTCATCCGCACTGAACTTGCATAATCTGCAGGAGAGCTGCTAAAACTGGTTATTTATAATCCAGCAAAACTCAGGCCTGTTGTCTCCATTGCTCCAGAGGGGGTTTCCTGAAATGCAGGAGAGTGTGATGTTCAGCCTAGTTCTGGCAGTTTGATTTAAAAATATTGGTGCTAAAAATTATCTATATAAAATGTAGCAATATTGTTATAAAATGGTCAAAACCCAGATGGAAATGAGTAAATAAAATTTTATTTGAACCCATTAAAATTAAAAAGCAAAGGGGGGAACAGCACTGGGAGCTTGATGGGACTCCTGCCCACCAGAGGCTCAGGTCACAAAATGGCATCTCCGCCTTTTATACCCTGAGATTGCATCAGCCTCATTCATATTCATAAGCAGTCCTTATATGTCCTGCACATTTCTCCCAGTCCATAGCTTTGCCCATATAAGTATCCTTGGTTCCTCCCCAGGCCTTCAATCACCTTTCACTGGTGGAGCCCTTCTCATTATCTTGAGTGGTGGTGCGATGTCACCTTGCCAGGTCTGCCAGAAACAAGTGTCCCCCTACTCCCTGATGCTTCCTACAAGGGGCAAGTACATGCCCTCTCCTACATGTTTTACAGCCCTATCAGCCAGAGCTGCCAGGCAGTGACCACAAAAGGGGAGGGGAGTATTGAAGGGAGAATACAAAAGGGTTCAAAACTATACTGGAACACCAAAAGTATATGGCAAAAGAACTGTAAACCCCAACAGAACTTCTCCCCACCATACTCAACAACTCTTCCTAATTTGCATGACCCAATCACCACACCTTATTCATAACAAATATGATATAATTTAAATATTTATCTTGTTCTCAGATATACCTACCACCATGAATAAAATTTTGTTCATTATAGAGTCAAAAACTGTCATGTAGGTTAACAGTATTGAAATGAGATGTTCTGAAATTATCGTCTCTGCCCATCCCTTATAGTTTGTTACTGCTGTGAAGCCTGTGAAGAACTATTTCTGTTGGTTTTGCATGATATTTCTAATATAACACATAACATAATGTTTTTCTAGGGTTCAAGACTTTAGGGTTAACCAGAAAACATTATGTTCTTCTCCAAAGAGGAAAATAATAAAGGACATGGGTAATTATTCTCTCAGTCTTCAAAAATCCATTTCCTTAACAGCACTCTATCCTCTCAAAAGAGCATTTATGCTTATGGGGATGGCTTGCTGATGGGCTGTATGGGAACAGGTTCAGTACTTCATGTTTGATTCCAAGAAGCACAAGGCAGCCTAGCTTCCTGAAGTGGGTCCACCTGTACCTCTGAAATAAACACGAAGTTGTATGTTTTTCAGAAGTAGGAATAAACATTGCCTTACCTTCCACTGGACAGAACATTATTGCACTATCCGCAAAGAAGATGTTTGTTCCATCACAATCTGTAATTTGAATTGCTGCTCACATTTCTGATATGAGTGTTTACATGTGAAATAGAGGGAAGTGTAAAATAAAAGGGCTTTGCAGCACAGGAATAAATGCAAGAAAAGAGAGTTTCTGTACATCTTGTGCCTTCTTTATGGCTCAGCAGGACAAGACCTGTTCTTGATGCCAGTCCCAGGTTGCCTTTACCTTTCAAGCACATTAGAGCAATGCAAAGCACATTAGAGCATCTGGAGAAATCTGAGTTTTCAGGGAATCCGTGTTCTGACTCCTTTCTGTGGCCTGTAAACCCTAAATCAGTACAAAATTATTCACTACCTAAAAAATACCTTATAGTTGATTAAGTGTTGTTTCGGTAGGTCCTAAAGCTTCCCAGCGGGTGAACTCTGGTTTATGTCATTCCTCCACATCACAGCAGTTCAGTCCATCAGGAGGGAACATCACAGCACAATCACCTTGATAATAAAGGAAACCCATCCACAATTAGAGTGGTGGACTTAAAATGCATGGAGAGCTTCAGTTTCTGACCAGTAGCAGCCAAAAACCCCAGAAAGGAGAGAAAACCTGATGTTTGCTTTTCAGCATCTCAGGGTGAGTAGAAAGGCAAGGGTGGTGTGCATGGACAAAAAAAAAAAACAGGGAGGTTTGCTTACCCCAAGCAGAATTATGCTCTTTTGCTCAAACTCTGCCTGCCTGTAGGACAATGTCAATGACACTGTCTGGGATATAAGAGCTGAGCTCTGCAGTTTTCCTTACCCAGCTGGAATGTCTGCCTCACAAGTGCATCAAAAATTTTGGGTCATCCCCATGAGTCTGGTTTTGATTTTGTTTATTCAGCCATGTAATTCCAGTGGAATAACAGCATTTACCACTGCATGAGATCAGTTGGATGGTTTACCGTTTCAAAGTCCCTCGGTTTGGCATATGATTTAGTCATATAGTATCCTTGGGTTCTCCTTCCCCTGAATTTATTGGAAATTAGGATAGATACTATTAACCACAGAAAAGGCTTTGATCAAGATACCACTTTTCTATCACAGGGAGTAGTCATTCCTTACCTTCCAGGTCTTTTTGACCACCCTGCTTTCTAGGACTGGGATAATCTATCCTCTCATTTATCTTCAGCAATTATCTCCCCAACCTCTGGACATGTGTTATCATGGATTATCAAATACGCCTGGGGGCTGTAGGTAAGTTTCTTGACTCACAGCAGCTAGACTTGGGTTTTTCTGGCTGAAACTTGCTACTTTGTGAGCCTTTGGGCAAAGGAAAACAGAGCAGAGACCTCCAGAGAGCACTGGGGCTCTGGCAAGGTGGGAGGTGGGGTGCCCAATTTGCACCCCCTTGCCAGTGTCCATCTCCTCTCTTCTGGCTTCAGAGGTTCAGATCCTTCAGTAATAGGACAAGCAGCAGATGAAACTTGGGGAACAATGCCCAGTTTCTTCCCTCCATTCTCATGTGTGATCTGCCAATGCTGTGAGCTTTAACAGTTTCAGCAAACTGCAGGTTTGCTAACTTGAGGCACCCCGCTGAAAAGAGCTACCTCAAATTGCTCATATTGATGTATTTCAGAGTGAAAAGCATGAAATGCATCTCTTCTCCCTTTGTTGATCAAAGCACACTTTTAAATAGTAGCAGTTTTGCACTTTATGTAACGATTTCCTGCCATTGCTGGCTTTCCAGAATCTGACAGAAATGTTTCCTGCTGCTACAGTTAAGTTACTGATAACTTACTGCTGTTTATTTACAAACACAGTGTTCAGACATCCATTTTGGTACCCTCCCTCCCCTTTCTTTTTTCTCTTGGTGGTTTTTTGTTTGTTTGTTTTTTGTTTTGTTTTGTTTTTAAGGCTGTTTTTTTGCCACATGCAGGACATGCAGTCCTGTCCTCATGAAACCTTCCTGTGAACAGCACTGCCAGCTTGGGTGGGCTACCAAGGAAACACCGAGAATTTGTCGGACTTGAAAAGACAGCAAATGGACTGTGAATTTGTTAGAGGCTGCAGGTGGTTTTGATCAGCGTAGCAGAGTCTGTGCCGGAAATATTATGGCTCCTGAGCCTCCCAGGGGACTTCAGCAGACAGAGCTTTACAGCCACACTGCTGACTCATGGGCAGAAACTCACCTCTGAGAAAGTGGCAGTAGTGGGGAAAAAGTGACCAAGCCAAAATGACTCACAGGGGAGCAAAGGTTCCAGAGCAGGGCTGCCCTGGCAGCCTGCTGACATACTTAACTCCAGCAGCTGCCACTACAGCCAGTGAGGAGAACGATGGCATAACTGGTGGGAAAGCAAATCTAGATGTAGCTGTAAAATCCGTGGCAGCCTAGTTGGAAACAGAGCAGCCATTAGGGCTTGCTGTCCAATAATTTTGTTGCAGAAAGCTGGATGGTCTGTGGTAAGTTGTCAGGATTCAAAGGCAGGGACGACTGATTGATGATCAGAAGCCAATTTATTGGGTTTAACATGGCGTTTATTTAGGATTTCTTAACGCTACAATCATCCAATGACCTTAAACGTTGCCTTACATGGTACATACTGTTCTTCTTGCTTAACCGGTAACATCACAGTTCACCATATATGGATTTATCCCTACCTTTTGTTTACCTGAGTTACTGTTTGCTGAACTCTGCACTGGTCATCTGCTAACACGTCCTGCTCCTTTTGTCCTGCATGTTTTATCTTATAGCCTGTTCCCACAGCCTGCATCTACATCTTTGCCTTTCCCATGGTTGTTCCATCACTTGAAAAATGTCTTCATTATCAACAAGATTGATCCTGCTCTCTGACTTCTTTTTCTCCCACTCCACAGTAAGTCTTGATGGATGGGTACAGAGAGTTTTATTAGGAACAGGCAGTAAAATTTGCAGATGAGAAAAGCAGCTTTGGGGAAGATGCAGTGTTGAATGGAGAAATTATGCCACAAAGATCTTTCTGCACTCTTGTATTTGTCAGTGGGAGTCTGTTGAGATCAACTAGGGACTTGAGACTGCAAAAACCACTTGAGAATACAGGAGAAATGCATAAGAAACCTGCTCAGGTTTTTCATCTTGAGGATGTGTTCTGGAAAATAGAAGTCCCAGGTGCTGTGATTTTGTGGAACCTTCAGGACCTGTTTTAAGTTACACAAAATAAATTTCCTAATAAAATTATGATCTGTCTGGATAGATTAGTGGATTCAGTTTTGGACATGTGCAATATGAATTTGAAACAGTACTGTGCAAACAGGATACTCTTTCTTTGTATAAAACATCAGCTGTTGGGTCATATCTCTTCCTCTGGAATCAGCAGCTGGAAAATATTAGATGAGTCACAAGAATCTGGGAGCTCTGAAAAGCAGCACACACCAAGTGACATACAGGGTGAAAGCTTTAAACCCACAACTTAAAACACCAAATCAAAGCCTTCAGAGTAGGGAGAGAGTTAAGCTGCTCTGAAATGTTACAAATTGACTGGTGGCATCAAGCTAAGACACTCAGGCAGCATCAGGAATGGCAAGACAGAAACGAATACACAAAAAGTATGAGCATCCTTTTCTGACTTTTTTTTTTCCCCTAGGCAGTGCTGATTTTGCAGTTACTCTGCTTCCTGAGATAATTTACACCAGCCTACACAGCACTTTGGGCTTTGGCCATACCCTGACAGGTAGATGGTAGCTCTGGATGCACTTACAAAATAGTTCAGATGGATAGGTTAGGCTGGCAGGATTGTCAGTGTGCTAGTAGGATACCTGAAGACACCTAGGTTATGTTTATGCAGCAGTTGAACTATAAATGCACAATGTATTTTCTTCTTTTTTGTCTCTCTCTCTT
>WEIU01017049.1:0-17562 GCA_013389925.1 Aegithalos caudatus | reverse complement strand
AAAGTGTTTTAGGTTCAGATCTGAATGCAGGATTGGGAGGCCAGTGCCAGAGAAGGGGAAGAACCAAATATGAGAATGGTCAGCAGATATTCTTATCTACCTGATACTGCCTAATGGTTCACCTCTTCATTATACAAAAAGAAGCAAAAGAGAACAGAGGATTAAACTCTTAGCCTGTTTTTATCTTCAATTATTTTTTCTTTCTCTTCATTTTCGTTTCCATTCTTAGTTAAATATATATGTGTAGTTATTATATATTCATGTTTATTCGTGTATATATAGTAAACCAAAATGAAACCAACTTTCTATTATTAATCTGCAAGGTTCTATTTTCATGCTTTAATCAAACTGAAGAGTAGATGTGGGAAATGCAAAGCAAAGGTTAACATCTCTATCCTGTTATAGCTGTAGTCAAAATTTGTATCTTTTATCACTCTTCATTTTTGGTTTTTTTCCAGCTTACTGCAGTCTTTTTGCTTGGCTTTCGATAATATATTTGTTCAAACTTTGTTTTCTCTAAAGATTTCTAAATTTAGTATATACTTCAAATATCAATGCCCACAGCCTAAACTGTGCCAGCTGGAGTTGTAAGGTAAATGTTTGGTTCAGGTCTTGTAAATAATGTTTGAGTTAACAAACCTTTATTCATTTCCTAATATTTTTTTCTATTGTGTATTTAAATACTATCCAAGAACAGTGAAATATCTGTAGCTTCCACAGTAAAACAGCACTGGTCTTGGTGATCTAGGTGCCAAAAGAAACCTGTAATAATTCATTTGCCCAGGACAACAAGGCTGGTGAAAGCTCTAGAACACATCCTATGATGAGCAGCTGAGGGAGCTGTGGTTGTTTAAGCTCAAGAAGAAGAGGCTCAGATGTGACCTAACCTTTCTCCTAAAGGAGGTTGTAACAAGGAGGTGATTGCCCTGCAGCCAGTGGCAGCAAAATAATACAGTGTCAAGCTGTGCCAGCAGAGAGTCAGGCTGGACATCAGGAGGGATTCCTTCATGGAAGGGATTGTTAAACATGGGAGTGAACTTCCCAGGGAGTTGGTGGAGTCACTATCACTGGAAGAGTTTAGGAAAAGACTGGATGTGATACTTACTGCCATGGTCCAATGTGGTATCCAGCCAGAGGTTGAAATCGATCATCTCATAGGTCTTTTTCAATATAAATGATTCTGTGATTCTTACTTTCTCAAAATATGAAGTTATTCCTTGTAGAATTAGATAAATACACACCTGATCTGTACAACTGCAATTTTCAAATCTGGTTAAATAAAATCGGGAATGTTTTTCAGCCCTGAAACTCATCACATACAAATATCTGGCTGTGGACGAAGGAAAGCAAATCTTAAAGAATAAAACTGTATATCTTTTAAACATTGTAAAACAGGTTTGAAACATATTTTGTTTGACTAGTAAAATAATTGAAATTCATCTTACCTCATCCTTTTTCTTTAGTAAATTCAGTTCTATTTATAGCTGTCCTTCCTCTGTCTTTTGTTACTTTTCTGATGTCACTTTTGTTTTAAAATCTCTTATGTCCTCCTTATACCAAGGCATAACAAGTTATTTTTATTTTGTTTTCCTTTTCAGGAATCCCAGGCCCTGGACACCAGAGAGAAAATCTCAAGGAAGGATGACTTATCCATTGTAACAAAGAATCAGATTAGGGAACAACTTAGAACTCTAGAATTGTAGCATAAATTGAATTGGAATAGATCTTTAAGGATCATATAGTCCAAGCCACATTACATGGGAAGGGGTACCTTCCTCTAGGTTTGGGTGCTCAAAACCTTTTTCAGCCTGGCTTTGGTTTTGAAACACTTGCAAAGGATTTAGCACCCACAGCTTCTCTGGGCAACTTGTTCTAGTGTCTCACTAGACTTGTAACAAAAGAATTTCTTCTTCATATCATATCTAAATCTACTCTGAGTTTAAATCCATTACCCTTTGTCCTGTCACTCCAAGCCATGTTAAAAGTTCCTCTCTATCTTTCTTAGATGGACTGAGTCTTCTGTTTCACAAGATGAACACCCCAACTGTCTTAGCCTGTCTTGATAACATAGGTGTTCTAGCTCTCTGATGATTTCTACTGCTGTCCTCTGGATGTGCTCTAACATGTCCATGTCTTGGTATTCCAGAGCTGGGCACAGCACTCCAGGTGAGGGTCTCATGACAGCAGAGTGTAGGGAAACGATCATCCTCCTCAATCTGCTGGCCATTATTCTGTTAATGCAGACCTGGATATGACTGACTTTCAAGGCTGCAAACATACAGTACTGGCTCATATTTTTTCAACCATCAGTATCATCAAGTCCATGTTCACAGGGCTGTTCTCAAAATATTCATCCTCATGGTACTGGGAGTTGCCCTGATCCAGGTAAAAGACTTTACACATGGCCTTGTTAACTTCATGTGATCCACATCAATGCACTCCTCAATCCTTTTAAAGTCCATCTGGGAGGCATTTCCTCCATCTATTGCACCAACTGCATCACTCAGTTTGGTGTTCTTTAGATCACATAAACAGCCCTAAATTCCCACAACAGAGGTATTTTCATGTATAAGTAGTTTTTCGTTCAAAGAAAGCAAGTTCCTCACAATGTGGAAAAAACTTACATTAACATTCTCCTACACTGACCTTACTTTTTAACCTTATCTCCTGCACTGATTTAATTATATAACTTACATGCCGAAGTAGCCAGACACTGTGAAGGAAAAGCAAATTCTTTTATCTCATTCTTCCACCAAGCTCCTTGTCGGAGTCACAGTGTAAAACCTCAGCTCAGTAAGAAAATGTCATTCTTGCCCTTTGATGTATTTAGATTATGAGTCACATAGAGCTACAAAGTATCTGGTTTTGTTATGAAAAGAGAAAATGATTACAAATGCATTTTCAGTGAAGCTCTCATCTAGGGACTAAACCCATCACTGAGATTAAGATAGGTCTTTTTTTTTGTGTATGTCTTGTGACTTAACAGCTGAAGTCTCTTCTGTCGCTTAGAATTATATGACTTCAGCATATCGCTTCACAGTAATGGAGAGACTAGAAAATGCGTAAGTGGATGCTTTTGGATAACTAAAACCTTCTTTATGATAACACTTCATAAAAACTGAGCTGTTTCTCTTCATTATTGTAGAATTTATCCAAGGAACAAAATACAAATCTTCATTTAGGCATCATAAATAGATATTTAAATCTGAAAAAGGAAAAAGTTTTTTGCAGTGAAAGTAGTGAGATATGTATTTCCATTGTAGAGTCTTTGATGACATTCTAATATTGACAGATAAGAAAAGTCAGATGCATTATTATTTATACCTGCTTATTTGTCAATTTCCATCCAGAGAATGAAATTCATATAGTGATGACCTCTGGAGCAGATGCAAATAAATTAAGAATGTTTTCCTGAAGACAATAAGATACATTTTCTCTCTCTTAATGTTAAACTGTTACAATGCCAGAAAGGACCGAGTCTTTCAATAAATTAGGACTGTTTGGACAACATTCATTTGTACATATATATATGTTCTTAGTGAAACTTGTTGAAGACTATTATTTCTGATGTCAGAATGACAATGACATTTTGTTTTTCTGTTTAAAAACTCAGAAAGAACCTAATGGGTCCTTATTTAGGCAGTGAAGTGGGTTCTCCCCACTCCACTTTCTCACTATCTTTGTTGTACATGTCAAAGTTTTGGTTGTTGTTCCAGGGGTGGCCTTTGTAAGAAGAGGTTGAAGCAGCCCAATGCCAGGGACTGACAGTTCCTAATAGGTCTACAGTGGACTTCAGTCTGTGGAAGAACCCATGCTTAAATCAGGAGAAAATTGTGAGGAAGCAGAGGCAGAGAGGAGCTGATATGGACTCATAATACTTAATTGCCCATCCCACCTTGATCACTATGGGGTGCTGGGTAAAAAGGTCAGGAGAGAGATAGTGAAGTTTAATCTGAAGAAGCAGGGTTAGAGAGGAAGTGGGTTTTTTTTTAATATTTTGTGTCTGTTTTCCATCACCTGAATCCACTTTACTTGACAATAAATTTTCCCCAGCTGAGTTTGTTTTGTCCATTATGGTAAATGGTAAGCAGTCAGCCTATGTTTATTTTGACACATTCATTTTTTCTCCCAATTTTCTCACCCTGTTCTGTTGAGGAGGTCAAATAACAAAATTCTGGCTGGATATCCAGCTGCAGAAGTTGTTGCACAACCATAATCACAAACAAGCTATTTTTATCATAAAAATAGCTAGGACCAAGAGGTTCTTGTACATCATCTCACATGATTGCCAGGGGCAAGGGGGAAGTGAATCCCTTCTGGGGGAAAGGGTTTCTGTATGGTGAAATAAATGTGGCAGAAGGAGTGGTGGGATAATGTCAGTTCTGAGCCTGATGGGGCATTTGAGAAATGCTGGTTCCAAGCTGGAGGGAGTAGTTGGATGCCAGTTCCAAGTTGGGGGACCAACTGGGGTGACGTGCCGTGGTCAGTTGGGCACTGTGGAGAGCATTTTGCATGTGAATCANATCAGTCCCTAATCTTTACCTTTTCTGCCTCCAGTTCTCCTCTTCAGCCCACTCCAGAGGGAAAAGGGAGAGAGAGGGGGAGGTGGAGCAAGAGAGCAGCAGCATGATTTGGGGAATGACAATGGGAGCATTAAAGAGTTAAATAACTTTTCTAACCAACAACACTCAGTTTCCCTCCCAAAAAGTATTTGAATCTGACTGATATTGCAACCATGATGGTTTTATATTCAAATTGTCTTCAGATACACATTAACAGAGATTTTAATTTTTTTTCGAAATCCAAGTTAGTTAATTTAGTTATCACATCCTAAAATCATATTAAAATGTTACAGCCTCTTATGAAGATTTCTTAATAATGCTGGCAAAGCTAATTTCCCAATTAAAGCATATCTATAGGAACATGGCACTGTATCTGAACTTATTATTTAGGCAGTAGTGTAATGAATCTCATAGCAGTGCCACACTCTCAAGGCTACCCGTGTTTTGAATCCCAGTCATCATTATGAATTATGTTTCTGTGACACACTTGATTGCTCTCTTTACCTCTCTTAATGAGTCTGGGCTGGACTGCTTATGTCTATCCCAAGTGCCTGAGAGAAAACAGGGCTTTGTATGCCATTGATTCAGGCAGTCCTCTGGACACACAAAGACAAGACATATCTTCTAAATCATCATAATATATAAGATTATGTATAGCTCATCTCTAGCTCAACTCAGTAAAGGCAAAATAGAAAAGCACCTACTTTAAAGAAAAATCAACTGTCGCTACACTACAAATTCCAGTGAGGCTCAAGAAGATTTGCTTTGTGTGGTTATCTTTTTTTAAAAATGTGGCCTTTTCCTTTCATTATCTGCATGGAAGCTTCTGGTTGATGAACAGTATAAAGATGTAGTTCTTCATATCTGATGCCTAAATATGAATTTATAAGCACTTAGACTTGACAGTTTTATCATCAAATACAGTTCTTTACTATCCTCAGATGCCTTTTTCTCATTACTTCTCTCACAGAGTTGTTCTTGAATATAGCTGGCACTAACCAGACTATTTATCTCTTTTAAAACACTGTGACAGATGGGTAAATACTTTAACATTTATAGGTAAATATTTATTTCTGAGATATTTTTATCAGTTTTCTGTTATTTAACTATTAATGTGTGTTTTTTCTGGTGGGGTTTAATGTCTAAATGTTTTTTCCACTAAGAAAACTCAGTGTGAAGTATCAGCTTTGAAAACAGTACAATTGGATATGTGAACAACTGTGTACTTACCAGTAACACTTTACGAATAGCAATGTTTGCAGCCCCTATAACTTGTTCAAATTCTACAGGCAACTATGTCAGAAACTTTCAAATTTCATCACAAATAATGGTTTATTTATAAGGAGTTAAATGTATAATTTTATTTTTGGCCCAGTTTGGCAGATTTTTTATTCAAGAAAAAAATATAGAATTTAACTAATTTAATCTGGGTTTCTGCTATAGAAATGGAGAAGTGATATGTATAAAATGTTTCTGAATTTTAACTGCTTTCATAGTAACTGAAGTCATTAATATAATTGTTGTAAAAGTCATTATTTATCCACTGACAATTCAACCTGTTCCTTTTCGTGTGTGTAGAGTGTGAACTAAAGTCATTCTCATGGTCCCAAAGTTTTAAATACTGCAGATATCATTTTTATTTTTGAAAAACAAATTGAGGAGTAAATTCAAAGCAAATCACCACTCTTATTCCTCCCTAGAGCAGAATGAATCTTAAGGATTTAGCCAAGTATTTGAATAGCAGGTCTTGAACAGCAAATCTGGAGTGGGAATTGGCTTACTGTTGTACTCTTCACTTCCAGATACAGAGGTTTAAAATATTTAACATCCTGAGAATTCCTCAGTCTCTTGTATGTGTCTCTTTTTGGAGTTTTATTAGAAATATGAAGACAGCTTTATGTGAAGTGGAGATACAGGTCTTCACTACAGTTTTTTTGTGACTTCACCTAAAAGAAAACACTATCTAAGAACTAACCCTCCTATCTTGCATTTAGAGAGTGTAGTGGGGAGTGCTTGTTGTGGTTGTGGTGTGGAATTCAAAAATTGTTTAACTGGTAACTTTTACTATTACTGACAATACAGTAATATGACAGGAGAATTTACACTTACTTTCCCGAAACTAAAAGAAATAGTAGAGATGAATTCAACTCCATATGCAAAGACTATGATTATTCCAGACTATTTGGGGTCCTCAAAACTGTGTGAAAGAACCCCTAATTATTTATTACATTTTTAACCCCTGTGCAGATATCTCATATGTCACTGAAGAAAAATAAACAGTGCAGTCAAGCAACTAGAGAAGGAGGCTGCAATAAAGTGTTTGTGCATATGTTTGTACCTATATGAAGGAAGCAGTGATAACTATCTTCAGCTACAAATTTAAAAGTGAATGATAGGTAGTTGTAATATGTAGTGAAAGACACTAGTAAATCATGTCAGTGGTAATGCACTCTTTGGACATAAGCCAGTGGATGATGATAATTCACTGCAAGTATTTTCAACTCTGCTGTTTCCAGAACTTGGGTTATCTATCAGAGTCAAAAGTCAGCATCCTCATAAGGAAAAATGTAAAACATTTATATTTCTTACTAATTCTGAGACAAATACGTCCTTTTTTTGGTTAAACAGTGTTTATTTCAGTGGTGACTGATTCTGTAGAAGTTTAATCCTGTCTTGTACAATTATCTCAGTAGAATATTTTTTATTATTTTGGTGGGCTAGTCCTGGCTAACAGCTGAACACCAACTTAGCAACATATTCACTCCCCTCCTTTAGGGAGACTGGGACAAAAAATAAGACTAAAAACCTTCTGGGTCAAAATAAAGACTGGAGACTGTTTACCAGATACTGGAAGAATTTTTTTTTATTATTATTTTTTTTTTTTCCCCCATTTAAAATCGATTTGGATAAGGAGAAAGCAAGAAAGCAAGACAAACAATAAAACAAGACATTTCTTTACCGCTCTCTGAAACTTAATTTCAGACACTTATGCAGACTTTCTTACTCTCTCCTAAAGTAGCAGGGTAAGGTTTAGGGAGAAATAGGTATTGCTGCCTCCTCTTTGCCCTCCTTTTCACAGTTTTCCTTTGGCCTGGTATGTGCTTTGCCACAGGCTGTAATCGGTCCTTCTGTGTAAAAAAAAAATCTACCCTGGAGTGTGTTCTCCACAAACTATAGTTCCTTCAGGAAATAACCATCTGGTTCAAACTGGGTCCTCTCTTCCTCCTCCTCCTCTCCCCTCTTCTCCTCTTCTGCTTTACCTTCTACCTCTGATGTTCCCTCTTCCTTTCTTTTCTGCCTATACAGCATTCTTTTTCCTTTCCCTTTCTTAAACATGTTGACAGAGGGGCCACGAGGGTTCTGCAGTGGGTCCATTGTGGAGGCATCTGGAGCTAGTTCTTCCTGACACAGGGAAGCCCACACCTTCACAGAGGCCACCTTTGCAGCAGCTGCTATTAAAACTTTACAACATAGGCCCAATGATTTGGTTCAGAAGAAAAATCACTTGAGAGCAAATTCTGATTTTTCCATCTTAAGATCCTACATCAAAGCCTCTAACATTTCTCCTGTACTTGTCAAACCTTTTGACAAAAACAATGAATAGCAGAGATTTTTCTGGAGGTCCTCCTACTCTAAATATGGGCCATATGGTTAATTCAAATAGTGTTTCTTTGTTTTCTATTAGATGTCTTCCTGAAAATCTAAGTATTTTTTTTCCTTCTTTTGAAATCCTGATCTTTTTTTTTAAGATTTTATGAAGAGGAAAAAGTTTTGGTTTGGTGAGTTCTTGTTTGTTTGCTTTGTTTTTCTGGGTTTTGTCAGTTTTAGTTGGTTGAGGGTTTTGTTTTTCTTTAGATGAACCATAGACGTGAGATCTTTTTATATACACAGATATTCATTAATAATTACTGTCTTCAGGTCCACACACACTGGATAAGATTTCCACAACTTTTTATTAGTTAATTCAGTGGTGAATTTCTAGACCAATTATGGAACTTTTAGGTAAAATTGTATTCCATTTCTAATAACGTATCATATTTGTCAGAATATAAATCTAATACTAATAAAATTCTCATAAATTATAAATTTACACACATAATATTCAATTTAATCTTTTAAAGTCATCTGTCGGAAGATTTCAGTGTTGAAGTAGTTGACAACAGGGGAAGACGGATATTCTCTTCTGGCTTTTTTCTTCTTTCATTTTTGTCTTTCTATTTTTCAAACAAAAAGAAAATTTTGTTGCCAAAATTCCTTTAAGCTTCAATATTAGTTCCTCTGTGTAACCAACAGAGTGAGAGCTTTCTGGATTTTAATTTGGTCACTACTTGCATAGTTTTTCCAATGGTAAGTGAACTATCTATCCAGTAACAGAAGTAAAATGTTTACATTAAAATTCTGTTCGTTGAGATAGTCATTTCAGTATGAAAGCAACAGGATATTAACCTTCACAGTTTTTATGTGCTGAAGTGATCCTTGAACTTGTAGGCACTGGGTTCACGATGTCATAACAAGAAAAAAACCTGTCTTCAGATGTCAGTATCACATTAGAATATTAATACATTAATACATTTTACATAACTGGATTAAAATGAACCCTAAAGAGGAATTAAACCATACAAAATAACCCTAGGAAATCTGCTGGAGAAGTCAAAGTCTTCCTCTTCAAATGAAGCACAATAACATAAGTATTTGATCATGTCTATTTCTTTTGTCTCTAGACTTTGCTGTACAGCAATTTAGTTTCAGTAGAAGGCATGTAAGAATTTCCAGTGAGGTCCTAAACTTACAAGTGTGGTTATTTTATTTGACATTTTTGTTTTTCAAGATGAGAGGCAAATGGAATCACCTGATTATATTTTCCATTTTTCAACATATTTCTTTAGTAGATTGTTAACCACATAATGTCGGTAAAATTCTGCCCTCCTTACCTTTATCTGTAGTTGTGCTTTAAGAGTGTACTCCATTTATCAATGTAAGCATCCACAAAGGTCTTGTTGAGAGAAAGTTTTCAGATTCCGGATACCTCTATAGGGGGCTTCCTCTTGGTCTACTGTCTTCCTTGAGTAAAAGTCTTCAAAGAGACCCTTAGAAATAAAAAATAACCAAATAATCAAAAATGTTTTGATTACCTTTTACTTATATTAAATAAAAACATTTTGCCCTTTCAATTTAGTAGATTATACAAGGATAAAAAATTTTCATGCTGGCCTGCTTTATAACTGCTAAGAATTCAACCATAGAATTTTTACTTTGAAATATTACTTTTTCCATACAAAGAAAATACAATGAAACAAAAATAAAAGGCAAATAAACAAGTACACTGAATAGTTTAAGATCCAGAAACAAAGCATATAAAAAACACTAAAACAAAATCTTCTTTTCCTCCAAAAATGTAGTAACACTTTTGAATATTTCATGTTCTGTTAGTTCCTTTCTACCTGCACAAGAGCTATTAGTATTAATACAAATTGCAGCTTCTGAAACCTCAGATGTTGTATTCAAAGCTCATTTTCTGATGTCATTAAAACATGTCTTTTTGGAAAAGTGATTTACTTTATTTTCTAAAATACTACTCACAAGGATGCTTTGACATAATTAAGTCAATAACATTACTTATAACCTCCACATAAAGGTAATTATTTCATTGTCAAATATTATGGTGATAAATGTAGACTAATGATGTAATTTGCTTCAATTAAAGTTGTTTTATGAAAATTGCATTTCTACATATAAACCTTAAAAAGGC
This sequence comes from Aegithalos caudatus, assembly GCA_013389925.1. Taxonomy (NCBI): domain Eukaryota; kingdom Metazoa; phylum Chordata; class Aves; order Passeriformes; family Aegithalidae; genus Aegithalos; species Aegithalos caudatus. The sequence continues at coordinate 7,251 of WEIU01017049.1, read as the reverse complement.
TTATGATTTCTCAAAGGCAGAACTGAAGGAAAATAAGTCCATGGTTTGGTAAGAAACTGATTATCTATGCACTTCCCCCATTTTGGGAAACTCAGGGTGCATATTTCAAAATTTAAAAAAATTGCCCTCCTTGTGGTTCCAAATGCTTTCCCTCCCCTTGCTCCACAAAGTTAAGAAGAGAGCAAGCTGCAAGCTCTTGTTCTATTCCACATACTGAAATAAATAGTGCACTTTAATTATAGGGGTATAACCCTCTCTGGTGGACTCAATGCCATGTCTAGGCCCTTTGCACAATGAAGATATTATACCTGAAATTTAATAGGAAAAGTGACAAGCTTTTGGCAAGTTTCATGTGGGATTACAACATGCCATGTGTAATGCTCTCTGAAATAAGCATTACTGTTTTTCTGCTAAAGGTGCTTAAAAAGCTTAAGCTGACAAGTCCTAGAGCTGATCCAGACTTCAACAGTTCACCCTGTGTGTAGCTCGTAATTAAGACACTGTGGCATTAATATTGTTCTTTTATTTTGAAGCATAATTCATGTATACAGGTATGCTTGGACTTATTTTATATGATGCCCTTTCCCTGGTAGAACCCTAGCTCCACAACAGCCCTGACAAAAACAGAACAAGCCTCTCTCAGTTAGCTGGGGCAGACTTGGCCAGTTGGAGGTGGTTGTAGATGGCTGGAGTGGTTCCCCCAGTTCTCATGTGACTGTTTTCCCCCAAGATGGAGCTGCTGCTTCCTTAGGGACAGTAGCCTGAGAGGCTGTGGGGTGGTGGGAACAATAAGTTTTTGTGTCATGGGACTGGTGGGAAAACTTCCACCACTCCTATTAGGCCCCCAGGGGCAGCCAGGAGCTGATGGGAGGAGTGAGTGAGAGATGTACCCTTGAAGTCAGGGACACATAAAATCTGAGAAGAAAGTCTTTGTCTAGTGATGCTTCTCTCCAGAAGAAAGAAGGGTAGAAGAATCAACAAGGATGAGAAAGAGATAAAAATATTGCATGAGGACTCATACAGTGATGTCAAAACACACTGTTTTCTTTATACCTCTTAGAATATGTTTTTATTGTTTATGAGATTTCCTGAGGTCGTGGCTGAGACTGAGACATAAATATAAGCAAAAATGTTCAGAGATACCTGCAGAGCCGGAAATCAAGAGAGCAGTCAGATTTTCCCAGGTATTGCTCAGAGTGTTTCAGGTAAGGTAATACAACTATGTCCAGGCCTCCATTACAAAAGTAAGTGGACAGAAGAGTTCTTTCAAGATTTACATGTGCTTGCTATTTGCCTTCTGAAATACAGTTGTCAGAGATGAAATTGGAAAGACTCTCATTTCTGTTGTTTGTCTGTTACCCAATATCTCCTGCTGAGGAATTAGACCATGTTTCAGAAAAAGCCAAAATGCCAGGCACTTTCCAACTAAAGAATTGTAAAACCTCGAATTTCTATTTCACATATTGCCATAATTTCACATATTGCGTAGTTTGAAAGACCTTGAAGTTTAAGCTTAGAATCTAGGAAAGTAGAATTTGAAGAGAATCAAGAGGAGAGTTTCCAGATTTGAGTCCACATTGCTTTTGATTGACCTTATTTCCCCTCTTTTCTCCCCAAACAGTTTTTGCTTTAAACCACCTAGTCAGCCTATCATACCTAATTTGGAATGATGGCCTGTCATTAAAAACTCCTTTGATAATTATGAGTTATTTACTGCCCCCAACCCCCTGTGTCTTTTTTTTTTTTTTTTTTTTTTTTTTTTTTTTTTTTTTTTTAATAAAACCTGTTCTACATTTTTCCATTGCCAGAAGCACTGGCAATTCTATCCAGAACCAATCAGAAGTGTGGCCAGCAGTTTGAACTTATTCTCCTCCTCTGCTCCTGCTTGATGAAACTCCACTCACAGGACAGCATCCAGCTGTGGGGGCCCCAGTATAAAAATACATATAGACTTGTTAGAGAATGTTGAGAGGAGGGAAAAAAATACCGTCAGAGGGCTGGGATACCCATCTTAGAAATAAAGGCTGAGACACTTGAAGGTATTTAGCCTGGAGAAGGGTCCAGGGAGACCTCACTGACATCTTTCAAAACTGAGAAAGAATTTTTTACTGAGATCAATACTGACAGTAAAAGGGAATTTAAACTGAAAGAAGTTAGATTTTGTTTGGTTACATAGAAGAATTTCTTTACAGAAAGACTGAGGTGAGACAGTGGAGCAGATTAAGCAGAGAAGCTGTGGATGTCCCATCACTGGAGTTGTTCAAAGTCAGGTGGGATGGGGCTTTGAGAAACCTGGTCAGGTAGAAGGTGTCCCTGCCCAAGGCAGAGAGGGTTGGACTAGATGATCTTTAAAAATCCCTTCCTACACAAGGCATGATTCTATGTTTCCATGATATGGCTGATCAAGCTTATATTACAGTGTTATTCAGTAAAAGTGATGACAGGAAAGACTGGTAAACATACAAACATGTTTTAAGAAAAGATTAATTAAATGTGCAAACTTAATTTGAACTAGAAAACATAAACAGAAAACCAAACAAAGAAGAAAAGAGATGCATTTTCTTTTGTGTCACTTTTAAAGCACCAAAGGTAGTGACAAACTGGAGATAGTAAAGTGAAAAGCCACTAAAGAGCACAAGACATGAGGGGTGTCTGAACAGCCTGAGGAAGAGATATTTAAAGGGTCATTCAATAGTAATCTTGTAGTGCTTAGAGAGTAGTGAAAAGAGTGTTGGACTCATTTTGGGGCTGCATAGTGAAAGGAGGGACAGAGACCACAAGGTATACGAATGGAAATTCTTATAAAATAAAAGTGTCAGGGGCAACAAAGCAAACAAAACACATTATGAAAGGTTAAAGAGAGGAAGAGTTTGTCTACAGATACTGTGGAATTATCACCTTTGCAGGTGTTCAGTGTACAGCTAGATAAGACTCTGAATAATCTGATCTAATCTTAAGGTTAGTTGGGCTTTGAGCAGGAGGTTCAAAGAGAGGACTACTTTCAGTAGACCCATTCAGAAAGTTTTTTGTTTCTGTGGTTTTATAATGCAATATTTTTTTCTGTAGATGTAACTTAAATTATAGATAAGGGCAGCAAAAAATGTGAGTGGGAGAAAAAATTCTGTAGGCAGCAGAAATACGGTCAATAATCATAAATTTCTTAATACGTGTTCAGAGGAAGTGAAGTAGTAATGTTAGTAGGGGTAAGAATGAATAGAAAAGGTATTAATAATTCAGATACAATAGACATGCAAATAAAATTTTTAGGTAGCAAAGAAATTACGATTATCTTTATAAAGACATTTTATATTTATATTTAACTGGTTGACTAGTAAACATTCTGAAAGTAAAAAAATCAAAAACAAGCAAACAAGCAAACAAAACCTAAGTCAACAGACCACTGACCAAAAGGCTATTAAAAGGATATGGCAAGAGAAAATGTTGATAAGAATTCCTGATATAGGATTTGGGAAACATGTTGTCCATTGAAAAGCATATTTAATTCCATCTATGTAATTTGCCCAGAGTAAGAACTGACTTGATCATAGTCCAAAGTTTGTTCATAAAGAATGGATACTTTAGTCTTTCTATTATACAAGAATAAAAGTTGTCATAAGAAAGGGATCCACAATTTCCTGATCTAATTTGCTAAAGAATAAGGAGAGGGGACTGCTAGTGCTTAATTTGGAGGCAAATGTGAGTCTCAAAGTACGTTTTACTTTTTCCATACATCTGATGTAAATTTAGCACTGCTGGTACAAAATAGTTTCTTTTTGTGATAGTGGTGCATATCTGAGTGAAAAAAGAACCAGAAAACTGCTGCTAGAGATAGAAGTTTGATTAAGATGGAAAGCTTATGGACAAATGGACGTGTGATAGTCTTGCCTATACAGTGAAAGTTTAAAGTAGGGGATCCTTGGATTCCCCTCTTAAAGTTCCCCTTTGTTCTGCTTTCTGAAATCTGCTCTATCTCCATCTATTACTTGAACAAGGAGTTCAAGAACAAGGAGTGCTCAGCAGCACACCTATAAAAGACTGAAGACTGTGAGCCTCATTCTGAAATATACTAAGGGTATAATGAAAACTAGTATTTACAATGTGAAGAATGACTGTGTAGAATTATGTGGGAAGTGAGTACATTTTATAGTGTAACATCAAATGTGTCTCAATCAACCCATCATATTAAGTTAAATTATGTATGATACAAGAAGTGCTTCAGAAATTCAGAAGGGACTTCAGTATTTACTTTAACAGGAGGAAGCTTGTAATTCATTTACAAAAATGAGTGGGAAAAAAAAAACAAAAACAGTTATTTTACTTTTTTTTATATATTTAAGTGACTAAACAAAATTAGCAGAAGTCTTTAGCAACACTCCTTTAATAGCACTCCTAAGGATCCTTGCAGATGAATTATAAGAGTGAGTAATTGTCCAGAGGAATTAAAAAAAAACTCTGTAAATCTGTATTCATTCTGTCACAATGTTGAAACAGACATCATTTTCAAAGAAACATTTTGAATAGAAGTAAAAATGCCAAAAACAACATACTTGAGGAATGATCCTTTCACTTTTAAAAGTTTGTGTCAAAATTGGGAGCAGAAAGCAAAAAAAACCATTCATATGGAAATTATTTGTTTTGCAAATTTATATTGTTACTGAAATCAACAAAACGTTTTCAAGATGTTTCAGTGTTTTGAGCTTTGTTTCTAGGAGACAATGTAGTAGTTTCACTAACAATGCGTAAACAGAAAGTAGTGTTATTTTTAAAATAATGACTTCACTGTCTTTTTAAATGTAAACTTGGTTTTATAATTGATAATGTTCATTGATCTACAAATCAATAATTTAATTTGATGTCTTGGCTACAATGATGACTTCATAGAAACAAGAGAGATATGAAAAATACTGCATTTTCCATGCAAATAAAATAGATAGAATATACCCACGAGGAAAACCATTCTAAAATTTTTTAAGTGCTCATGTACAAAAACAATAATTTAGAAAGGAGAAATGGCAAAAAGTGCTTTTTCTGTCATTTGAATAATGTAGTATGACTCAAGCATGCAAGAAGATTGTGTAAAGAAGATAGAACTGTGTAAGTGGTACCCATTTTAAGTGTCTTTAGGGTAATAATTAATTCATTAAGAGATGTGCTACCATTGTTACAGAATGATAAAATGAAAGAAATTTTGACATTTCCTTGTCCTAAGTTACAAGTAGCAGACAGTTATCTTATGAAACCACTCTAAATAAAATAAATAAAATAAGTGCATTGGTATGAAAAATTAATAGAAACAAACCAAAAGTATTTATGAATGAAGGAGTCTTTTCTTTATATTCTACATTTTGTATCTGGAAAAATGGTGAGAATTATTGTGTTCTTCCATAGTCATGAGTCTTGGTTGTTTTCTTTGCTTGCAGCAAATATCTTAAATTTTAAAAAGTTGGGGGTTCATGTGATAGCTATAAAAAAACCTAAAATCACAACAAAAAGTCTACTAATCTAGGTAAAAACATATGTAATTATTTTAATTTTTATGCCATTTCAGTAGAAAAAAATTCTTGTCAGCTATGTAGGGGGATTATTTTCCTAAAGTAGCTTTTGAGAAGAGATTAAAGGCATGCAGTGCATAAACTACATAGAGCAGTACATCCAGACCTGTAGGCAACCAATGATTTAATTAAGTTAATAATTTAGTAACTGATATTAATCTTTGTATTAACAGGAAAACAATAAATTAATATTCCCAGTTGGTTGGATCTGGGCCTAAATCCTGAGAAGTGAAAGAAGCAGAACATCACCAACTTTCCTTCTTTCTTTTCAAATTTCAATAAAGGAATGAAGGAAAGAAGAAAGAGAAATCTTCATTGTTGATGAAATCTGGAAGATTTAAAAGCAGTTCTTGACAAAAGTAAAAAAAAAAAAAAAACAGCAAAAACAAAATTCAGAAGAAAATTTCTAGCAAAATGCAATGATTTTGAGATTTTCAGTTAACTGAGGACATCACCATGATGCTTATGGAGGTTTGACAACATAAAGATGCTTGACATATTTTGAAATGTGAAGAAACATTCACACACACTTTTTGCAGTGTCAGGATTTTCAGATAATGGCTTATGCCTAATCAGTGTGAAAAAGACCTGCAGATGGTCTGAGAGACAGTTTTGTTTCATTATATTTCTTAAATGGTTCTATTAGAAAAAAAGTGTTATTATTAATAACTTATTTATTCTATGATAGGGAGTGTATCTTTATGATACTCTCCAGTTTAAGTTAGGAGTTATTATGTAATGTAAATGCTCATTTTATGCCATGCTGATTTTCTAAAAAAGACCACTAAAATTTACTTCTCTTGCATTCCTTGGATCACTAAGGATCATGGTGATCAACCCTTAGAAAGGGAAAACTCATGTCCTGCTATGGATAACAGTTGTGGTCTATTGCACCTTTGTAACTATGCATCATGAAGATTTCTGTTTATTTAGAAAGCACCCAGTGAGGGTAGACACCTAAACAACATACCTACATTTAAAAACAGTTAAAGAGTGTGTGACTGTTGCTTTAAGAAGAGACCACTCTACTCAAATGATAGAAGAAAAAGGAAGAGATGGGAAGGTGATGTTTGTGATTACAGCATTCTGCAATAGCTCTCCTCATATGTATTTGTAGCATGCTTTGTGATTTCACAGTGTTGCCAGTTTGGGATTGATTTGCAAACTAGAAAAAATCATTTTTGATCTCCTGTGGAAAAAATACAATGGGAGAATTGAAAAATGCCTTAATATTAAAGGAAAAAACAGAAAGAATTATTAATCATCAATATAATTGCTAATATAATTACAATATAGTATACATATATCCCTATTTCATTCTGTTGAAAGTCCTGATTAAAATTCTTTTTTACTGTGACCTAATACCAAGAAGTGACAAAGAAATAGAAGAAACTGCAAACTGCAAACTAGCACTCTAGGGAAAGGTTTGATGAGAAAGAACAGCATTACTACCATAGCAACAATCTGTCGTGTACACAGTTTCTGAGGTTTAAATGCAGCTTTATCAATTTAGTGGGTGAGGGAGGTGCCTAGCTATAGTATTTTTATGTCTAAATCTTAAACTTTGGCTTCCAGCATTGGAGATTTTTTTTCTTAGTATGAAATCTGTTCCACTGAAAGAATGTTAAATTGATTCATTGTAATAAATAAAACAGGTCTAATAAAACAGGTGGATTTAGGCAATGAAAAATTATAATGT
>WEIU01017047.1:30190-47174 GCA_013389925.1 Aegithalos caudatus | reverse complement strand
GGGAGCGGTGCCGTGCCCGGCCCGGCTGCGGGGCCCCAGGCCGGGAGGACGCGGTGTCCGGCCGGCCCGGGTGCAGAGCCCTGGGTGGGCGGTGAGGGCTTCGTCGACCCCGGATCTCCCGCAGTCCTCCGCTCCCTGCACCGCCTCTGCTGTCTCTGCTATTTACGGTTTGCCCAGTTGCACCGGAGAGCTCGTTTCGTGCATCGCTGTTACAGGGAAAACAGAGCAAGAAGCTAATTGCTGTCCCTCAGGTTGTACAGTTTAAGCCACCAGTCAATTTCTGTACTTGTCTCAGGTCTCTACCTGTGGTTTGCTCCTTTACTGAATGCTCTAAATGAAGTTGTATTAGCTGGGTTTCTTTTGCAGTTGTAGGTAAGCAGGGAATGCACAGCAAGTTTTGTTAAGTGCTATTTTTCATAAAATAAGCACAAAGATCTCTGTTCCCAGGGTTCTGTGCAGATGGTTTTGTGCCAGGCAGCACTCATATAAATTAGTGAGTCTGTCATGATTTGCTTGTTTTCTTTTGCTAACATCATTAGCAGGCATGTGTGGGCTTTTTCACTCATATGACATGTTCTTTTTTTCCTGTAGCACAAAGCAGTAAATGAACAGGCTGCTGGGGAAGTGAGAGGGGTATGACAGTAACAGAAGAGCATTTGGGGGCAAATCGAATTGCTGTCAATATGACAGCTGATCACTCATTTCAGCAAATAAGAAACTCTTTGCAGTTGGATAACAGCAGGCTAATGGATTACTTTCCAAACACACATACCCTACAAATCCATTCAGATGTCAATAAGACAGGCAGCGTTGGAAAAGATGGCAACAACCCCATCATCTGGGGTGAGGGGTGAAAAAAAGGGAACAGCAGCAACTGAAAAGGTCAAGGATGGGCTTATTTTGGACCATGTGATATTTAAACTGCTGCTGTAAAAGTGGGGATGAAATTTTCAGGAGAAAAGGGAAGTTCCTTAAAAGCAACAAATAAATTAAAATAAAATACATGGAGGGTAAATCCCAAGGGGATGGTGACTGAAAGAAGCAGCATGGAGGAGGGCTTACCCACATTACTCACTAAATGGGAAACTGTGGAAGGAGACTGAGAAACTTCTACTTTTTATATCAAATGTAATAAAATGTGTTTATAATTATAAATATTTTTATATTAAATCTTATAATAAAACTATTTAAAATATAATTTTATAATAAAAAGTAATGGATCAAAGGCAGGCTGACTCTGGAGAATGATACAGATGATGTAATGGCCCCAAGATTTACTAGGAATTTATTTTTACCTCTAGGGACTTCAAGTTCATTGGCATCCCAGAGGTGAAATATCAGAGTAATTAGGGGAAAAACTGAGAAAAAGTCCCTATTATATCCAGAGCCAGTATAAAAAATCCGAATAGTTCCCTGTTCAGAGCCCTTTCAAGAATCAGATTATGAATAAATGGTTTTGTCACTCATTAGTGACTTACGAGTGTCAAGATATCTCAGAGCATTTGAAGCATCTTTGGCAAGAAAACCTTTTTTGTATGTATTTGTGGGCCTTGCCCTGATATTAGCTCTTCATGCACAGCAAAGGCACTGAGTTTTTCTTTCTTTTTTGAAATAGCAGAGACAGTGCAGGCTTTGATATTTGTTCAGGAGCTGTACAACCCTTCTTCCTGTAGTTTCTTTCACATGACTTATAAACAGTATTTTGTGAGCTAACTCCCAACTTCTGTATCCACTCCTTGTCAGAATTCAGTAAAACCTCTAGGTGATAATCACAGCTGATGTAAATTCTACTGGATTTGACCTTCAGTTAGTATAAGCTTGTGTACATCCACTCACTTCAATGGCATTTCGGTGATCAGATTCTACAATAAGTAAGTTGCCTGCTTGTAATTCTCATAAGACCCATTTTTTCAAAAGATGCATCAGAAACTGACTATTGACAAGACAGAAAGAAGATTATAACATTAAAGCTTAATTTTCTGAAGTGAGTCTGAAACCTAGAACGATAAAATCTAGCAAAAATATCTTGCTTTCTATTTACTTAATTTTGATTGCTTTTGGTTGTTAAGAATCCACGTGGTCCTTTATCACATCAGAATGCAATGTGATGGTTTTAAATAGTTGCATAATCTTTCCAGCTAACTGAAAGATCGGAAGTGCATTTAAAGTACACTGCATTTTGAAGTCTTTCTGTAAAGCACATGACTGGTGTCTGTGAGAGCAATGTGCTTGCTGTGACAATATCCTGCATTTCCCAGTGGCTGTGCCAGGCAGCGCTGTCAGAAGTGTTTGTGTGCTCAGGGCTGGAGTGGCCCACGGGCACACAGCCTGGCAGGTATGGGGATGCTCCTTCCTGGAAGAAGCTGTGGTGGCTGTGCAGGGTCTGGGATACTCAGCATTGCCAGGGTGTAGCAGTTCTGATCTCAGAAGTACAGGAGGCTTCAGCTTCAAAAGTGATCATTTGATGGTTTCTAAGGTGCAATATATTGTTTCTTAGGATGTGGTCTAAAACCATCATCATTCTCAAATCCCAAAACAGCAGTTCTCTGCAGCAATAAACACACTTCTTTTTCTCTTATTTTAGGATTCAGGGTTACGATTCCACTATGTGGCTGCTGGAGAAAGGGGCAAACCACTCATGTTGCTGCTTCATGGCTTTCCAGAATTCTGGTAAAACTCCCTTCACCATTATCTATTATTATACAAGAGGCTGCACAAGATACTCAAGGACAAGCATCTCTGCTTAAATATCCCCAGTGTGATCCCTTATATGTATTCATAAATGGCATGAAGTTCAGTAGGCAACGAACCCTTGAAACTTTTTTTTTAACTGCATCATCTGAAAAAAAATTCCTTCAGACCAACACAAACCAACCCTCTTTTTTGTACTGTCAATCCATTTTTCCTCAGATATGTATCCTTTCCTGCAAACTTTGTGAAGGAAGTGCTAATTTTAAACAAATTTCCTGTTTGGATAGAACTTGTACTATATGGCTAAACTTATGAATTATAGCAGAGGGTGTTAAAATAAGGATCCATTATATGTTAAGTGCAATCTGGATTGTTCCATTTATTAAAAATACTATACATTAATTTTTAACTGGGGGAGGGGAAGAACTATGAGTTCTATAGGCTATTGTGCAGCCTAATTTCAGAATGCTACTCAGGGAACAAGGTTCTATTCTTAGTTCATCACAAGATGAATGATGAATCAAACCCAATCCTAAATGTTTGTTTATAACCATGAAAAGCAGTCATGTGTCCAATGATTTAACCAAATTGCTCAGGCTGTCATTGTCAGGTTTAACTAGTGAAGCATGGCTTACAGAACTTGCACAGAAAAAAACAGTAAGGGGATAAGGGAAGTACTAATGCCAGTAATTTAGCAAGGTAAATGATCCTTTTCCTTTCCAAACTCAGCTGTGGGGCTAGAGGCCACTGCTGGAACTGTGATATTTCAATCTGTACTCAGGTCATACCGTGCTGAACAGACCCAAGTACAAGAGAGGTCAATTCTCTTCCCTCAGCAATTTCCTCTAGGTACTAAGGCCCTTGAAGGTGATGGGACAGTCACATTTATAATACATTTTCAAAGAAGGACATTATTCTAATAATAAATTGCTGTCTAAAATTGTTAAAGCTGTAAACTTTGATTGAAAGGACAGTTAGGTGGGCCAGTGCATATTCCATTCAAACATTATGCATATAAATATGCATAAAGCATCTTCTAACACAGGCAATGAGACTACAGCTGATTTTCCCTATGGAGGAATAGCAATGGAGAAATCAGCATTTTATATACGTATTCTACTGAGATCAGGTATATTATTTTTAAATAGCAGAAAGTCATTCTCACAGTTTAGAATAGTGAGTCATGCTGTAAGTGGCAGTTACTAGATAGTATTGTCTGACCATTCAAAAGGGATGAAAAAAACACCTGTTATGTAGGTCACTGGGACCACCAATAGCATAGTTTCTATCACTGTTTTTAAAAAGAACACTACATGCTAATAGTCTGTAAACCAGTCATATTACCCATATTTGTGTTAGGTTGTTCATTCACTCAGTGAATACTTTTTCATTCAGGAATAGTGATTGTTCTGAGAGCACAAGATACAATAACCACAATTTAAGAAAGATGTAAAGCAGCATCAAATTTGTATTGTTTGTCTAGGAAAACAAAAAGGATATTATCCACAATTACAGTTCTTAATTTTAAATCCTCTGCCTTCAAATGTCTCAAGGACAAATATAACCAGACAATACTGACCACTAAGAGTGATAGAGAATGTCTGAGGGTGACAGATCACTAAAGAATGTAATGCACCAGAGCCGATGAGTGTTTTAGATGCCCTAGAACTTGGAAATAAATAGATTGTGGAAGGTCAATAATAAAATACTTGAAATTGGGCATAACATGTTGAGGCGGCTGAATACTTAAAAGTTGTGTGTGAGCTGCTACATTTTATACTACTTTCCTATTAGAAAGTATGTGACCAGAAAGTCTCAAAACAGATTCAACCTTATGAACATGGAGGCATTCGCAACTCGATTTCTAAATTCTGCTTGCAAAGCAGTTGTCCAATACTTATATAGCATATGGGATAAAAGGGTTTCTTTGAATATAAAACCTACCCATTTGATAGGTCAGACATTTGGAGACTGATGGATTGTTGTGAAAACAGGATGAGAATGGCTTGTAGACATTTTCTGAAAACAAAAATAGTTGATTTATTTATTTCTGGGCCTGGTTCTTTCTTCTTACTGAAGTGTATAGAATAGCTGCAACAGTTACCATGGCAAATTCAGCTTCCAAGTCATTATATAACACCTTAAAAAATTCATTCCTGGGGATCTCAGCTTGTCTTAGCATTATATAGCACTGAAATTAAAATGTTCTGACTGTTTTGTTTATATGAATACAGATTTGTATCACTGAGTGTTTCTGTAACATTATTTAAGTCCAAAGTCCCTAATAGGGTGGAGGCAAAGCTAAAATGGAAGAGCCCATGGTCTGATACAGACACTGTTCGGATTAAGATAAAATTCTGTGCATCACTCTTACAACCACCGATGATCCAAATGCTATATATCCTTTATCTGAAACTGTTGAATAAGCAGAAGTAAGACTAGATCCTAGCACAGAGGGATGCAGTCACTGTTATATATGTCCAGAAGGATCTTGTTTTTTATAGATCTTTCTATTACAGTGTATGATAAGGCCATGTCTGTCTTGGTACTGGCTATTCTGAAATTTATTTGGTTTCAATAACAGCTGAAGGGCAGGTAGTTCTTGCAGGATAAGACCCACCATTTTCTTTCTATTTTTCCTTCATAACACACATCTAGTCACTACATACAGTTACAGAGTGAGCAATAGCCCAGGCCTTTGCCTGAGCTCTTGTCTTTGTATGCCTTTTGATATATGTAATGCTATCACTCTTCCGTGGAAACACAAGGATGAAATACTTTGTCTAGTAGCAACACACTGAGAGAGCTTGCCCTGCAACAGTTCTGGTACAGAGACACAGATGAAAGTGTACAAGGGATAAATCCTATAAACTTCATCTAGATCCTTTGTTATTAACTGGATTTCTTTCTTTGGTTTATTTAGTGTATGAATGATCTGACATTCTTTTTCTGAATAGAAAAAAAATGCAAAACATGGCTGCCATGGAGAAGAGAAAGTTTTTCAGACCTTACTTTTTTGATGCTACTATGGCTGCAAGGATAAAACAGAATACCCCTCCCAGTGCTCCTGCTTCCTTTGCAGCAAAGGGACTGTGCCAGACTCCAGGAATTGTTGAAAAGCCCTGGCTCTGGCCATGCCCCCTTTCTGGCAGCTGGATTTTGTTACTGGGGAATTCAAGAAGCAAGCACAAAACTACTGCAGCCACAAAGGACCATCAGCACAGCACAGAAAGAAAAAAATCTCATAGCAAACAAAGCCATGCTAGTTTACCCTCAAATATTTGGGTGCAAAAGCATTGAGTGCATTTTTTGTATCATACTGCTTGACCTTGTAACTCCAACTTTTTTCTCCTTTGTTAGGTATTCTTGGCGCCATCAATTGCGGGAATTTAAAAGTGAATATCGAGTGGTGGCCCTGGATTTGAGAGGTTATGGAGAAACAGATGCTCCTCCTCACAAAGAAAACTACAAGTTAGATTGCCTGATAGCAGACATAAAGGATATTTTGGAATCTCTAGGTGCGTTAGTAGAAGAACAACCTACTTGACTCATAAATGACTTGATTTTCTAAGAAAAAAAAGCACATAAATATCTAGCACTGTTTTTTTTTTTTAATATATGTGCATTACAGAGGTGTATAGATATAAATTGAAGGATACTAATATTTTTGAACAATTATAAATGAAAAATATTTGTTTTCTAATTACAGTACATATGTCAGTATAAGTAATATGTAAAGATAATTTTTCCATCATGAGTTTTGAAAAGAAAATTCCTATGTGCTGTAAAATCCAGCAGTACAAACCTATGGTCTTTTTCCCTAAAAAGCCTTTCCTCCTAACCACTTGCACTTAGTGAATAATATTCTGAGTTAGAGTCTTAAAGCACTTGCAGACCAAGGAATTTACATCAGATGACATTCTTCTTGCACAAACAAGACATAATAAATATAGTGGGCATTACAGAGATGATGAGAGTACATCTGCTGTATTGAAAAAAAATTAAAAAGGAAGAAAGCCCTCTGAAATTACTACTACTGCACAACAATCAGTTTTCAAGAGCTGAATCACTCTGTCTTACACAACAGTGAGAGCAGAAAGGAGAATGAGGGACATGCTGCTCTCTGTGGCAAATACATAGTGCCAAGGTTTAGAGCTGAAGTGCAAAATTCACCCCTCCAGTTCAGTTTGAAATGTCCCTGTTTGGGTAATAAATTGTATCCCCTGGTGAAGGGTATTTCCCCTCCATACCAAGGGATTAGATTGTATTCTCTGAATCATTTTAATTCCCTGGATACTCCAGCAATAGTAAAACAATTTACTGCATTTCATATGAAGAAATAATAAAGCAGTGATTCAAGTTCTGAGATTTGAATTTAGGATTTGCTTTGCTTGTGATATTTGAGTATTGGCAAAAGATTGGGCAGGCAGTCCTCACACAGTGTTGACATTTTCCAGCCTATGCTGGTTCTGTTAATCTCCATGGTAATGCCATGGTTATGCTCAAGAAGTGCTCTCAGCATAATTCAATTTCAGAGGGATTTAAATTTTTTTTTGAAAAAGCACTTCAGAGCCTTATCTTTGTTTGTCCTAATCCCAAGTTAAATTCTTTTGGAGGACGTGATTACATCAAAAGCACTCCAAAAGATTTCTATCCAAGAGGGTTTATAAAATTCTTTGACAACTCTGTCCAAATTTATGTCAGAATTATAAACATCTTGACTTTTATATGTGTCATTTGTAGTTAGTGTGCTCAGCAATCCAGTCCTCAATGAGGAGGATGATGGTATCTGACACTATAGTATGTTGTTCTCCAGCAGTGATTAAAGAAGAAGTGGTTAAGCTTTCAAAACACTTGGTCACTATCATGCCCATGCCCCTTCTATTGCTGCTAAAATACAATTTTTATTGATGAAAGAATAAGTATGTGAATGTCCAGAACTTTAAAAATTGCCAACAAAACAGCTTGAGGAGAAAGGCTACAGGGCTCCTAAGTATATAAACAGGAGTGTTTACACATTCTATATATATGGCTATTAAGTGTAATGCCCACTTTTTGCATAAGGATGGCACTGAGTTCTTAGATAACCTTTGATATTCAGAGAAATTCATTAGGATTAATTTTGTTCTGGAGGTGCTCAGGAGATTGCTCAGTCTTCTTGTCTGCAGTTTCAAATTCCAAAATTCCTAAACATGGCAGACTGCATGTGTCACTATGACTGCAGACTGAACTATCTGACCCTGCATTGGCCAAGATGTGAACAGGGTGGCCATCTGCACACTGAGTGACTTTAGGGTGACATGGAGGTAGTAAAGTTTAATTAAGTCAAATTAAATACTTTGAAGTATTTGTAGATTTTTGAACTATAACAGTGCCCTATTTTTTCTGACCATTATTAATGGAAGTGGTGCATTATTAAATGTGCTGCACCACCTATTTAGCCCAAGAATGATTTTACTGAATCTGATAATTTCTGTGGATACTAACTCCTTTGAAATAAAATCATGTATCTGTGTTTATGTGGTAGGATACAACAAGTGTGTGTTGATTGGCCATGACTGGGGAGGAATGATCGCTTGGTTAGTGGCCATATGTTACCCTGAAATGGTGACTAAGCTGATTGTGGTTAATTTCCCTCATCCTTCTGTATTTACAGGTAAGTTTTACAGTAATCTTTGTTAACCCAAAGTATCTGCATTTTGGTCATAACTGCTTTGAGAACCAACAGCCTGCCTCAGTAGATGAGCTGCCAGTACTCTATGGCTCTCACAGTCTGGACTGTATTTTATGAAGCACTAAAATATCAAGTGTTTATTTGACTTCTGGAAATAATTTTGTTGTAGGAAGTGGAGATGCTTGCAACAAAAGTTACAGTTATTTTTTACTCCTTGATGGTCCAAAAACATACACATGAATCTGTTTTGTTCCACTTTATCAGGAAAAAATTCCCAGAGAAGAATGTATATCGTATTACACTTCGGTAAAGGCGGCACTGCATTATTAAATCTGCATAAGCCTGCCTTTGTATGAACGTGAATCAGACATTAGAATTACATCCTGATTTAGGTGACAAGTGACAATTTACGGTCTGGTGCAATATTGATTGGAAGAAGTCTTTTCAGGCTACTTACTAGATGATCAGAAATACAGCAGTACTTTGCTGAAACAGGACTTGTTTCACTATTTGTTGTGAGATAGAGTTGAGTTTGTCTACCACCCAGAATTACAAAACATTCCATAGGAATTATATCACATTCAGTAACGAAAAGGGAAGTACTATCTCATTAATTTTAATTTTTTCAATTGCTGACCTTACCCTGTCTCCATTTTAAAAGTCTCCCCATTTCCCCATAAATAGCTGAGAATATTCAGCACAACTTTAATTTTCATTTCAATTGAATGTAAATTTGACCTTACACCATGGGATCAGCCACACCATCCACATTGATTGTTCTCACAGTGTTCTTGGGCACCTTTCTAAGATACTAAAGAACATTTTGCCAGGTGGTTAATCCACACTTACCCACAGAGAGGTCTGTTCACCACACAAGCAAGCAGGAGCCTTTTGCAGTGTTTTCACTGAGAGCAGGAGCGAGGCTGTGAAGAAGACAATTGCATTTTATTATAGTGTTTCTCTGCATATTTGTTGAACTACAAAATCTGTTCTGTAGCTGAATCTATAGATTCTCCCTATATCAAATTTATTCTGTTGTGGATTAAAAGGAAATACACAGTTTGTAAATAGTACAGAAAAGTAAAGTGATCACTGCTGACAATGGTCCATCAGGAAAAACATAAGGAGTAATGCAATTTAAGTATGTATAAGATATGAAAGTTTAGAAGATAGCTAACACTTCAATTTATGTTAGCTTAAAACCCATTTTTATTCACTGTTCACAGAACTAATATTTCAGAGATATGCCCTCTGTTGGGAACGCAGTATTTACACTCCTGAATTTGCATCTGTAAAGGAAAAGTTCTAGGCTTCCTAGTAGCCACACACATTGCGTGCTTTCTTTGAGGAAGTTAGGCATGTGAATGTCAGTGTTGGCTCTTGAAACTCACTGGAGGCACAGACTTATAATTAAAAAAAACCAAAAAAGTCAATGCAAGTTTGTTATATATAATTTTCTTTTGCTATATATGCTCCTATGTCTTTAAAAATGGGTGTAAAAATCTTTTAAAAAGTGACTCTTATGTAACTTTGATTACAGTTCTTGAAATTGCCAAAAAGACACTGCTGGAAAAATTCTATACTTCAATGAACAGGAGTGATGCAGTCTTTAGAATGTCAGTGGATCATCATCTACAGATTTCAGTGCATCACATAATTGATGAGAGAAACACCTATTTATGCCTTTTATTCCATATCTGGAAAAGAATGCTTTGGACTAGCTACACAAGTAGATGACTAAGTGAAAACCTGCCACGCAATTAAACTCTCCATTGTTGCTGTTCTCACCTAATCTTTCGCAAACTTTTGTTTTGCTGGCTGTTTCTACTAACATTTATAAAAGAAGTATCTTTTAATGGCCCCATCATATATTTATTCCTGAAATAATAATCATTTTTTGTCACACAGCATACTTTAATGTAATATTTTTAAAACATTCCTTTAAGTTTAAAAAATAGTTATATTAACAGTAATTTTGTTTGAGCCATCAGTTTTCATTTTTAATTCATGGACATTTTTGTTTCAGAATACATTCTACGACATCCATCACAATTGATTAAATCTGGTTACTACTTCTTTTTCCAAATGCCATGGTTTCCTGAATTCATGTTTACACTAAATGATTTCAAGGTGAGCAAAATGACTGCTCTTGTCTGTGTATGTAACTGTGAGTAATGGAAGAATTGCCACCTACATTGACCCCTTCTGATGTAGTCGTAATTATTGGAAAAAATATGGAGCTGTCTTATTTTTCTTCTTAAGCTTTATATGAATTAGCATACTCCATAGAGTCTCTGAGATTAACTCTTCTTCATTTCTGGGAGGTGCTGAGGGCTGTACTTTTAACCTCCAGCACTGCAGTGCATTAGTCCACCTAGAGAGTCAGCTACTTGTACTTGTGCCCATTCCAGTGGGACACAGTTGGTGCCTGGGGAATTGCTGCTGACTCTCTGAAGCTGCTGTGTGCAGTGGGACATCCTCTTATCTCTCAGAGCCTGCTACAGGGCAGGCAGTGTAGGAGTCTGGGCATTGCATTCCTCCAGGTGATTAATTCTGCCTGAGAAGCCAAGGCCAACACTTTGTAAAACCTTAAATAAGTAGGAGCAGATAGAAAAGGACGAGGCAGCTGCAGGATGCACCCTCCTACACACCAACAGCCCTGTGCAGAGCCCCAGTGCTGCACACACAGGGCACAGGCAGCTCCAAGTGGGAGCTCATGAATCATCCTCCCTTCTGCCCTGTCACCTGCTGGGGTCCATCCCAAAAAACCCATGTGCCTGCACTTGCCTTGCCTGCCTCAGGCAGCAGGTCAGGATGCAGTAACTTGGCAATACTGGTATTTCTCTGTACTTGATTTACACATAGCTTTCTAAATACTCATTTGAACCATTCACTGTACTTTGAACATAAATAGATTTATAAATATACATAAACAGATTTTAGAAAGATGTGTCCTGTTGAAGGACAAAAATCACATTTTCCAGCTATCTTACATAAAATCTTTTTCTTCTTGCTTTTATAGGTTCTGAAAAGTTTATTTACCAGCCAGGCCACTGGAATTGGAAGGAAAGGCTGCAGATTAACTGCAGAAGATATTGAAGCTTATCTCTATGTCTTTTCACAACCCGGAGCATTAACAGGACCCATTAACCATTACAGAACTATTTTCAGGTCAGTATAATATTGCCAAAGGAAAATATCCTAGAGAATCCCCTGGAGCCCAAAAGTGTTACTGTGGCTCCTCTCTTGCTGCTGAACCAGGGGAAAAACCCCAGGTGTGTTCCTGAAGCTTCACCAGGTGGGCACGGGCCAGGTAAAGCAGTGAGAGGCCAGGTGTGGCAAAACAAGCAGAGTGCACGTAAGGAAAATTTCTGTTTTAAAATCTAATAAAGCAAAGACCCTTCCTCATTCACAGCCCCCATGGCAATCCCAAAAATCCACCTCTAAATAATGCTTTAAAAATTAACATCAATTAATTGCTTGCATTACATTTATGACAATATCTATCAAGGGCTTATTATTATAAAATACTACTAGATGATATGGCATCCAAGAATGTTACCCTCACTTGTAACTTTACAAAAACATATCTGGCACAATTCTATTGTGTTTACACTATTTCTTTTTTTTCTTTTTTTTTTTTTTTTCAGAAAGGTGGGAGATGTAACTTTTATAACTAAGCCTAAAACTAACCTGCCTTGGTTTGGTTTTTTTTGGTTTTTTTTCCTTCATCAATCTAAGCAGGCTCACTTCATAGTGTAAAACAAGATATCATCATAATAGGAAATCTTTTTGCAAAATTAATATTTATTTTCTCAAACAATTTTCTAATGGTTTTAACTTTCCCAAAAGGAATTGGCTTGGCCCTACAGACTGACACCACCTTTTTATCTACCAAAAACAGGGCCAGGAGTGTTAACTCTGCATATGTTCTACTTATAGCACTCACGTGTAGGATTGTATCAAGAGTGCCAGTGAACTTATTTTTCCTTTACTGTCTCCAGTCTTCAGCAGTGATAAATGTTTCTCTAGCAAAAGATCAGCTTCCCAATATCCTTTAAAATGACAATTCCCTTCTTTCCCTAAACTCAGGCAGTGGATGTTTGAAGTAGATTAACTTTCCATTTTCCAAATTTACTGCCACTTTTATTGTTCTTTCTGCACCATCCATGCCGTCACTGTCAGGAGAGCAATCAGCAGGGAAAACACTGTGAGGAAAACAGGGATCTGAGCTAGGTGCTGTCTTGTGCAGGCTGAGACAGAACTGGAAGGAGAAAGCAGAAAGCCAAGCCCGAGCACGGCTGACAGTGGGGAGCGAGTGAGATGGCTGTGCTGGCGACAGTGCACTTGTTTAAAGCTGTTTAAAGCTGTGCAGAGCAGCCGATGGCAGCTGGGATGTCCCGGGCTGCCCGGCAGCTCCCGGCCCCGCAGCTGCTCGGCAGGAGCCCGGGCAGGGCTGAGGAGCCCCGAGCTGTGCCCGTCCCATGCTCCGTGTGCACATCATCCACACGCTCCTCTGGCAGCAGCACTGACGTGCCCGGGAGAGCTGAATTGCTCGGGGATGCACGTGGGACTAATGGGAGAGTTGTGAATGTTTAAACTGTTGTTTCAGGCCTTCTCAGACTCAAAATGGAAGTGTAGTATCAGTTATAAGTCAGAAAGTATCTTCACAGCTGTAGACTCCTCTGTGTGATGTGTGTGTATGTTTGTGCAGTTTGCTTTATTCTCCTCATGAAAGCACCCCTGCACTGAATTCAGAGAATCCTATCTAGGTGCTATCAGCCACTGTGCAGAAGGCTTTGGACTGGAATGAAAAGATCAGTCATTCAGTTCTTGTCATCAGTCCTGATGGTCATGCCTTATGGGATGGGAATCGTTAAATCAGAAAACTGGATTGGAATTTTCCCTTTCTCTCATCTAAGTCATTAAGCAGCACTTGGATGCTATTGAGATGTATTCACCATAACTCCCAGTGGGCTGATACTGGTGACCCACGTGTTCAAGTTTTCTGACTCATTACTATCCACTTGGAGTTTCATTCTTCAGAGCCTAATTTTTCTGGAATGTTATTAACAAAGAGGTGATTGAAATAACCTACTTCCACCCGTCACCAATACATCTTTTCATAAACAGTGCAGGAGTCATTCTTTTCCCTATATATTAAATACAAACACTTTGAGAATAAATCCATTAACTTTTTCTATCATGCTTGGCTAAGAGAGATAGGTAAGAAGCTGGAACTTGAATTTCTTCTGATACACCATTTGTTTAGAAAACGGGATTTGTTCTCTTAGAACAGATAAGTACTTCACTGTTTACAGAAAAGCTGTATAACGATACCATATGAAGGTCTGAGTCTGTTTTTCAAAGACATTAATATTTCAGGAATGGAACTTTCTAACTGTGAAATCTATGCATTAATCATTATTAAAGACAATTTCTAAATACTTCAGGCATGATATAATTCTGTTCCAGACTGACCAGAAATATTGTGTAGTTCATTGGCAATGAAAAGTGACAAAAAAAAGCCCATAAAAAAGCCTGTAAAAAGCCTGATAGAGTTTACCTAAGTGAAGCTACAAATCATGCAAGGCACAAAACAGAAAACTCTATAGAACTGAAGAAACACACAAGTTAATAGAGAAGAGATCCAGGATACTGGATTATAAAGTAAAGAGATTATTGTAAATGCACTGAATCAGATCATCAGATTATCAATTTTTAGAACTGGTACTATGAATAAGCTGTGGTTCAGTGGGTGAGATCAGGTTGTTTGCAAAATGAGATTTAAATGCACTGGTAAAAAAGGCCATTTTAAAAATTCTTGTAATTCATCAGTCAAAATGAAATTATTATCTGAAGAGATATTTTATTAACATTCCTTGACTTCACATGTTAGAGAAGAATGTCTTGAAAGTCTCAATTTCTGTCTTACTTTAAACTAAGACATGTCACCTTCTTTGTCTTGCTCTTTTTACAGAGCATAGTCTCTTAATTAACTGTAAGTTTAAAACTAGTACTTACATATATCATAAAAGTTTATTTAAGAAAAATTTTAATACATTACTGGTTTAAAATAATCCTATTTTTGCATTAATATAATAAAGATTTGTATCTGATCAGATAGAATCTGTTTTGAATTGTCACAGTTGGTCTGTCACTGTATGTGGCTAAAAGTAGGGAATTCAAGCTTAAACTTTTTAGCATCTTTGAAATGTGCTGGAATAAGTTCTGATTAAATTCTGGGTTAATGCTGAAATGTTTTTCATTCCAGCTACTTGCATCTTTCATAATGTCTCTAATATGAGGTAATGCTTATAAAATATTCAATTTAAAATAACTGCATTAAGAAAAAATGAAAAAAAATTACTTAAAGTTTAAGTAGGTCATTTTAGTAGAACTTGGAGTCACAGAAGTATTTTTGATATTGTAGAAGATATTGTGGAACCTGGAAAGTTTACAATGAAATTCACTGCATTGATTTCAAAAGCTGTGTTGAATGGAATATGTATTGGTGATTTTTTATTAAAATAAGACTTAACTGTGTTTTATTTTTAAAGCTGCCTACCTCTGCAGCACCATGAAGTCATCATGCCAACCCTGCTGTTATGGGGAGAAAGAGATGCATTTATGGAAGTTGAGATGGCAGAAAATACAAGGATTTATGTTAAAAATCATTTCAGATTAACTATTTTGTCTGAAGCCAGTCATTGGCTCCAGCAGGATCAACCTGACATAGTGAACAAGTTGATATGGACCTTTCTTAAGGAAGAGACAAAAAGAAAAAGAGAATGACTGTTTGTACATGTTTTAAGGGGTCTAAATAAAAGCTCTTTGGATTTAAAACCTAATTGTTATCAGGGCCATATTTCCAGCCTGCCTTCTATTTTGAGCTCTGTTAGAGAAAAGTGTTTTCATTGTACTGTACATTTGGACACTAATCGTACAGCTAAAAGAAGTGAGTATGAGAATATATGATACCAACATTGGTTTTACTTGTATACTTGTATTTTGCACATAAAAACACCTGCCTTAAAATACATATGTATTTGTACAGAAAGAAAATCATGGAAAGTTGCTTGGTTTTGTTTTCTCCCTTGCTTTACAGTTTTAATGTGTGGTGCCTTTTACAAATTTATAATGAAACAATAGAGTGGTGCCATACTGAAGAAAGTCACAAGTTTTCATTCTAGATTTGCCTGAATTTTTTTAATGTATTTTATCATTAAACAGTAATTAACTCTTTTTATCTATATTTTAGCACACTGAATGATTGAAATTTTTCTGGGTACGTTTCTAGTCTTCAAGTGAATAATGATCCGTATCTTGTTGTATTGTTGAATGCAGCTGCTTTGTGCAATGTGTTTTTCTTTCTTGACTAAAAAAATGGGAAACCTGTACACTCCACATGTCTGAACAAGAACAATGGAAATTTAGGATATAACATGTATCAAATCCACCTCTGTCTAATAAAATGCAACTTACACGACTCCCTTTATTTTATCTGACTTCCTATGGAGGGACTTGCTGAAGCTAAGAACGGGGTCAGAAAAGCTGGAGGGTCTGGTCCAGTATTCAGCCTGGACACTCATGCTATGATTGTTGTCATTTCTTGAAAATAATGCCACATTGTTGGCATTATCCTTCCCATGTCAGCAACTACTGTTCTTGCCTCTAAGAACTGCTGCCAAGTACCTGTGTTCATAGGAGGAAGAGGCACAGTGATTATGGACACAAAGGGTAGAATTAACTTTGTGTGATGGCAGGGGAGAAGAAAACTTTTGTGCTAACTACAGAGGGAAAAGAAGCAAAAATATGAGACCACAGAATAGGTGTCACCCGCCAATCAGGTTTCCAAAGCCTCCCTCTCCACCTGTAGAGCAAGCACAGTGGCCTGGAATCAAAGGTGAACAAGAGCCCAATGGGGGAAGCATCAGGGCCAGGTGTGCCTGAACCAACTCCACACCAGAGGAGAATAGAGCAGAGAGATACTGGGGAGTCCCAACACATCCATGGGTGTCATCTCTTTTATGCCCTGTGTCCCACTCGGGTACTTGGTGCAGTCCCTGCTCAGTGTTACCTTTGCAAGAAAGGACCAAGTGGTGCCAGCATTAGCTCGTGGCTGGAGACCTGCGCTCGTCCCCTTCTCCAAACCCCAGAATAGTCCCCTCAGGATCATGACAATGCTGTCCAACTTGCCTCCTTACATCCACCACTGGTACCGGCCTCTCAACCATTTTTTCCTGAATACTTTCAGCACTTATCAACTTAAATGGTTATGTACTTCTCTTACTTACACTATGAAGCTGGAAATGCTCTCCTGTGTCTATACTTTCAGCACTTATCAACTTAAATGGTTATGTACTTCTCTTACTTACACTATGAAGCTGGAAATGCTCTCCTGTGTCTCAGGAGGCGGCACAGAGAGACTTCTATCTCCTGTGCAGCAGTTTTGCTCTGGCACGACAGCCGGTGCTGGGGAGTACGGATTTTCCAGCAGACCACCTGCGGCCCTGCGGCACGGGCACACGGCACGGGCACAGGACACGGCCACAGGACACGGACACCCGGCAGGGGGGCCGGGGAACGGCGGGCCCCGCGCACGAGGGCGCGGGCCTC
>WEIU01017047.1:16706-29795 GCA_013389925.1 Aegithalos caudatus | reverse complement strand
GGCCGAGCCGGGGGCGGCCCCGGGCGGGGCGGGGACTCGCGCTAACGGTGCCGTCCCGCAGGCTGCTGGCGGAGGGGACCCACTCCGACGTGACCTTACAAGTTGGCGATGAGGAGGTGCGGCTGCACCGGGCGGTGCTGCTGGCGCGGACGCCGCTGGTCTGCGAAGATCTGGCAGGGTGGCAGCTGCAGCTGGACGCCATGGAACCCGCCGAGTTACGGGAATACCTGCGGTGAGTGCGCGGCCGCGGCAGGACGGACGGGCTCGTCCCGGCACCACCTCTCTTGTGGTGGCTCTTCTGTTTTCCCAACGCGAGCACTTATTTTAAAGCTTTTCCCGTTCAAGGCAGTATCCTCACAGCCTTCCTGCAGAGTTTGCAGAGGACTTTTCTGTAACTTCTTTCTTTTCTACTGCCTTTGTCCTTCTGCTGATTGCACATGGTTGTACTCTCCACCTTAGCATACTTTTTTATGGTATGTAAAGGACTCGTAATAGAAAAAGAGAAAAAAAGCAGCAAAAATCCCTTGAGATTGTCTGTGTGTACTAAACCCCTTTTTTAGCTAGATTCCCAAATGAAAACAGCAAATAAAATCCACTCTCAGCTCGTATTTTAAAATGTTATGGATATAGGAATCTAGGAGAACTTCAGCAAGTTGGATGAAAATGCATTAAGTTCAAAACTCATCTCTCAAGTCCTAGTGAACCATGGGCTAGGCCAAACACAGCATAGCTTTGGTGCAAACTGGGATCCCGCAGGGAGGTGTGTGGGCTGGCTACTCCCCAGGGACTAGTGCAAGGGCCAGCATGTTTTTGCACTGCCAGCTATTCTCCCATTGCACATATGCAACATCTCTCACGTCTTGCTCTAAACCCTAGGTGAGTTACATGAGGGGTGTTGGCTGGTGCTGCCGCCAGACCTTGCAATCCTCCTCCTTACAAGTTCTTCTAATCCTTTTTTCAAAGAACTGCTTTTCTCTAACAAAGCTGTGATGGTGCCACCTACTTTCCCTAAAAAATAATTCGTGTTGGAGCCAATCAGCACTTACAGGAATGCACCAGGAGCAAAGCAATAGAAAGAAATCATTCTGGGATTTCCCATGAATTCAGGATGTGCCTAGAAAGTGCAGGTACTTTCAGGCTCCTGAGATTGTTGCCAACAGCAATGGGATAGTTTTGCACTTTTAAAGTTTAGAGCTTGAAACACAAGCTAATTATGAAAGAAAACTTTCTGAACCCAGAGTAATATCTGAAACATAGAATCCTTGTAGAGGAGCAGGTTGATTACCAGGCATTTGTTGGGTTGCTGCCACAGCCCTGTAGGAGCATTAGCAAAACAAGTGGTAAGAAACAAAACAGCATGGCTTTTGTCTTTTATTTTTCCTCATTCCATTGTTACTGTGATATAATTAATATTTTTTGCATTCATGTAAGTGGTGTTACAGAAGAATATAATGGAGAAGCATGATAATGCAATTTTTTTTAAAAATCAAATTAATTTTGAAATAATTATTCTGAATAATTATTTATATACTGTTACATCAGGGGTTTGTATTCATAATGATAAGCACTTAATAGGTCACTGATACTTGCTTTCAGTTTTGTCTGTGTTTGCTATAATGCAAGGAATGATGTCTGGAGTCCTGCATGTTCTCCAGAAACCATGGTACTGGGAAACACCTTTAAACTCATCTCAACAAATTGTAAAGCTTGTGTCTTTTCACAGTGAGTTTAGAATCTTCAAATGAACCTCCTCCTATGTTCTAAGCTGTGTATGAAGTGTGCCTTGCAAGATAATTGCTTTTCTTAACTTAGTCTTTGGTGCTTTTTAACCTAGCACATTCTGTAGAGATTCGTGCTTACAGAGTGCACTGAAGTTTAACAATGAACTCATTTGGATTAAAGAAAAGATTGGTTGAAAAGAGCCTAGCCTAATCCATTGTTCTGATGATCAAGTAGGATCAATGGCTGTTGAGTCTTAGTGGTTTCTTATTGTTAAGATGCAGATTAATTAGATCTTTGTAAGTGCAAAACAGAGCCTTAAATTAGAGCTTTAGTTTTACTGGAAGCCAGCCTAGTTCTTGGAGCATGTGAACTGCCATGATGAGTTGTAAGAGAGACCTGTAGCTGCAGCTGAGCTCCTGAGAGAAAGTTACTGTCTTCTACAAAAGTTCTGGTTTCTTGTATATATGGACAGCAAAATACTAGTAATAGTATTGCAGAGTTCATCAAAGCTATAACAAAATCTCATTCCTTTTCCTGTTTGTATTCAGCTTTGCTTATATTTTCCCAAGTAAAAATTATCTTTCCATGGGGATTTGGGGACTTTATTTTCTCATGAGCTATATCTGGCCTGCATCTCAGCGAGGAGCACTTCCTTTGGGCCTCTATCCCTTCCTCAGGAGAGATGAAATGGGCTACGTGTCACTTGTGTGCTGAAGGCTGTGCAGCTCCTCTTGCCTCCTCTCTTGAGCAGGAGACAGGATACAGGAAACTTCATGCTGATCTTTCTGCATAGCCTCAGCACGAAGTAGATGAGCAACTAAGCCGTGCTTTGTCTCCCTCTGTACACTTGCACTGTTTGAGGACACCAGGAAGAAACTTCTGGTCCCCAGACGTGCAGCATCCATCCTGCAGGCACTATGCACCCTATGTTTTTGCCTGGTGAAGTTACTGTAATATTGACTCTGCCCTCCAGCAGCCTTCTGTCATTCTTCAGGACACAACTAGAAAAAAGTCAACAGCTGCAAGTACACTGATGGCTGGAGATGACTGCCTAGGCAGGGTTCTGCAGTGTGCCTCAAAAAGAGAAACTTAGCATCCCTGAAGGATGGCTGTCTGTCACAGATCATTACTGTCTTGGCAGCTGAAAAGCAAACTGCTTTTTATTTTCTCTTGCAGTTGGACAAAATATTGGTTTAGTAATAAAAATCTAGATATTGTCTCTTAATATTTCTGTTAGATGGGTCTGATACAAGGAAGGAAGGACAGAGAAGGGCCTAATGACAGTGAGATCCAGTTAAAAAGCAATAAAAACAATCAAATGCAAAGGAATACGATTGTCATTGTGACATTTACTGCCACAGGGGTTAGTTTGCAGTACCAGCAGTTGATTCAAAGTCAACCAGCCAAGCCTTCGACCGTGTTAGGCTTGTAGAGTTCTGTGTCAGGCAGGACAAGGATGCTACATCTTGCTTAAGTGCAGGCAGAAACCTTTTAGAAGGTAAACTCTAGACAGCATGATGGCAATAATTGTTCTGTAGAGTCTATGTATGCACACCTTTACTTCAGCTATAGTAACTGCTATGAATACAACAGATATCTTATAGCATTGTTCCATTTCATCTGCCACCGAGTCACACCTCTTTTAAACTCAGTGTTGCTCGTGTCTATCAGATTCTTCCCTGTGTGCAGGGATAAAAACCCCGAGCCATGGGGTGGGGTACCTGTTAAAGTTATACAGCATCATACTGACACTAAAGAAGGTGATAGCTTAGCACTACTTCCAGCCTGATATTCTCTTGCACGTGAGGTTTTCATAAACAAGTTACACCAAATAGAATGTTGGTCAATATTTGTTCTTTAAATACAATTCCTAGTTAGAGTTCCACTAGATAACATTGGACTACAAAGTAATGAAAAAGGGAAATTCTTCTTTAAATAAATTGTCTGAGTTTCTTCTTCCTGATTGCTAAATTGTCATAGTCCCTATTGGATAATGGCTGTTTTGGAGGCAACAAGAGTTATGCATAAGTATACTGAATTCCTTTATGTTAATGCCTCAGCAATCCTACTGTTGATATCTGTGCTTGTGTATTCCCCCAGTGGGTTACTGTTGCAGACCACTTTATTTCAGAAGAATAGCCTGCCTCACGTTTTTGGAATTTTGTGGTTTATACAGACTACTCTGATATGGTCTTTCCCTTTTATCCTTTTATCACTCGTGCCTATTGATGTGGTGCATTCTACCAAGCAAGGAGTATCTTCTCTAAATGACTGATTGATGGAACTTGAAAACAAATCAGCTGCAAAAAGGGCTTTTTATGGCACTTGCAGGTGGATTTTTTGGCACAACTATTCTTTTTCCTGCATTAAGACATAAGGGAAGCAGCAGTACAGCTGAAAAAAAGTAATCCTTCCCAAAACAAGTAAAATTAACAAACCTTGCCCTACAAATGTGGCAATATGGGAGATGTGATGTGACTGCCTTAAACTTTGTGAAACAATAAATCCTGTGGAAATTAAAATGCTTCATTAAAAGTTATTTCTAGTGTAACAGTGAAAAGTGAGAAAGTTGAAAACAAATTATTGTGAAACAAAGTTGAGAGATTAAGGAAGGCACAAGGATGCCAGATTTCCCTAGCTTTTATTTATGCAGAAAGGCACCATTTAATACTCTGGAGGAGACAGTCTAGAAAACTTCACTCTGCTTTAGAAATGAGCCTATAAAATACAGGGCACTGCCAAGCAAAGTTTTTTATAGCAGGTTATAGAAAACTGCAGAATCTTGAATTCTGGAAATGTCTAATGGCATTTACTGAGATAAAAGGAAATTTCTAAAAGATGTGCCAAAATAATTTTGCTGTCTGTGAAGCAAATTGATAGATGCATAAGTCTTTCAAAGTAGTAAATTTACACTCTGTATTAAGCAGAACTCTAATATTAAGATAACCTGCTAAATTTCTGGAAGTAATAAATCCAGGAATGTGGCTGAATTTTAAATGTTAACTGAAAGAGTCAAAGTTTCTTGGCTTTTTACAGGAAAAAAATTACTTAAAATGAAATTAACTTTTTCAGATCCAGAAACCAGTTACTTAGTTCCGGTTTAAAATGCCACTTTGTTTTATTTACTCAGTTCCTAGTTGTGGCAAGGATGCTGGTTTTATTGACTGAAGCCCAGTGATAACAAAATTAATTGCATTCCTGAGGTTTTTTTTGTGTAGATTCTCTGAAAATAGCCTGAGAATTCCCAGGAGATTGTTGCCTCATTGCCTAGTTTATGAGATTCCCTATGGATGTTTTTCAGTTACTGCAGAAAGTAAGTAAGAATATTAAAATAATTAATTTATGCCAAAACACTCTATCTGTTGCTGCTAATTTTCTTTCTCCCTCAAAGTCAATTTGTAGTGTCTACATGTTAAATATGCAAAAGCTCTGTAGCAACAGAAAAGTGAATAAGAAAAGTTCCAGTGCAAATTTAACCTAACAAGTTCAATGGCTTTAAAAAAAAAAAAAAAAAAATCCTTCCTAGGAAACTTCCTGCAGTTTTTAAAACTCAGTAGGTGACCAGTGTACTTGTGTAATTGTGCTATTAGCTTACATCTGGTGAAGATGGAGGGATAAAGTGCAAATTATTGGACTTTTTTCTTGTACTGGCATTGTCTATACAACTTTTTGTCACAGTTCTTGGAAGGTCTAATGTGGACAAAAAACTTGAAGGATACAAAACTTCAGGATACTTCTGTGAAATTTGGAAATCTCTAGCTTAATTTGGTTTCTGTTCTGAATTTCTGTTCTTGATTCCTATTGCCTTAGAGCTGTAAAACACAGATGTTACCTACTGTGAAGCACAGTGAATGGGGAAAAATGTGTGGAAGTTGTGGTCTTGAATTTTCTAAAGAATTGCTAGGTTTCCCTGCTCCATCAAGCAACTTTTGCTCCTATTCTTGGTAATATGGCATGATATTACTTGTTTTTCCTTCATGCTTTTATTATGCTAGGTTGGAAAGCATTTTAAATATGAAACGCAATAGATGGTCAGTTCACAGGTTAGGAGTTCTGAAAGCACATACATACACAACAGCCTTAAAATCACATGTAAAAAGGGTCCACTGATCTTACTCTTCCCATGTGAAATCTTACTGTTCCTGTTACATCCTTTCCTGGCACTTGCTTTCAAAATCTAAGAAAATATTAACATTCTCATTCCCTACATTCCTGTTTCTTCTCTCCTGGTGAGGACCTGTATCACATAGACAAAAAAAATTTCTATCTATCTCAATCCTTTAAATACAGGACTTAAGAAGGCAGATTATTTCTTTATATGTTTTCTCTGCCCCCTGAGAGTACAGTGCTCAAATAACACACTCAAATGACTGTTCTCTGAGTATCAGCAAAAAAGCCTCTTTGCCATGGAATGAGTGACTAAAGAGTATTTCTGCTACATCCAAAGGAACTGTAGCTCTTCTGTTAAACTTTGTTAACTTCATCTAGATGGCATGAAACCAAGGATAAAACACGGTGTCTGTGCTGGAGTGCAGCATGTTTCTAGAAATTTGATATCTTTGCAGTCACTGCAGACTGCAGGCTTTGTTAGCCTTTCCAGATCCTGAGCCAAAAATAAGCTGGTGAAACAGATGGGAAAGTGGGAAGCTGGAATTTCTAGATGGGCAAAGTGAAAGTTGTTGGGTAATCTTAACTGCAAATTTTTGTGCTTTAAGTGCTATCTTTGAAATTAAAATTTATTTCTTCACATCATTTATATCTCTATACAATTGTTATGATTTTTTTACTGTAGCCTTGAATTAGAAGGTTTTGATATTTTGGGGTGCTTGTTTCTGCTTTTCAAGCATTTGCAGAAATAGGTTTTCCAGAAATACATTTTTTGCAAGGTTGGATTTTTAAGCACTGCAGAGTCCAACTCTTTGTTTTCTGGTCATAAATTTTGTTAGATTTTTTTTTTTTAAAGTAATTTAAATTTGTTTCCTTCAATTAAAAAATGATGGGAGTAAAATTAGTGTCATCTTCTAGGATTCTATATTCATCTGATATAAATCTTAAAGAAATTGAGGAGCTGTTTATGAGGAAAATACAAGAAAGCAAAACTACCACTCTTCAGAAGGCTCAAAAAAATGTCAATTGTCTTGGAGAAAGCAAAAGAACACCAGTTGATCAGAATACTCCAAGTGGGGCTGTGCAAAAAGAAGTTGTTTGTTTGTCTGGTATGGAGGAAGAAATTCCAGAATCAGTCATTGATGAAGAAAGCAACAAAGCCACTGCAGGTAGGTTTGGAATTACACTTTTTTCTCTTTTAAATAATTGTTAAAATACTTCTACCATTGTAACAATGCAGGCAAAATTAAAACTACTGTTACAGCACAGCTGTCATGGATATTCTTTTCTATGGCCCACCTCATCATCTCACCCTTTGAAGAAATGAATTGCTGCAGAAGTTAGGCAGGCACAGTTCCCAGCCAGTGTGTGGTGTAAGAAATCTGGAATTGCCAGGCAGCAGGCATGGTCATCACCATGTCCTGTCTTTTCCCTGGAATACAGTGAGCTCCACTCCTCACCATGTGGGACGTCCACACAGCAGATTATCTCCCTTGTTTTCCTTTCCTAGCAAATTGCACTGCTTCCACTATTGTTTTATGAGGGTTCTGGAACCTGTCAGAATCTTCCCTACTCCAGCTCTGAATGAAATAATACAGGGAAATGTTTAACTGCATCTTCCCAGAGGTGCTGGCTGCTACAGCTGTGTCAGTGCCACGGGCTCAAGCAGCAGCTCTGTTCAGGTGGGAGCCTGTGGCACAGCATGACCCCCAACTTCCTCAGGGGCTACTCTTTAGTGCAGAAGTTCTGGGCCTGCAGGAAAATGAACTGGGTGCTTAATTTTATGGAAGAGTCACTGTAGCACTTCTTCTGTAGATACCAAATAGGGAGCACTGATCAAGTTAATGATAAGTCAAAATGAGAAGTAAAAATCAATGTTTGGAAACTTTGGAAGGAAAGTCCTAGCTTGAATATGCAATAATAAAAAATGTAATTATGTCAGAATATTTTCAAATATTTTGTCTGTGCACTGTCAATAGTCTTTTGTACCCCTGACAGAGTGAAAACAGCTTTTTCTCCCTATATGCAGGTAATTCCAAAGTAGAAACTGCATGTGTGTTAGGAGAAGACTTATTAATGCTCTACAAGAAGTGCCGTTGTCCAGATATTAATATTTGCGTAGAAGGCAAAGATTTTCAAGCTCACAGGTACATAAGTATTTACAGTAAAATTTTTTTCAATCAATAATCACCTGGTTATAAAATGCTGCTGTTACTGTTTATCTGTAGGAAGTTATTGCTGGTGCTGTTCCCTATCTCTGAATTGTTACAGCTTTTAGGTCTTATGTATAGAGTAACTGTACTTTGATACTAATGAATATAATTTATCATCAACAGCAACTATTTTGAAAACAACTGCACTTTTAGCACTTCTAAGATTGCCACTGTAAACTCATATATTGAATATATACTCATGGAAATACTTGTTGATTTCATCCCTAACTTTATATATATATGAAATACAAAATAAAAAAAAATAATCTGTGCTCCGTAAAGAAAATGAAAAATCTACTAATAAAATATTCAGTTATTAATGCTGAATAAAATTTTCATATAGGCAGAAAATTTCTTGAGTAGTAATTTTTGTTTTGGCTCTTCAGCATCTGCATACAAAATCTGGTTTTCCTTTCATTACTTCAGTTAAGTAGATGTGAAGATTGTCAGGAGCCTTTCCTAGATCAGAAGTCCAAGCCCTTTTAAGAACTTTGGCTCATTGTACTCCTGTGGCTTGGGAAAGCAAATTAAAGTGTTGGTACCATTCCCTGTACCTTTGATGTAAACCCCTTTGCATATGAGATAGCAACCAGACAGCCTGTGTTTCGTTCCCTTTGAGTATATTAAGTAACTGAGAGGGACTATAAAAACCCTCCATTACTTTGAGTACTTTCTCAACACAAACCTGGGGGGGTGTCTATTACTGACATTACAATATTCTTATAGAAGATGTAATTGTGTGGGTATTTGGATATATGCTACATTTTCAGAATGAAGTGTAGTAAAGAATGTTTGTTTTCTGGTCTACATTGTATGTCCTCAGATACATAAATTTGAGAAACAAATGCTTTAAATGCAGAAAAAATAATGCAACAAAGAGCTTCTATCAGCAGAGCTCCTTTAATTTAGGCCACTAACTGCCTGGAGCTATGTATCTAGTTTAACTAGCATCAAAAAATACAGCAGTAAATCATGGAGAAAACAAGGATGTTCTGAAACAGGCACTGTGTCATGTGAACAGTAGGAGCCATAAGGGCAATGGAACTTTCAATATCATTGTGGTGAAAGCACCAGAATGATTTACTTACTGTAAGGGGTTCTTTTTTAAAGCTCTCAAACAGGAGACAAGTTAGACCTCCTGAGTCTCCCACCACTTGTGTTTCAGTATTCCTTTCTCATGAAGTCCTGTGAAACTTCCAATAGACTTCAGTGTTGCTGGTTTATTCTTTAGTGTTGCATTCTTACAGAGCTGTGCACGAAGCAAGTCAAATTTGTTTGGTAATAAAACCAGCACAAACCATCACTGTAGGAAAGCATAGATAAATCTATTTCAAAATAATTTGGTATCTCCCTGTATGTTATGAATATATGCTGATAAAATTTAAGTTTAGGTACTGCATACTTGTCCATATTCTGCTGAGTATCTGTCTTATTTAAAACGAGTTTTTGAAATACCCACTTTAACTGTGCCCTTGAAGTTGATCACTGTTCTTTACTAAAATTTATTTGGAATGGAAGAAAACGCTGGAGATAAGTGTATTCCATGTCTCTATGATATCGTGTTACTGTATCTTATAAAAAAAAGATTGTGTGTATACCCAGAGTTTCATGCACTTCAAGGTAGGATGTAATACCCATTTACATGTGGACATATTTCACTGAGATATGAAACATTCAGTAAAAGCTTTGTTGTTATTATTTTTGCTGGATGAGTCACAGGAGGAATGTGCAAGTTTCTAATTTAAACTATTGAGACTTTTGAAGCAGGAGGAGGGATGAGAGAATACAGAATATAAAATGACTAAAAAAGAGACCATAAATAGCATTCTTCATGCTTCTTCCTACACAGAATGGGAGTGCTTAGAAACATTTTAAGAGACGACAAATACATGTAACAGAAAGGATTCTCATGCCTAGTATGATAGTTTGCTTTTTCTGCCACAGGAAATACATGACATAAGCTAATTTTATGAATAATAGGAAGCTTAGCAAGTGTCATGAAAAAAATTCTATGTACAAGAATATTATATGTGGCTGTAGTAAGCCAGATAAGATACATAAAGGCTAACACTGTAACTGGTGTGGATCTGGAAAACTGAAATCACAAAGCAGTTTTCATCCACTGTCTTGTCTTCCTCTTGGCCACTGCACTTCCACCTTAAGAGCCCTGTTGCAAAGGTCTTCTTACCTGATATTTTGAAGACTGATACTGGTAGAGATAATCAGCTACAGACTGTAGCTCTGGGGTTTCTTTATTGTCTTTTATGGAAGGAGTAGTAAATTGAATTAGCCCTGCTATGGCCAGTTATGCCTTTTAAATACAGAAGGGCAGTAAGTGTTAAACAAAAGTAACTGATAGCTCTTGTTGTAAGAACACACCACATTGTCCCAGCATATGTTAATATCAAGTTTTGTTTGGCTTTTGGTGGATAGCAAATTCTGAATACAAGACCTTACATTGTGAAAAATACACATTTTTTAATATAAGAAGAATTTAAGATGTTCAGGATATAATTATTTATAATGGGGCTCTATAAACTATTTAATAACTGTTATTTACTCTTATTTGGTTAATAAAACAGGAGAAATAAATGTGAAATATTAAATAAAAGGAAGATGCTTGTGGTAATAGATTTCCTCTGTGTGAATCTCAAAGTCATACTAAAAACAAGCTTAACTGAAAAATTTATAGAGTACTGTTTGGATTTTTTTCCGTAGCATATTTTGAAATTCCAAACATACTGGGAGAAGAGGCACGCAGTACACAGCTGACACCTTAATGCATAAAGGGCAAAGATTTAAGTCAATGTTATCAAAGAGTCTCATCATGAATATTTGTATGTGGTGGAATAATGTTTACTTTTTCTCTCTCAGGGCCATTTTATGTGCCAGATCTCGTTACTTTGCTGCTATGCTGAGTGGAAGTTGGGCTGAGAGCTCTCAAGAGCACATCACTCTTCAAGGGTAAGTGTTGTCTCTGCAAGTCATGTGGGAGCAAAGGTAGGCAATTTACAACCGCTGCAAATATGTAACAACTGTGCTCTGTACAGAGGCTGAAGATTAATATGCCTTGACACTTTTCCCCAGCCTGATACATTTCCCGAGCACTGTTTTGACTTCAGGATGAAACTCTGTGTGTAGTGTATTTGTTAATATTGTCAGATGATTCGGAAAAGTCTTTTTTATCAGCAGAAGGGAACTAATCCTTTTGTGTAGAGTATGTTTTAATATTCACAATCTACTTGAGAATTCTTTTCTTTCACTTCTTGTTGTACACATCATGAAAAATACTGGGAGTGCCTGAACAATGTAATTTTCATACTTATTTGTACAGTAAGTATATTTACAATGTAGAGTAAATAACATTTCCTAAATAGTGTTTAATTATGATATTCCAGCAGCATATACTAAACCAATTTGATCTAGTGGGCTTGTTCACCATGGCTTTGTGTGAGAATAGTGAAGTTGTCACTGTAGGATGAATACTTAAGACTTCATAGATAAGCTAGGGACTGCCAGGCTAGTTCTTTTCAGAATCAGAAAATTCTATTGAAATTCGTTCAGTTTCCTTTAAAAGCAAAGGAGTACTGATCCATGTACATGTTGGCTTTTTTTTTAGGCATGATGTTGGCTGACTCAGTTTTCTTCAGAAAACACTGTGTACCTTACAGTGCTGCAAAATGTAACTGCTTTGTGTTAATAAAAAATCTCTTGGCCAAGTGACACTTTCTTAAGTGTTCATTTTAGGTACCTGTCAGTGTAATAATGCTGCTGCAAAATCAGAAAGATTATCTCTTGATTTGGTTATAACTTCCAAATCCTTATAAAACAATATATTTGCTATTTAATTTATTTCTTAGTTTTTATGGTGTTTTAGAGGCGTGTTGTCACCAATTACTCTGGTGTTTAGACTTCTCCCTCTGTAATTGATTTGTCTGTGGTTAAGAAATTTTCATCCTTATTTTTTAGTAGAGGCACTTTCCTAAGAAGTACTGAATCCTTACATGAGACTATTCTCATGCCAATGTCTCATAATTTCTGTTATTATGAGTCATATGCATAATTTTACCTTTTCCAGTTCACTTTTCTGCTTAGTGCTGGTTTCTGTGCTGTCTTCTACAACACTTATAAATGAAGTACATATGGCTTACTCTGAAATAATGAAAAATCTTCTTAAGGTAACAGCTGTCAAGACTGTTGGGAAACTCCTTCTTGCTGACTTTATGGCTGTTGTGTGTACTGCTATACAGGGAGACAGCTGTGCTGATTTTGCTTCTTTGCACGTTGCAACGCTGGGTTTTTTCCTTTTGCTTTTAGTCATCAATGTCAATTGCTTAAACATGTCTAATGTTTTAAAGGGTCTTAGCTCTGCATGAATGTTCCATTTACACTAATGCACACATCACTTGTGGGTCCTGAAGATTGCACACAAAAATGTATGTGCACAAGTACAAGAAAGTGTTGTCCAGATCATGTCCATCATTGAGGCACTCTGTGCCTTTCTGCATTAAGATGCTGGGACTGTGAAAGGATGCAAACACTGCTGTGTAGGACTGCCAGCTTCCTTAATCTGAATAAAGACTCTAAATGCTCTGAGTAATATTTCTACTTATAATTGTAATAAAGCTACTAAGTGTATTCTTAGTGTTGCAAAAAATATAAACATATCATTAAATAAAGACTTAGAGTAATTATAATAAAGCAATTTTGAAATACATAGTTACTTTATACTTGATTTATTGCTAGTAACCAGCTTGGCAATGATGAAAAAATCCTTCTGTATTATCAGTGTAAATAATATAGTATTAGTCTGCTTATTACTTATTTTTAATGATCCAAAGTGTTAGAAAGTTTCAGCAAGTCCATCGAGTAGCTAAATTCACCCCAAATGTAGTCCATTTAGATACTTCTGCATTGCAAAAACTTATTGCTTTCATTTTACCAGATCATTTGCCTTCCATTCACAGAGCAGCTGGATAATGTATCAGCTTTTTGACCTACTTCCTTTGGCTAAGAAATGTGATGCATTTTATTATGGGCATGTCTT
>WEIU01017047.1:3347-16330 GCA_013389925.1 Aegithalos caudatus | reverse complement strand
TTTTGAATAATCACTCGAGGTGATGAGGAGGATAAGTAGTTAGTCTTAGATCCATGAAAGATGATATATAGGAGCCAATGTAAAAGTTGGCATCTTCTTCTGGGACTGTTTTTAATCACAGTTTATACATAATCCTGTATTAGTGAAGTAAATTCTGAAATTTGTGAATTATTCTTTGAAACCATTTACATATTAGGTGATGAACTCTGCCACTACACATTGAAATGCTACAATTTCCTAAAAATATGGAATTGTTTATAATATGTCCCAATATCAATGTTTAGATAAGGAATTGATATATAAAATAAAATTATTATATTTGTTATTATACAGAATAATTAAGAGTTTTCTCGTTCTGCTTTTTAAGAATATCATCAATAACATTTTATGTAATCTTTGGGAAAAAAAACCTACTAAATTCCAGAACTCTGCTGGCACAAATATTTTTTTCATTTGCTATCCTTAAAATAGAGAAACTGAGAGTCTTCTAAACAGTTTCTCAGCTAGGGACTGAGGCTTGTTTTTATACAGGCTGAACTCAATGGCTGGGAGATTATTATTAGGTCAATATATGTCTCTGTTTTGAAGATTATTCTTTAGCAAATGTAACACTTGGTTATCAATCTCTTTCTGCAGTAAGTAACCAAGAGGTGAAGTTAGCATGTAAATTGTCCTGTAAGGGAAGTGCAGATATCACAAGGATATTTTAATTCCTGTCACTGCTGCTTTCTCTTCAGTCGCATGTTGGGCATTGCAGACATGTATGGGCTGGATGGACTAAA
Organism: Aegithalos caudatus; assembly: GCA_013389925.1. NCBI lineage: Eukaryota > Metazoa > Chordata > Aves > Passeriformes > Aegithalidae > Aegithalos > Aegithalos caudatus. The sequence goes on along the minus strand of WEIU01017047.1, from coordinate 15,548 downwards.
AGAAGTAGCTATCTACATTTTGAAAAGAGATTACTGCAATTTTTTCCAAAAGGTATGTCACTTCTCATGCTACTTTTGAGCTATGGAGCATGAGAATTTCAAATCTATTACTCAACACTAAATCATAGTGACAGGATCTGTAAGGCCTACGTGGTTAAGGTGCTGGCTGAAGTCAGCGGTCCCAGTTCTGAGGTGTGAATCTGGGATAGGTGGTGGGAGCAAGGCCTGTGATATCAGACACCTTTTCATAGACACTTTGGAAACCCCAGCTGATTAAAAGCAGTATTCCATGTGATTAATTCAATGTATACCATTACACTGAGTATAGTTTCACATGTGCTATGGTAACTGTTCTTGGTGAGCATAATGCTATGTATTTGTTTATCTTGTTTCATGGGCATATATTTAGAAAAAAAAGTCTGTTCAATTAAAATTGGTTTTAAAACAAACACCTGCTTAGAATTGAGCATTTTCATGCATTAGGCTCCTGAGGCTCAATCCTACTTTACTGGCATGTGGAAATAGATGACTACCTAAAGGCAAACAAACTTAAGTGCCATGGCAGCTGACATTACTTCTGAATCTTTGAACTGAAGATTTTGTACTTCTGTATGGTTTCTGTAAATCAAAATGTACAATAATTGTGATAATTTTCTAACAACTCTAGCCTGTTCCTGGCAAACAGCAACCTGTACTAGAATGCATGGCTATTGCTCATTCACTGGGAGTGGAAGACCTATATGCTGCTTGCATGAAGTAAGTAAAATAAAATAAAACTTTTTAATTTATCTGCTTTCTGTTGAAATAATTTTATTTTGCAAGATAGGGTTTATTTTGGCATATGAAATGTTTACATTTTAAATGTTTTTTCTTTACAATAATTTAGAGGTATCACTTATGCTAACAAGTGAAGATAGAACATTTTTCATCTTCCTTACCTAAGAATGGCTCTCTTTTCAACAGATGGGTAGGAAAACATTTTGCAAGATGTTTTTCAGAGAAAAGCTTTGCCAATTTATCTACTGAACTTCAGAACAATTGTCTTGTTATGTTGATTAATTCTTTGGTAAGTAGTGTGCTTTCTATAAAAATCGAGCAATGTAAATAGTTGTCTTATTTAGCTGTACAATGTAATCTAAGAGATAATAAATACAGTATCTTAAATCTAGTATACTTATACCGTGTAAGAGTTCCAATTAAAATAACAAATGTAACTACTTTGATGTGAAATGTCATTGTTATGCTTCATGCCACACAGTCCAGTGATCATCACATCCAAATCCACCATAATAATAGAAAATATGTTTATGGAACAGAACAGTGACATCATAATGCAACAATATGGAAGTGTTCAAGGCCAGGCTGGATGGGGCTCTGAGAAACCTGGTCTAGTGGAACGTCTCCCTGCCCCCATGGAGGCTGGGATTAGAGAACCTGTAAGGTCCCTTTGAACCCAGGCCATCTTGTGATTCTCTGATTATGTACTTGGATAGTGAGGAACAGGAAAAGACTGTATCAATTTCTGTGTTACAAGTGGCATACATCATTTGAGATTGCCTTCTCATCTTTACTTGTATTCTAATTTGGCAAAAGTTGACTTTTTTTTTCAGACCTCAGGTGGTTACTGGCTATCAGGGATCACAAGCTGTTGTTTACAGGCAGGCTGACTTTACAAAAATAAAGTAGCAGTATAGTATCCATATCTTTTACTTCTCAGATAACTACGTTGGTCCCCCCTCAAGAGAAGCTTGAGAATATTCACAGTTATAAACCTGAACAGTTCTACCACAATGCATAAATCTAACAGAATAAAGATACACCTCAAGATTATGTCTAGTATCTCAAGATCCTGGGTGTTCTGCCACTATATTACATCAGGATACTGAGCAGTTCTTAGAATATACACATAGCAATGTGTATCATACATTGTATAAAATCAGAGAGTTTTAAGTAACTTTTTCAGATATAGATCAGTTCATTCTGATCTACAGCTGTTTATAGTTAAACCACCACTCACCACCAAACTACCTCAGGTGTGTACTGCAGCTATGAGCACATGTAGACAGTTCTAGGTTCTTCTCTAGGCCCTCGTGCAACACTATTAGGAGGCTGAAAGGTAAATGTTCAGGCCTTCCTTCCCCTCTGCTTATTGTAGTATATAAAGATGCTGTGGTTCCAGGTTGTGTTGAAATACATGTGCTCCCCTGCCAGCATTTGCAGAACAGTCATGGCACTGTGGTAATTGGTACTGCCCCCGTTGTGTACCCACCTTCTCTGGAAGGTTTTTGCAGTTTGGATTAAAGTGGGTTTTAGTTCCTATAATAATGATTTTAAATTTGTCTTGGTGTGTCTTTGCAAGATTCACTGGTATTTTATGGACTGAAGTCTGAAAGCATCTAGTTACAAAATCAAACAATAAAGCCTAAGCCTCTTCTGCCCAGAGAATGGTTCTGATGAGCATTCATTTCAGCATTTAAGACAACCATTCCAAAAACTTGTGGAATTCCCAGGGGAGTTTTTCACAGTCTGCAAAAATGCTTTAAGCCTGCTTGAGGGATGAAGAAGAAAAGGCCTGACATTAATTTTGCAGGGGCTACTGTACGACTTACAGTCCTGTTATTCTGCTGCTAGAGTTCGCTGCTGTAAAACTTTTAACAGTTACACCCAGTTAAACAGTATAACTCTGCTGATCCTTTCATTTTCTGCTGCTGGAAATGTAAAACCTAGTTAATGTGACAGCCCTTTAGAGGAAAAAAAAGGTGCAAAGAAAAAGAGATTTTTGATAGGAAATTCCCTGGCAAACCACAATGATAACACAGAAACCTTAAAAAGGGAGCACCATTTAAAGCACTGTCCAGGTGCTTTATGTGTGCCAGCCCTGATCTTTCAACTTCATGCAAGAAAATTACTGGGATTTTAGATAAGTAAAGTCGACTTCACTTTAAAATGGGTAGGAAAAAAGTACAATAAGATTAGCAAAATTCAGTTAGAACCATTTCTACAAAGTGCTGATTTAATTAGAAGTCAATGAAGGCATTTTATATTTCACTGGAAGTGTCTAATGGGAGTCAATGCTTATTGCCTTGTGAGCAGGGGTTGAATTCCAGACAATTCAAAAAGCTTGCAATTGAGCCCAGTGGGAGCAAAACCAAACCATAAGCATATATGTAGTTCTTATTTTATGTGATTTGCAGAGAAGCAAATGGAGTTTGCCCCGAGATGAGTAAAATAATTTTAAATATATATTTTAACAATGGATGGTCAGACTTATCTTTTAACTATAATGTGCACAAAGAAGGTACTCCCTGCTTTCTAACTCGCATAGGACAAATGTGATTATGATCTGAATTTGCAGTAGGGGTTTTTGTGTCAAATATTTATCAGAATTGTTGCTTTTTCAAATGTTACTGCATAATTTATCGGTGTCCTGCTAGGTCACATTGAATAGAGCTTTCAGGCCATTCTAATGTGGATAACCATAAATTCCAAGTTCTTTTCAAGTGATAGCCTATAGAAGTTGCCCTCAGGTACTGTGCTGATACAATGCATGGAAGAACCAAAGACACAGACAATAAATAGTAGCAAATCTGTTTGCACGTTTGAAATGTAACTAGAAACATAACAGTTACTTTTCTTTGAGAAACTTTAGACAAGAAAGAGCATAAATTCAGTTAAAACTCTATCTGGGAAGACAAATATTTGTTGTCTGACTCCTTTAAATGAAGCAAAAGGATTCATAATTACAAAAAGGTTTTCTCAGTATCCTGAATGCTAGGCCATCCACATGGCTCACCTAAAACCTCAACTTAGCAGTTTTATTCAAGAATTTATTACATCTTTCAGTGACCTATGATCTTTTTCTCTATTCAGCTTCTCCAGCTAATATTTGCCCTTTTTCTTCAGGACTGCAGTATGTAATGACTCAGTTGAAAAAATATAATAAAACCTATTGAAAACTTTACTACCTAACTTCAGGCAAAACAGAACCAATAGAGACTTCTTTTCATGCTTTAGTTTCAAAGGCACATATAATATTAAGAATTATAAACCCCAGAATTTATTTTAAAAAGGGAAATACGATTGGATCCCTTTGTAAAAGCTCAGTAACTGAAGAGCTGCTATTTTACAATCAGCAATTCTTTAGGTAATTGCTTGGCAACAGGCTAATTTCTGCTTCTGTTTCAAGAACCACAAGAATGCTGCTTTCCGTTTGATGGAGAGTGACCGGCTGATCAATAGCCTTCCCCGAGTGAAATGGACAGAGACAGCTGTGGCCTTGGCATCACGGCTACAGGAGGAATGTGTAACCTATATTGTTGCAAACTTCCTGCAAGTAGTACAAAGTGAAGGCTTCTCTGTTTTGTTGCAGGTAAAAGTGCCCTCAAGTTCTTATATGCTTCCAAATAAATGGATTTATATGACATTTTGGAAAGTTCAAGCTGCTAAATTACCAAAATAGTTTCAAGTTTTGTTTTGAAGTACAGTTGTATGGAGGGAAAAAAAAAACACAAAAAACAACTCGGGAAGTGCTAAGATTTTTGAGGGTTGGGTTTTTTCAGGTTTGTTTTAAAGCATGTAAATGCTTTGATACACAGGGCTAATACTGCATTCAGGTTATGTGCTTCAGTCAGGCAAAAGTTCCAATTGATTCAGTGGGACAGTTTCTGTGTTGCAAAAAGCATAGATACCAGCTTTGAAAAAGCTTTCAGACCCCTGGAATAACAGCCTGATTTACAAGATTGAGTGCAAGCAGTGTACTCAAACTTCTACTGACTAGTGGTGTGAATTGCACGAATGTGGCAATGCTGCAGGTTCTGGTGAGAACCGCTCTATATAACTGTGAAATATGCTTTTTAGTATGTACAGAGGAGTGAAAAAAATAAAGAGGGAAATGGTAAACAATTTGCCTTTGGATCCAGAGTTGCATGGCGCTGTAAATTCATCGCTGTGTGCTTGTTTCTAAAATTTCTGTTAATGAGAGAGGCCTCAGGATAATTTGCTAGAGGCCTGGAGAGGGGTGGGGTTATGGAATGGATACAAAAGAAGATGCTTCTTTGTAGTACCTCCTGCACAGCTTGATAGCAGATCCTCTCTGCTCAGTAATGCTTTTGCATACAAAGTACACGCTTTTGTTTTAAATGACTGCGTTCTGTTGTTTTCTCAGGCACAGGCAATGAGCAGCAAACCTGACCTTCTAGAACTAATTTCCAATGCAATTGAAAAAAGCATTAATAACGAAAATAGCTGCTTTCTTCTTGTAGCAGTGGATATGTTGCTGGACTCTGCAAATGTGAAGGAGATGGTAGGTTCTTTGACGTGCAGTGTTTGTAGAAAAACTATTCTGGTACAGTTTCATGTCATGGTTCAAATCAGATGATATGGTGTGAGCTCAGATGGCTCAGTCACGCAACTGGAGTCATACAGAAAAGCATCTGCATAAATCCAAGGTCCTTTTGGAAGTACAGAAAAGGTATTTGTTTACTTTAAAGAGAAATCCCATCCTGGCAATCAAAAAATTCCTGTGTATTACTGAAAATGTAAGTCCTATGGGCAATACTGCCCTATTGATCTTTAGGATCACTTTACATCCATGGTAAGAGGAAAAACTTAGCAAAATGTTACATTGTCTAAAACTTAAAGGGGAAGAGAGCTTATTCTCTTCCTCCTCTAAATATTTCCCCTGCTTTTTGTGAAGGTCACAGGTATGTTTGCTTTTGTTTAAAACTGTCCTCTAAAGCAAGGACTGACACTTAATCCAGTGTGTGCTTTTTGGACTGGGTGGAGGTGTCTGGCTCCGTGTGTGTAACATACCTTATATATTCACACAATCTAAATAATGACATTTAAGCTGAGGTTGACTAATTCTGGGAACAATTCATAAATAGTATGACAAAGAATAAAAAGTAAATGAAACATTAATTACTGCAATCTGGTGCTATTATAGATTTACTTGCTCAAAGCAATGCAAATTTAATCAAATACATTATTTTTCCCTGGAGTATTTGACCTTGTTGTGACACAGCTGACAGTGAAGAGCTATTATGGGGTTCATTTAAAAAAAAAAAAAAAAAAAAAGAAAGGGAAAAAAAGAGCAATGTAGTGTTTACTAGTGCTGTAATTTGTTGGTTTAAAACTATAGAAAAAATTACTGTGATGGGCAATAATCGTTCTAAAACAGCATCTCCATCTACCAGACCGTTATAAAATATAAGTGATGACATCATTGATCTAGCTTAGGGAGTAAGTAGATTCTGAAAGGAATAATGACTGGTTGCTATGACAATATGCCCCTCGCCAGCTGCTGATTTGTTACTTGAACACAGGGTTTTACGTGCAAGATCCAGGCGCTGCGTGATAAGCTCTGGGTCTTCCTGGTTCAGTCTTTTTATGCTGTTCGTCACACAGAAGGCTGGAAGCTGATGAGGCCAGACCATCAACAGAAAATACAAGCAGGTATGTCCGGCATCAAACCGCATTGGAATTTTTTAGCAATCTGTTTAGTGGATACAATGCAGATGGAATTGTGGAGCCTGATAAAAATTAAAGCAAAATTTGTGCTGCTTTGTGTTTTGAAGTGGTGTTTTAGAATAGAAGCACGATGGCATGCTTAGCTAGTTTCAGACGTGGGAATCAGTAAGTCATTTTCTGTGAAGAGTCTTCCCTGCATTTCTTTTTAGGAGTATATGATAGAATAGGAGTATATGATAGAAAACCCCCACCCCCACCACCATGTAGATGGATTCTATTCCTATTTACAGCTCCTCTAAATTACCGAAAACACTGCAGTAGGATTAAAAACCTGATCTGCCTCATTTTTAAGGAGATAAGAGCTGTGGATGAATTAAATTTTCACAAAGCAGATTATCCGTTCCATGAATTCCGTTCCTGTCCTTTATCGTTTTCTCCATGATGTATAAATCCTGCTCGTCTCTTGCATAATGCTCGTCCTGTGCACTGTGAGCAAATGCAGATAGCTGGGCTCCTTGGCTGATTGGCATTGTGATCTTGTGTGTGCTGCTGCAGAGAGCCCCTAAGGAGCTGCATGGTGTGCTCTCAACATCTTAACAGACAGCACTAACAACAAAAAGGAGTTTTTGTTCTGAATGCTCCTTTGTTTTGAGGTACACGAGTATTCTGAGGATGTGGAACTGATGATGGAGTTCAGGTTATGGTTTAATATTAGCTTTGACAGTACAGTGTTGTAAAAGAAAAGAATGTTAAGTACTTCTCTGAATTCGAATCACTTTTGATTCAAAGGAGATGTGAACATTTTTATGTCCTTTTTGTTAAAAACATTAGTAGGAAGGATATAATTGTTAGAAAAATGTTTATTCCTAGAGGTAGATGAAAATTTTATTCTACAATTACATGCAGAAAGATGCAGTGACAGCCTTTCTAAGCATGATTTAGGGATGTAGTCAAATAATATCTCATACTAGTCTGTAAAACAGGAATAGGATTTCTTCTTGATTATAAAATCCTTCAGAAGCAGAGGAGTTGGCTTTAGAAAAAAGGGTGGGTTGTTCTGATTTGGGGTGGTTTACTTTTAAGATAATCGTGTCTCTATTGTGAATGATGTTTGACTACTTTACACTACTGCTTTCAATGGGAAAAAATATTTAAAATCAAGGTGTGTCTTAATTTTCCAAACTCTGTCTTGCCAAAAATTGTTTGTGGGTTTGTTTTTTTTTTTTAGGTTAAATTCTGACTGAAGTTGCATACATTTTACATATGAAAAGGCTGAAGTGTTTGCATTAATTATCTGGTTTTAATTACAGGCAAAGCAATTGTACAATATTCGTAGTCAAATTTTAATCCTCAGGTCAAAATGTGTCTAGGATAACTTAGATCAACTTTCATCTTAAAGATTTCTGGTGGTGGCTTTTCTCCTAGAAATTTAGTCTATATAGATTTAGAAGGCTATGAGAGAGGAGGAAAAATGCGAGAATAAGAAAAATTATGTTGTGTTTTTTTTAATTTACAACCTGTCTTGTGTTTTCTTAGGCACAAGTTTATAAGGATTTTGTCTTAATATATTGGTATGTATTAATATGCAGAGTCACTGCTAGAAAAAGGATTAGATCCCTGGGGTGCCATTTTCAGCATACCTTTTGTGTGATTTTTAGAGACCTATATAAAAATTATTTTTAGTATCTTTAGTAAGAGTTCAGCAGATTTTTTTTATTATACATACAAAAACTGTTTCCATGTATAGCACCTCTGAACATGAGGCACTGAATGCCTATATTTTTATATATTTTTTGCAAAACCTTTCTTCAGCTGAAATATGAATACAGACATAAATGAAACTTATTGATTCTGGGTCTGTACAGTGTCTATAAATATCCCTTTTGTATTCTACAAGTGCAATTGATTTAAAAGCTTTGTTGAAAACTGCTTTCCTCCCAGAGTACATCAGATAAAAAAAAGTCATTCACTGCCTGAAAACTCCACATGACAATCACAGGGATAATTCTCATGACATTATACAGCATGCTATCTAAAGAGGCACTATGACCTTAGCATGTACAGTTAGGTATTTTGGCTTTGGCAGTTTTGAAAACTAATATAATTTACTTTAATGTAGTTAATCTTTTCTTCATATAGTATAATACCTTATTATTAACAATACACTAACAAGCCATTAGTACTCCAAATTTGAAGGTATCTTTTGTAAATTTTGTACACTTTCAAAGGTCTCAGTTCACTGCTAGCTTTAAATGAATTGAGCTTGGGTAAACAGAAGTCTTATTATGGACATGGGGAAACAGATGAATTTAGTAAGTTGCTTATGGCCATGTGATGGCATTACAGATCCCACTTTTTTTTTTTTTTTTTCCCAAACATAAAACCATGTATTTCTACTTAACATTTGCCATGTCACCGAAATTAGCCTTTGAGAGTAAATCAGGACCCAAAGAAGTGCTTTCTGATTTCACATGATGTTAACTGAGTAGGCTGGCTTGATTTCTGTCCCCCTTCTTTCCTGCCAAACAGTGAAGAAACTGCTTGTTCCTTTTACAGCTGCATTTGACAAGGGTGATGACCGAAGACTTAGCAAAAAACCTGTATTCACCAGTTCTCAGGTAAACATTTATATCCAAACATTAAAAACATTCGGATAATTGCAAACAAAACTATTTTCATTATTTGTTTTAAATTAATACTAATTTTCCATATTGCTTAATGGAACTTGGTTTTGAAAACATCTGTATTTTCTTGAAAACTCTTTCTACAGAATCAGTAATGTTGGTGACTGGAAACATCTTAGGACTCAGACTGTGTTCTGCGACATTTTCAAACAGATAAGCTCAAATAAAAGGCAGGAATTTGTGTTCAGAACCTCACATTCCTCTCTTGCTACATAATGAAACTCTTCTGTTTCCCAGAGCAAATGGTTTGCTACTGAGCTAATGAATCTCTGCTATTATTACAAGCCACCATAACACTGAGTCTGTTACACTCCCTGCTCTGAAAAATATTTATCAGTGCCCTCAACAACTCTTCTATTGACGCTCACACTCAAAACTACGTTATTAATTGGTAAAAAGAAGTATGGCTTTCACATGATTTGAAAGTCTTGCATACATTGACACTGGTATCACAAAGATTCCCTTTCATGCACTTAATTCTTAAGAGAAACTTAAAAGGTTTGAGTTCCTCTTTACCTGAGAGAATCAGTACTGGCATTTCTGTGTGGATATGCTGCTGATAATGGTTAAAAACATCACATGTTGTAAAATAATTTTTGGCTTTATGTTTGTAATAATGCATAGTCTTTATTTCTTTTTGGAAATTATGCACATATAACTCAAAAAAATTTCTTACTTAAGCAGACAGTAATAATAAAAGTAAGTAAATATTACGGAGTAATTTGTCCAAAGTAAAAGTGAAACTCAGATATTTCTGTCTCCTCTACATAGAGCAGTACTTTAATATTCTTGAAAGCCAGCAAAAACCGAGCTAAAATATGTGTGTGTATGTATATACATATATATAAATCTATTTCAATGTTGAATCTGGTTGCTTTAGATCCATGTACTACTTTAAAAGTAGATGTGTTTCAGAAATTACAGATTATGGACAGCTTGGTGTTACAAACATTTTGTTTGGTGTTTTTTCAGATGCCTTTTTTTTTTCCTAGCTAAATAAAACTACTACTGCATCTGTTGGCATAAAAAATACTTCCTGGGCAGAACACAGCAAGAAAGATTGCTGGGGAGATTCTTCCACTAATCAGGATAAAATGAAATCTGATGGATTAGGAGCATCTGGACATGCATCCACCAATAGAAACACTGTTAATAAGACTTCAAAGCATGAGGATGTAAAGGGGAAAGATGGCAAAAAAATAGTTTCCAAGATTACTAAGGATTCCAAACCTGGAGAAAAAGCTGCTTTGCCAAAGGCTAGAGCTGTTATAAAGACAAAAATAGAAAATAATGGAAATGTGAAGGCTGAAAGCATGCTTACCAAGCAAGATATAGAAAAGACATCATCTGCAAGTGGACAGAAAAATTCAGGAAGCAGCAAAGGACTAAAGAATCATGAAGGAAAAATTGCAGGTGCCAGACCTAAAGTGCTGACAGTAACCTCAAGCATGCAGAACAAAACAAAGCCATTGAAAAAAACTACAGGGAAGGAATCTCCCTCCTTGGTGACTGTGGCAGCAACTTCCAGCAAGTCAGCAAATTCAAACATGGATATACAGATAGTGGGTGGACAGACAGAGGAACCCAAAGAGGATAAATCAGTAGAGGAAGGGAAAAAACAGACTGGTAATTTTTTATAATTCTTTCTTTAAAGTCCTCCTCTGATTCGTCTCAGGCTTGTTATACACTGAAAATCGGCCAGGGAAGCTTTAAGACAATCTAGTATAAATTGATAAGAGTTACATTCTTCTCCTGTAAATGGGTATAAAATTACTTTATCGTCAATTAATAGCCATCTAAAACAGTAAACATTTTACAATTTTAACATGTATGATCTTCATATATTAGATTTTTTTCAGTACTTATATGCAATGCATTTCCCCCTGTAATTAACTTTGAATTTACTTTACAGTAGTGAAAACAAAGGCATCTGTGAAGGTATCAAATGGAGTCACCACCAAAAAAAAAAAGACTGAACTTGAGGCTAATGTCACAACAAGCAGGTATGTTACAAAGCAATATGCTGCTTTATACATAGATGTGTGCATGAGCTTTATAGAGTGTATGAGCTTGGGCAGAATGGTTTCAGGTGAGCTATTAAACTTACCATTATATGTTCTGTTTACTCTGAGAGTGGTTGTCTGTGGGATGTTGTTTGCAAAAAAATTTGAGTTAGCTATTGGCAACATTGCTGTAAAGATAAAATTGGTTTGGCTTTTGTGTTGGACTGTTGCATGCTAATAATTTTTAAATTGTTATAGGTCGTTCAGAATTCTGCATACTGGAACAGTTAATGACTACACAAGGTGTTGTAAAATTACCATTTCTGGAATAGTTTAGATTAAACTGGACAGGAGACAGCTGAAGTGAAATTGTGAAATGGGTCATTATATATATTTGTGTGTATATAAATTAAAAATATATTTAATTTTTATTTTCAAAAAGTTTACTTTTTAGGTTGCATTTTCAATGTTTAGATATGTGTGCACATTAGAACAAATATATTTCTTGCTTAAATATAATTAAACATTGCTAAGCCTGGAAATAATGGATGTAATAATTTCTTTGCAGTCTGACAAAAAAACCAACAGGAAAAGGGTGTAATGAGCAAAATGTACAAGCTGTTCTAAAGAAAAAAGGGAATGTGAGTACGAATTCTGCAGCACAGCAAAAGACTCAAAACACACCTACCAATTCTCCCAAGAACCAAGGTAAAGTTTCATACAGCAGTTAAATCATCTGCCACTATTATGCAAAGCTTTGAGGTTTGTTTGGTTTTTAGCACAACTATTTGGAAAAAGCTTCTGGAGAAATCTGGGTTTTTTCCATATTTCACTTTTGGTGACAATCCTAAACTGTAAAATGCAAATTAATGTGTCAACTTCAAAATACTTAAAAGACGGTTTTCAGTGCCAGTCGGTGTTTTCTTCTGCTTGTTTAATCTGCATTGCAGAGTCTTCCATTTGCTGATCCCCTGCACTTCTGCATTTGGAACCGTGATTGAGCTCAACAGAAATTCTGTAGGTTGAGCATTTGTAATAAGCCTCTG
>WEIU01017042.1:1047-93944 GCA_013389925.1 Aegithalos caudatus | reverse complement strand
TTCAAAAGCTGCACGTCACTACTATTATTCTGAGTGTTAGTTTTTTGTTTTTTTTTAGAATTAAATTTTTATGGATGATGTTAAAATAAATACTATGCTAGTGTTAATGGGGAAAACCTACACTGAAACTGCATCTCACCCCTAATCTGCAGCATATCAAAAAATGTGATTATAATGAGAAACATATTAAAGGCCCAAAAAGAATATGACTTTTTATTGAGGCAGGTGTGTTAGATTCTCATGGCTCTGCCCTGTTTCAGAGATTAGCTAGGATGGGGGTAACAGAGAGGCAGATCCAGACTCAGAGGCTTGCAAATATACAGGAAGGCACTGATCTGACATTCACTCTCATAGTAGCTACAGACAGCAAAATTGTGGAATAACACATGTTAAGTTTGTGATTCAAATAATTTGTCTCTATACTTCTGTACCCAGACATATTATATGATCTTAATGGGTCAGGGGCAACAATTTTGTTGGGATTTCTGAACTTAGATTTCCAGTCATTTCTGCAGACCATTAAAGGTAACAGGAACAGAGGGTGTCTAATCTGTCTAATTTGTATATTTATCAAATAATCTTCTAACTTTAACCTTGAAAAAAAGTAGTGTACTCTGAGCAGGCAACACTTAAAAGAGACAGGAGCTGGGATAAAAATTTAGTATACGGTTCAGCAATTAATCATTGATGTACAGGATGACAAACACTGGCAGATTTTTGTAACATGATATAATTCTAGTTGTAATTAATAACATCATATTTTAATGCATAATGTTTAATGTATCTGAGCTCTAGGAAAGATCACCATGTACTTTTACATTTATGCTACACTGATACGTGAATATTACATCCAAAGCAACACTTGAAGGATAAAATGAAGAACATGTTTTGAATCACTAAGTGTGTTGCTAAAAACAGAATTGCAAATGTTATGACCCAAAGACTAGAATAACTTCATTAAATCACACTATTGACACCAATTTAGATATAGGGGTGTTCATATATATTTCCTCTCAATGCTGAAATCAAAAATTAAAGACATCAATAACCATGGAAATATTTACTCTCCAGCTCACTCAGGGGCCATTCTAAACTACATTTCTATCCTCTATGCTGTCATGTTATGAGCTTGGTGGAGTACCAATAGCATCAATAACACTGATAAGACCTTTACAGCAATCTGTGTACCAATCTAATACAAAACTTCCTCCAATCAGAGAAATCTGTGGATTAACCTACAGTTACTAATCCAAACAAATAAAGAATATTCAATTAACATTTCACTGTTAACTGAATTGTAATGAACACAATGCAGTTCCAATGTATTGTACATGAAAACTTTCTTCTTTGCTGTTTATTTACTAAAAACATAGTAGGAAATGTAATCTTTCTCTCTGCATTACATAGGTGTATTTAATATGTACAGAAAAAGAAGTTAAAAATAAAACCCCTAGTCTTCAATTAATAATCTAGAAAAAAATTAAACAAACAGTTGTCACCAATCATGACTGATTTCAAAATTCTGAAATTATGTGTGATTTTCCAGAAGAAGAGATTTTTTTGTTCTGTATGTGCATGATTAACTCAGCCTTGTACCTGGGTCTGTCTTGTTTAACTGTTTTGAAGAGAAGAAAGAATTATATAAAATTCTCTAGCTTTTACAGTTAAAACTTCACTGATTGTGTTGTCAGTGATGACAGGTGTCCCTGGGACACAGTGGTTAGAATTGACTGCAGATCTATATAGCTGTACTAGATTTTGTCACCTTTAAACCTCTTTTCCTTGCAACACAAGACTTTAATTAATTTGGAAAGCACCTTGCAGTCATATAAAGTCTCCATGGAAACTTTTGTTTAGTCCTTTGACCCATTTGTGTAAGACAGTACAGGCTATCAAGTGGCAGCATTTTTAAAAAATACATCTAATAAAAAAAGATCTTTGAAGGTTTGATTGAGTGATCCAATTAGGACTCAAACTTACTCTATTACTTCCATGGTGGCACAGATCCTCATTTCTGTTTTCCTCAGTAGCCCAAGGAGGACTTGCTGGTGTCTTCCATCAGGTGGGAGCCATCTCCCCCTACTTTTCTTCTTGGGCATCTTAGAAAGTTATATTTATTAACAGCAGAGGAACTCAGTTGGAATTCAAAAGGCCACAGGTGGCCAACTGCAGGTCCTAAGCAGTTCCCTAATATTTCAAGGATGGCTCCCAGGTCATGTCCCAAGGCTATACAGGAGCAGCAAAATAGTCTGGAGTCTCAGGATCAAGTAAAATCATGCCAACAAGGTTGGCATCATCAGAGAGTGCTAAGATCCAGTTATGTGCCTCACATTCACAGTGAGAGCTGTGGGGAGCCTTCAACAACTGACCAAGAACAGCTCCCAAACCTCTGACATGTGAAGATGAAGGTTCTGGCATGTGGCCTGTGGGGTTGAGGAGGTCTGCCCATGTCTGCTACATACACAACATAAATTTCTACAGTGATTGTGATGGTTATTTAACACATATCATAAAGCAATCTTAGCAGTTACAGTGGCTTTCTCCCCAAAAAAGCAGACATCTTTACGTCAACTGCTGCATTTTCTTTTGAGTTTGGTAGAATGTGGGAACTCAGAAAACATTTTTTAAGCTGTCATCAAAGAGAAGAAATGAAAATGATTATTACTAGACACTCTGTAGTTCTGTCAATGAAATGCTAAATCATTTATTGTAAAACATATGGGGACAGGAAGAATTGAAGGCAAAATAAAGAGTGTGCCTTCTGTGCAGGGTCCTCAGAATTATAAATTGAGACCTTGGAGGGCTGTGTTAAATGGAACTAACACTATGCAGGGCAGAAATGGATTTTCTTAAGTAGTTCCATATAATGGGCTTGGTAGCTTTGAGAAATGACTTTTCCTAATGGTCATCCTATTGATGTAGAGCCCAAAGACAATTTTTCTAATTAAGCAATAAATTACGGCTGTAGCAAAGCCTGGTAACTCACTGTTAGATCTATGCAGATCACTGAAACTTCAGATTGCTAAGGACTCAACAAGCCTCTTACCTAACTTTACTCATTAATTCTTGCTTCTCCACCTAATTTTTCTTAGGGCTCTTAGATCAAAACTCTTCCCTCAGACCTCACAATGTCACTCAAAATGTAGGTAGTTTTGGCTTGCAGATTATAATTACCACAATAATTTTAACAGCTTCTTACCTCTCCTACTCTTCCTTCTCTTTCCCCCATGAAATTGAAAGTGCCTTATTACTGCTTTGCTCTCTGTGGTGGTCTTCCTTTATTTGTATTTTTTTTTTTCAATTTTCTTTTTTTTCCTTCTGGGGGGCTGGAGAAAGACACTGCTGATACGCTGTCTTTTGTTGAGATATGTAAGATATGACAATGTTTGATTCCTCACAGATCACTGGGAGGCAGCCAAAGGGCATATTCCACATGCTATGTAAAGGTAAACCTGCTTCTTAACAGCCACTTATATAACTTCAAATTGCTTCAACTGACAGAGGCAAGACCTAAAACTTGCTTCTAGACTTTCCATTGAAATGTTCCAGCAATCCTTCCTTCTGCAGTAAACTGGCTAGCAGACAATTTTATCAAACTTCACTTTTTTCTTTGCATTGTAAGGGCTTCTGAGATGTCTGTATTTAAGGAAGAAGACCTCCACACCCACTAATACAGTCAGTGATATTGTCAGTGCAGGAAGGTTGAAAGGAGATAGGAACATTTGTTAAAATGGAAAACTATGGGGTATTCTCTCCTTGGTACAATTTCTTACTTAACTTCATGCAACTGGTTTGTAACTTGGGTGGAGGACTCATGATGAAAACACACTACATAGTGACTAAAAGTTCTCAACATCCATAAAAATCTCTGGCCTTTTACAAGCTTCTTATGCTTCTAGCTTCAGCAGTTTCTAAACAAGCTGAATAGAAAAATGACACCTTATAGAAAACAGAATTTCATGTCCCATTTGGTCACTTTCCATGACACAGGCAGAAGCAGCTCATTTTCTAACACATCCTCAAGCTCATGCAGGGTCTTTATCTACTTCAACTTATTCATATCCACATATATTTGTAGAAGCAGAGGCCAGGGTTGGCATAGGCATGCCATTGATTTCTACAAAAGCATAACATGGTCGCTTATTTTCTCTCTCTCCTACAAAGAATTGCATTTGCATTTTTTCATTAACAGAAACAGCTTAGCCAAATGTTTTTAAGTGTTCAAACAAATTCAGAACTTAATAATGCAGGGAAATTATAAGAATGGTTATTTTCAGCCTACAAAGTACTTCTGAAAAACAGGAAACTCCCTATCCCAGCTTCCCAAATGGTCCCTTAGCCATGTATATTTGCTGATATCACACCAACAGTCAGAAAAACCTGTGAAAATCTGTATTTTAGCTTTTACAATCCTAAATACATTTAAGAACTGAGGTATCATCACAGAATCCTTTTGCATTTTCCCTACTTCAAATTCAAAAGCTTTTTGTGTAAAATTCTATTAGTATTCAAGTTTCCATTAAAATTTTTAAAAGCTTCTACAAATAGGGAATTGCAAATAATTGACTTTCACTGTGTCACTGCTATAGTTACAGAATATCAAAAGATGAGACAAAATACCAGACAATTCTTTGGAAGAAACATTCTCATTCATTCTAAATTACACAGAAATTTCAATAGGCATCCTATAGAAAAGTAAGGTTTCCAAATCTGCAGTTCCACTTATCATTCTTTTTGCAAGAAGGTTGTACTCAATTGCATAGTTATTGATAGGAGATGTAATCACAGTTAAGGTGCAAGGTTCTAGTCTGAATGAAAGTCCAACTTTAAAAAACAGAAACTTTAAAAGATGTGTGCAGTAGTGTAATGTTTCAAAATAAAATAAATCCAGCCTTTCCTCCTTAAAGCCAAAATTTTCTTTGCTCAGTCTGTACCTTATCTCTTCACCAAAGCACAAATTGCCTGACCTCAAAAGGCAGTATATGCTAGCAAGTTTTTATTACGGGGAGCACATGCCTCTGAGAACACATGAAAAATAAAAGAGGGAAATCTTGTCACTTAGTAAAATAAATTCACCAAACTCAATCTTAAACATAAACACCCAAGACTTGATAATAGGAAGTCTCTCTTGAAGAATTTGATTTGTGAATATCCACTTACTAAAGGGTATCAAAGAATACAGTCACTTATTCATTTCAGCTAGCTAACTTCCAGTGTACCAAAGAATGCATGTAACTGACATTTCTGAGCACTAAAATATTGTGTCAAGAATTAAATCCTAGCAGGCTTTGCCAAGGACTCACTGGTGGATTAGAAGGAACTTCAGAAACCAGACTAATCCTCTTCTCTGTCACATAGTCTACCAGATATTTTAAAGCAATGAGCTATGGGCCAGTGCAATACTGCAATAGCATTTGAAGTAATTAAAAAAATATTGACAGCAATCAGATTAATTTAAGACTGTTCATCTTTCTACATGTGATCCTCCCTTGACAGAAAATTAATAGCTCATGAAGATGTTGCAAATGGATGTAAGAATTCGTTTTTTGCTGAGGAGCTCTGCCACATTACATAGCCTTTTTACAGGAACACAAAGATAAAAATAAATGGAAGAATAATAATTCTGTGTTCAGAAAGCACTGATTCCTGATGAGCTTCTAGAAGTTCCTACCAAATTATGAGAATCCTTGTTGAAGGGATTCCTGCAGTCTAAGGATTTCCTGTCATTTGGCAATAGTAGCTACAAAGACAAGTAAGATTCTTTTCACATAAAACAACTGAGACAAAAAGTACCCTCAATTTCCACAATACCCTGTTTTTGCAGACTGTTTGCTATTTCAGCAAGCTGAAGATACTTCAAGAGATTCTGTATTCTGGTTCAACCATGCACTTCAAAGTAAGAGATGAAAGGGGGGAGAGGTGTACAATGATGAATTACTTCTCAACCTACATTTCTGCCCATCCTTTAAGTTTGCTATGATTTATAAAAATATAGCTTGGCATTTCAGGAAGAAAAATTTCTTTCCTCCCTCCCCTGCTATCTAACACATATATCTTCCATAAAACAGGCTCTGAGTGAAAATTATGACCAGCTGTAAGATTGTGTTTCTCTCTGCTACTGAGAGAATTTCTAACAGCAGTGAACTCAGTAACTGAGGGTCTAGACTTTGCAGGATGTACCTCAGAAGAGTTAGAATTGCTGTAACTCTGGAAAGAAAACAAGCTTCTTCTGAACAACTGTGCAGGGCAATCTCAATCTATGCCATTCTCAAGGAACTTCCACCAGTATGTACAGAATTAAATACCTATTATATTTTTAATAGCTGCCTAAAGGATGCCTCAAGCAGGAAGACAAAAAAATAAGTTAAACCAGAAATCCAGACAGAGTTTTGCTAGTGGCAGAGGAATAAGATTCTTTTATTAGTCTCCTGTTCTGCTGCAGATTATTACAGACCTGGCAATAGGGCAGGTTAAAAAAAGTTCAATTAACCTGCCTTTTTTTGCCTTAGACTTCTGGTAACTAATTCTGAAATGTCAGAAGGTACTTTAAAAATAAAATTTAATTTGTGCTGTCTCAAATGTGTCGTGACAACATGTTTCAATTTTTATAATTAAATAATGTTCATGCCATCCCTAGGAATCTGCCTTAGAGGCTGAAGCCAGCAATCAGAAAGCATTTACATTAACCGACCAATAAAACATTTTCTGAATTGTGTTTTTTTAGAACCTGTGATGTATAACACAGTGGTACACAGTAATCTTCCCGGCTATGACATATTCAGCTACACAGCTCTTATTAAAAGAAAGGAGAAATTAGAAACCCAAAGAGCTGGAACAAAGAATTACGCCCATGCTAAAGCACAAATGCCTAAATTGGCTACCAGTGTGACCTCCCATTTTAAATGGTCAGGTCACATATTAAACATACTCCCCTCCTTACTCACCTAGATGAGAGAATATTTCTAAGTATTATTTTTAAAGTCTTTGTGTGTTGGATAAGAACATAATTTCAGTGATTTCTTTATAATCTGGAGGTAGAATTTTTATATAGACTTAGAAAGCCACAGCTGGTGGCAAGAACAAGCTCACGTCAAAGCAGCTTTCAGAGACAGAGCATATGCAGAAGGCAAACATCTGAAATACAGCCCTGATATCCCAGAAACCTTCTGTCACTTAACAAGGTACTACCTGTCACAGGTACTGGAACAGCTGACTGCAGATATGTTTTGACCTGTGGCTAATGGAAAGCATTTCCTACTGGCATTTGAGCCATCAGCTAGTTCAACTGAGCTCCAAGGGCTCAAACACAAGGACTCCTGCCAGTGTTCCTACCAAATGTCTCTTACTAGTTTTAAATTGACTTGATTCAAGCAATTCAGCCTATAAGCAATTGTGAAAAACATTCAAATATGTGAAGGCATAGAGGAAAAAAAATCAAAAGACTAACAATTCAGGATGTTATTGCCTGAATGTTAAGTGACGTCCCTCTTTTATGGCACAGAAGAGGGAATTACTTCATCTGAACAACAACAAAACATGCAGAAATTAGAAATGAATTCCCATTGAGATAGCTTTGTGTTAAAATGCAAAAAAATACAATTTGCTTAAAAACTGTTGGCACATTTGAAAACGAGTTTCAGTATAATCTCCATTGAAGACCCTTTTGGCCACAGTTTCACCAATTTAGTACCTTCAATACAAGTCATTCAAGTATTGTAGTGTTCCCTCACCAGAGCAGACATTTTCAAGGAGTGTCTGAAATGAAACACAGGAATTCTGACAAAGAAGGCAGACATTACCATGGTGGAAGCACAGATATATACAAGATCCTACTGGATGTAAGGTTTTAGCATTTGATGACCCTGCACTACACTTAACACCAGTACTAAAACCAGAAGAATCTCTTCTGTCTGCGCTCATACAGCTGAGGAGACTGCCTTGTGATGTGGGATCCTTCCCTTGTGCTCTGTTTTGAGACATCAGGGAATCAGCTCCCAGTATAGGCACCAGGCACTCCAGATCTGCCTTCCCCTCATTAACACAGTCAGTGTCCAGCTGCAGAAAGAGGTTTTCCCTTTAAACAAGGACAGGACACTTGTGCCATTCAGATGATCCCGTGTGAAGCTCCCATGGCTTACCTTTGCCAACAGAGCCCTGGGCACCTTTCCACTAAGCCTGCTGGACAAGGAAGCTGGAGGGCCTTACAAAACAGCAGCAACTAAAAGCCCTGAGCATTGATCTGTTCAGCAGACACCAAAAAGGGCTGTACAGCCCTGCACAGCCAGCTGGGCTTGAAGATAGAAAGAGGAGCTGAGTGATGCTACTTCATCTTTTGATGCTCTCTCTCTAATCATCTCAGGGAATTCTTACTCCCCTAAGAGAATTCTCCAGCTCAAAATTACACTTTTGGGTGGGTTTTTTGTTTGGATTTTTGTTATTTTGTTTGTTTGTTTTTTCTTTCTCCAGCAAATAAAAGACACTTTGAAGGATTTTGGAAAAAAAAATCAAACTTATGTTTTAATGCATTCATTATTCTGGAACCCTACTGCTCTTTAAGATAGAAGCAATGATTTACGATGTGTATTTTGGGGCTATTCCTTAAAGGAACAACCAAACACAAGTAACACTTTTAAAACAGTGAGAGGTATGCCAAATGCAAAAGTACTTCTATTGTAATAATAAGTAATGTCAACACTACAGCTGTAATGGGAAGTTCCAGGAACACGCTTAAACTAAATTCTTCTTGGCTCAGAGCCATGCAAATATTTCTTTTCCACATTCCCATCAATTACAGAGTATAGTAAGTGTTTTTGTGCTTAAGTGCACTATTACAGGGGACACAAATAAGCCCTTTTTCTTCCAGTGGTTGGAGCTAACATTTCTATAATATCATATTACACTTGGCAGACTTGAAGCACACTCAGATTTTTACTTGTGTTGCATTAGTAAGCCACACCATTTGAATCAACTGAAAATAGGTAGTACAACTGCATGTCCTATCCAGACTACACATGTTTACAGTGTCCATAGAGTAGTTTTTACTTCGATAGTGGTATAAGTATTCACACTTGGGGAAATGGAGAACAATTATTGTTAATTGTTTATGTCCAAATGAAAACAGGTATCTACCATGAGAGAAATGTTTTAATGAAAAATTACATTGTAGAGCTCAGCTGCCCTTTTAAATACATGTTTTAGACTGACAAATTTATACTTAGACTTTATTATGACAATTAATAATCTTATTAATAAAAAAAGCTAACCAGAGGTATGCACACACTTTACATGCTTTTCAGAGTGAAATAAATCACCCTCACAAGCACTGCCTTCCATCACTGACAAAGTCTATTAAAATGTGAAAAGACTGTAGAATTGCAATGTACTCTGTGTATCAGCTTAGTCTGCCTGTACCATGCATTCCTGTCTTCCCTTGAAGAAGCCACAAATCAAAGTATGAATGCATTAGGATAAAAACAAAATTACACATTTCTGAAGCTTCCAGTTCCATGTGGAGTGCACAACAAAGACTCATCAAAAATGGAGTTTCTGCAATACTCGTGTAAAAAACAAATGTCCTATGGAATTAATCATTATCATTAAACATGAAAAATTATCAATGGAAACCATGTTTCCAAAATGGTTTTTCATCCATGTTTCAACCCTTCAGCTCATATGACCATCTTAGAAAACAAATCAAGGTATTTCACCAAGAGATAAGTATCACATTATTAATTTTCTGCCTGTTCTTACCAATCATTTACACACAACCTCACAGGGAGTAT
This sequence comes from Aegithalos caudatus, assembly GCA_013389925.1. Taxonomy (NCBI): domain Eukaryota; kingdom Metazoa; phylum Chordata; class Aves; order Passeriformes; family Aegithalidae; genus Aegithalos; species Aegithalos caudatus. The sequence continues at coordinate 84,162 of WEIU01017042.1, read as the reverse complement.
CTGACCATACAAAGACAGCAGCTAGCCAGATACACAGGTAGGGAGGTTAGGGAATTCTCTTCAAGCCAAACTGCTAAACTCCATGAACTGAAAAGCCTGACCTTACACATCAGACTGCTACTGGCAGGAAGTATCTCACCAGTGCAAGGATGACAGTGAGGCAACCACAGCAGTTAGAAATTGTTAAATGTGAAATCACTAACATGGTGATCCAGGAAGACAGCACGGTTTTATGGACAGCTTTATGTCAGATGGTAAAGAGGAACATATTTTCTTGAGGTAAATTTGATCTCAATTGCAGTATCAAAAACTGTAGAATTATCATATCTGTACGTATTAAAGTAAGCACAAATAGAGTTGAAATAGATTAAAGCTCTCAAATGTCACTATAGTACATTGCTTTTTTACTACAGTTGTACAAGTTAGGTTTTATTTGAAATAATTTGCATGGTAGAACTATCCAGAGACCTTTATTTTACTCTTACCTTTCACATGGAAAGGCAACTATTGCCCCAAACCCCTGCTGCATACCCAGCTGAAGAAAGATTTACTCCATCTAAAGGTGATAAAATTTACCATTCCTTCACAGTGGCATGAACAACCAAGGCAGGGAAAGGTGAAAAACTGCAGTGCTAAGACAGTTCACAGTCCCTTTTAAAACCAACTTTAAAGAAGCCTTTATCTCCTACTCTACACAGCTGGTCCAGACTACCTACAATATAACCATGGATTGGATGCTGAAAGCACCCATCTAACCGGGCCACATGAGGTACTTCAGGCTCACTGATCTCCTTTCCACTACATGCCTAAAATTTGAGCAGTGCAGAAGGTATGATCTTCATCATCAGTGCACAAAGAAAGTAGCTGTAGCCCATTTTTGACCCCTCTTTCTGAGACAAGAGTACAACAGTATTTTCAGACAGAAGGAGTACAACATATTAGTCTTTATAAGATGTGTGGGATCTCAGTAGTACAAAATCTTAGCCCCCTGGTTGTAGGTGACATATGGAAAACACATGGACTTACTGACAATTCTTTGATTAATTTTCTTAATTCCTTGTGCCCATGCTTCTTCGCAATACTTTCTGGATCATCTCCATATTTATTGGTTATTTTGCAAGCCCGTGTGGCCTCAGGACAACTGAGTAGAAATGTTGCAAGGTTCTTCAAGCCAAACCTGGCTGCACAGTGAAGTAGGGTAGGAAATTCTTCCAAATGGCTATCTGTATAATGGAAACAAAGTCTTAAGAAACAAAAGTTCTGCTTTTATAGAATACCTTCTTCTATAAACATCTTTTGAATATAATGCTGTGGAATCACATTTATCAAGCTTCCAATATTGGACTAAGACCCAAAGAATTATTTTTTCAGTTAACAGTTTTACAGTGCCTATACATATATCAATAAAGGAGCCTTTGGTGTAACTGAGAAAACCCCTTTTTATCCTGACAGAGGGATTTTAAAGCACTTCAATTCTATTAAGAAATAAGCTTTCTTGCAAAGGGCAGAAAATTCTGTAGCCAAGACATGCTTTTGCTTAGGTAGAATATTTTTGAGTGGGACATTTTACAGGTTTGTGATGCTATGTTTTGATATTAAAAATAATTTCTGAAAACTCACAAGACTACCAGACACATGGAAAAATTGCTTATTCCTGTAATAAAAAATCAAAGAATTTAAAGATGAATGTATTAGGCAAAAGTTTTTAGGATTTATCTGAAATAACATGATATTGATTTCTATCAAAACCATTTTTACATTGGAGAACTGGGACATTCAGCATCTTCCTGTATTTTAACTCTTTGAGTGACCACAAGTTACATACAACAACAACCAAACAAGCAACAACAAAGAAAAAGATTTCAAGCATAAAAAATACTTCTCTTTGCATTCATACTCTGCTTTCTGATTACCTGTGGTTTGCTGTGTACCAACTGGTCTATAAATTAGTACGCAATGTATCTCTTCTCCAGGCATGCATCCAGCCTGCCCCAGGCACCATCAACTTTTTGCACCCAGAGAGTCTTTCCTACCCCAGTGCACGAAGGAAAGCTCCCAGTCTGCTTTGAGCCTGGCTCCTGCTAGGGTTCAACTGACAGTCCCTAATTCATTTTATTCTCCATCACTGCCCTCTGTGCAATTCCAGTGATTTACTTGTTCCCATGATTTCTTTCTTGAAGAGCTCCAGTCTCGTTAACTGGGCCCTGTAGAGAACCGACTCCACCACACACATGGCTCTCTCCTCAACCTTCTCCAGCATTACTGTAACTATTTTGGGACAACAGGACAAGAGCTGCATATGATACTCAACTTTGGGGTGAGCCATGTAATTCATGCATTGCTATAATTATGTCCTGTTTTGTTCTCAGTTCCTTTCCCAAGAATTCCTAGTATTTCATTAGCTTTTTGATCTGCTGCCTAGCAACAAGTTGATGTTATCATGGAACTGCACGGTTTTATTTCTCAGTGCTAATTATCTGCTCAAATCCTCTAATTTTGGATACCATAGGACTGCATTTTTCACTTGCACCACTTTGAGAGGTCTAGTAATTATGCAGTAAAATGTCAGATGATATTCATTACAGGTAAAGCCATTCTCTCCACCCCCATTAGCCTTTTTCCTTACTACCCAGAACACTTTGTATCACTAGCAAAAAGATTCTTCCCAGTTGCCTGCTTCCTGATTTTGGTCAGTTATTCAGCCACACCCAGTTAGTTACTGACTCTTAAAAAAACCTGCAAGAACCTCATAAAGCCAGACTTTACATTACAGAAGACTTATTTTATTAACATTTCTGTTAGTTTGTCCCATAAAGATAACACATGAACATGCTTCCAGGTCACAAGGTTGCCTGAGAAACTGGGTTTTGGCATCAACTGCTGGTTTGGTCACACCTTCTAGTACTAAAGAAATTAAATATTGTATTGCTAGAAACCCAGATATTCTACTTCAAAATTTCCTCAGAGCTCTTAAAGAATGCCAGTTAGTCCTGGTGATTTCTTTGTGTTCAACCTGTCTGTTTTTGCAACAATTTCATGGTTCTTTCAACTCCAGACAGTCTATTTTCATATGTCTCCTATCCAGGACTACAGCTTAGGAATTTACACAGTTTCTTCTATCTTTCTTGAGTTTTATTTTATATCCCTGTCATCAATTGTCCTACAGGTTATCCAGCAAATTTTCACTCCATAGTGTGCTGGAAGAAGTTACAACACCTTTTGGAAATCTCTTAGCTGCCAGTCTTTAAAAAACTTTATAATTTTTACATTCTTCTGCATAGTGAAATTTGGCTCAGCAGCAGTGAATTTGTGAACCTCCTTGCCCACCCTTTTTGCTCCAGCAGAATCATAATATGGGAGAGAGTAAAATCTCACCCCATCATTGAATATAAGGAACAAGAGCAGTTCTTGGAATAGGCATAGGTAAGTACTAACTGAGAAAAAAAAATGTTAGGGCAATTTTGACTGCATTTTGGACAAAGAATATTCTAGCACTATGCCACTCCAATATTATTTTGACAGATGGAATTTGAGTGGGCGACAATTTAATCAAAAGTCCCATTAATAACCCTAAACTGATTTTTAAACAAATTTAGTGCTGCCTGACTTTTGTTTCCACCAGGCAAAGAAATACCTAATCAAGAAACTATAAATACACAACACCTGTGTAAATTAAACCACTTGTTTTAGAAGCCATGGCAGGCTGAACTTCCATCTGCAAGGATATGTGTTGTAGTTTATGTTCCCTTGTAGTTGCAGTGTGCTTTAAAATCCTTTGGGCTACAATAGGCAATCTTAAAACTGCATAGCAGCTAAGGTTTTTGAGACAAGTAGATGCTACAACTTCTTTACTCAATATTGCTCAACATTTAAAGTTCCACAAACTGGATTTGATCTGTCATTTGAAGAACTATCCTTTTTAGCCAGAGTACATGCATTTGACTTCTTATTTTTGTCTAGATTTTTCTAAATGTAGGAAAAAAACAAGATGCTCTTTAAAAAATGTTCAAACCTGAGCTGATATTTTAAAAAACTTCCACAGATCCTCAAACTGCTTTTCATAGTACTTGTGGGTTTTGCTATTTTTTAAAGATGCCCAGCAATGCATTAGGTGTTGAGAAATAATTTTAAAGAAGAGTAAATTTTATGAAGTTTACTCAATAGTTTGCACCCTGTTAGGAGACACCAGAAGGTCAGATATAGTCAGTAAAAAGAACCTTAACACAGTATTTATAACATGCTCCAAATGAATTTCCACTCATACTAATGAAACCCCCCCAAAATGGTTACAAATCTGAAAGGCAATCAAGTTTATATAACCAATGGACTGGATGCTATGATTTCTTCACCAACAGAAAGAGAAGAGTAGGTGGTATTCATAAGGATGCTCTAGGCAGGTACATGCCTAGAATGCATTTCTGCACTCTTAAAGTAATACAAAACAGAGGTATTCCAAAATCCCTTCAGCTCCTTGTGCTTGAGCTGGTTTTTTTTCTGGTCACCACTCAACTCCTTCCTAGCTGAGTTTGCTATTCAGGCATATCCTATGCTTACATACTTTGAACATTACAGGAAACTAAATCATTAACAAATGAAATACCTCAGCAACCCATGCAGGATGGTAAAAAGAAATAAATTTTAAAATCAATTTCCTAAAACAAGCTTTTTCTTTTATATTGCTCCTTGTAGTAAGGAGGAAAGAAAGGTTGTTATCAGGCAGGAAAATTTTAAAAGCAACATTGGTGGTATAGTGAGATCTTGTACATAAAACTCAAAAAGGAAATAAGTGATTCAAATGGACAGTTTTAGTCTCTTCTGCTCATGGACCTGAAGCTTGGTGGCATCAAGTTGTGACACAAGGAAAAAAGTCATTATGAGGATCCACAGACAACTGAGCTTCAGTAACTCCAGACAGTTTTCAATACTCTGATTTTCAGGCACTCAAGTGGCAGCACCTTGCACTCACACAAAATAGGACACAATCTTCAAGGGCCAAACCTTCCCAGACATGCTGATAAACCCTCCCCCAAAGCACTGAACTACTTGAGGCTACCTTAGTACAGTTCTTGTCTTGATAAATGTTGTACTGACAGTGAAGATGGCTGTTTTTGTTTCAGCAACCTCAGCAACACTTCAATGACATTTCTGTATGCAGCTGTGGTACCAGTAGTAACTCTCTGCTAATAATAGCTAGTAATAATTAGCTAGTAACATAAGCTAATAACTTTGTCTCCCATGCAGTGAAGGGAAAAAGATCCTTGGGCGTGGCCTCTCAGAAACTTCTAGCCCAAATCCATACGTAAATTATGACATATAGTAAGGTTAATGACCTCAAAAGAGATGACTGAAACCTCCTGGTCTTTGTTTTCTGCCCTCATTCTGAAGAGACACCACTAATTTTTTGAGTCCCTCCCAAGTCACTAGGAAAAGGGGAAGAATATATTTCTTTCCACCAGGTTCTACAGCAGAAATCAATGATGACTATGGGTACCACTGTCAAAATAACAGGTAAGAAAAGCCCAATACAAGATCTATTTGTGTTTGTTTTTAAAATTATAACTGTTCTTTAATTACCAATTCTCAAAATTGAGCTGAGCTCTTAAGACAAACTAGATGTTCTGCTGTAAAGAAAATTGCATCATACCATGTTTAACTACTTTATTTAAAGTTTTGTTTTATACACAGTAGGAAAAGGCTGTAATTATTTGAAAGAAGCCCACATGCTTCAAGGCAGAAAATACCATTCCCGAACTTGCAAGTTTGTCACATTGAATTGGTGAAAATTACTGAAAATTCTATCTGCTGTGAAACTGGAACAACTGGTATATTTCAGCTAATTATACAGAACTGAGCAAACGTAGTAGTTAAAAGGGTAAAGTAGTGAAAAGCTTTTACTCATCATCAGTCCTTTAATGGAGAATGTTAAGAGAAAGGCTGATTGGCACCTACACTAAGAACTGGTTAGCTGGAAGGAAAGGTTAAAGGGATGTCCTCAATGGGACGTTTTAAAGTGCTCTAAGGTGGCTTCTTCAACTTTCAACTTACATTGAGGCCAGTGCTTGCTTTTAATTAAAGTTCTATTTGATATATACAAGGTTAAGAGGGAATTGCTTGGGGGTTTTTTTGTATGTTTTCTCCTGCCATAATCCTTTCTCTTCTCTGCAGAGAATTCTGAAAAACCTCAGCCATAAAACAGCACAAAATCTAATATTGCTGTATCATAGCATTGTCTTAGCCTGTGGGAATTTTCATAAAATTGCAGTAAGGAAAGAGCAGCCTACAGTGATATTTCTGCACATCTTGTAAGACATCCTTCTTTTATTTCCCAGATTATTGAAACAGGACATGGTTGTTTTTCTTAGCAATTTAAATAGCACCTAAGATGACTTCTACAGTGCCAATACCAGGACCTTCTCCCTTCCCCCATTATTCTGCCAGAAGCTAAAAACCTAGACTCTATTTCTTCTTTTGGGATAGGTGTTTCACCTTGGAGAAAAAGAATTACAGAAATCAGGATAGGATTTACTATGTTGCTAGAAGTTTTAGGTGACAAAAAAAGCACTGTTTTCTACAAAGCAAGTTCAGGACTTGTCATAAGCATCAGTAGTTGAGTTTAATTACAGAAATAATAATAGATAACTTGTAAAAAATGAAAATAAATTAATAATGGAAAATGAAACAGGTTTTCCTCAAGTAAATTGCTCTTTTTTGGGCAGGAAACTATGCAACAAAAATTCCCAAATCTGAGGATTCTAGGAATCAGGGCTTTCCAAGAAGAAACATATTTCTCAAGAAATATTTTGAAATACGAGTTTGAATTTGTTAGTATGCCTTGATTGGATTCTCTTACCAGAATATAAAGGAATAATTTACATACAATATACCCTGAAATCAATTCAGTATGGAATGTACAGTATTTCAGACAGTATTTCCACCTTTTCACAAGGGATGACACCAACACTAAAAATCCCAGACAAGTCTTGGCTTTGTCTCCAGTTAATGCTGTTTGTTAAACACAATATTTTCCAGTGGTTCATATTCAGTCTGCATTTAGCTTGCTCCTCTCTATCAGAGTTAACCTTTTGCATCTTTGCCATCTCTCTTGACTTTACCAGCCTAGACATTGACTGCTTACAAGTACTGCATTATCATGCTAAAAAAATGTTGAACAGCCATTTGGGGGATGGGAATGGCTCCTTAAAAATTATGTAAGCAAACACGCATCTCATGATGTTTTGATCTAAATCACTGTCTGTACAGGAAACCATCATACTGCATTTTAATTTCATTATATCACATGCCTTTTTCATTTACTTTTACACTCCCAAATTTTTAAGCTGCACGCTTTGTGAGAAGTCAAACCATGCAATTCATTAGTTATCCAATAAGTTAATCATAAGTTCTTCATTCTTGGTTAATTTTGAGGTCATATTGAGATCTTTCAAGTGCAGCAAATGATCAGCAGTACCCTGAAGTGCGAGAATGTTCAAATAAAGCATCCATGTACAACAGTACAGAGAAAGGTTCCTCTTCCCTTTCAGCCTCATGCTGAAATCTTGCACTACTTCATTCACTACTGGGCACATCTAGTGGCTGTTTGGGATGCTTTTATGAGAGTCAAAGACACAGGTTTATATACCTTTCAGGCAGAAGAGGGACAAGAATCTAAGCCTCCCACATTCTGAGTGCTTCCAGTGTGGCAAACACATCTTTCTTTCATGAAGGATCTGGGCATAGAACTTTGCCCCTTTGCTTTGGGCCATACCCCAAACCAGTTCATTTTAAGGTCACTATTGGCTCAAGCAGTCAACTTGCTTTTGAAACACACAGGGTTTTTTGGGGGCCATAGCAGGTAGGTTAGCATTATCCTCAATATTCAAAAACATCATCAGATCTAATAGTTATTAGAGAAATGAAAAATCTTTTGCTGATCAACTAACATTTCACAATGGGAAAGACTCTTGAATCTGTGTTATCCACCCCCATCCTGCAGTCTTGCACAGGAAAATGTCAAGGACAGGCACCTCATTTATTTGCTTCCACTAACTTTGACATTTAAGCTCATTTTTACATTACAAATTCCATCATATTTATCTAATACAGAGGAGTGAATTTCATCAACAAAGAAAAGGAAAGGAAACATGATGGTAATCCCAGTAGTGCTACCTTCAAAATTTGTTTGTATTTGCTTATGAGAAGTGGTAGTTTCACTGATTGTAGAGAGAGTATTTCTCCCAAAACCATAGTCCAGCTACACAAAACAGAAGTCAAGCAGCATCCTGAACACATCTCTCTCAAGTATTTTAGAAGGAAAACACATTTTCTCGAGTATTGTTTTTCCCCAAAAGTTTCTTTTAAAAGCTGAGGTTTAATACATGTTTGAAATAACATCATAATGATGCTTTCATAACACAAGCTAAATAGCTACACTCTTGGTTAATTGCAAACCAGTTTGAATCTCTAGTAAGTGGTTAATGAATTCAATCAGGGCCCTCCATTTGGTACTAACAGCAACTTATGTTGATGCACGACTGAATTGTGCATATACTGTATCTACTTTATAGAGAAACCCTATTTTAACTCACTGGCATGCCTTCTTTTAAAAATTAAAAATAACAAAACTATCTTTTTGCCAGAAGTAATGAAAACTATTAAGTGAATAGGTTCTAAAAGTGACTGGAGAACTTGAATGTTGTTCTAAGATCAAAAACCATCCCTTCTCTTCAGATAAAGAAAACTTTCAGATTTTCCCCATGCTTTTTAAAAAGTGAAGTTTAAACTGCATTGCAGAAGAGCAATTAGTACAAAACATAATGTACAGGCATTTCCACATGACTCTTATTGTCAGTTTTCTCTGTAAGTACAAATCTGCTCAGCTGTAAAGCTGTCAATTAATTAAATTGTTAATCTATGTGCAAATAGTAAATCTAAAGCTGATCAAAAATCCAGAGAAGTATAAATACAAAGTACTGAGTCACAAAGTAATGACTTACAAAATTCTTTCTCCCATTTTTTCAGCTTATATTGTCTTTATTGTTGATTCTTCCATTTCACTAGAGGCTTTCAATACTTAAGGATTGCCTTATTAACATTTGTAAGTAATAACCATAGCATCAGTAATAAAAATCAATACATAGAACAAGTGACTCACTAGCTTGGTGATGGTGCTTTTCTTCACTTTGGAATGGGCTGAATTCAAAAGTAGGTATTTTGCTTTTCAATAATGAAGTCAGAACATTGTCTACCTTCTCTACAGAAGAAAATTTCAATGCCTGCTTAAAAGAAAGAAAAAACAGAAAAAATATTAGTGCACTTGTTACATATGTATTTTTAACTTTATCCTCAGAGTGCTGATGAATCAACTTACTCAAAACAGTGTTATGGCAAACTTTGTTTTAGTAAGAGCAGCACAGTTTTTGAAAACTAGAGAAGACATATTTTAATACAAAAGAATAAGATGCATAAACGTGCATTATAACATATGAAGTTCAGTCATGACTTAAAAACTTCTGGATTTAGTGTAAGGACCAGAAGATCTATGTTAGACTACAGCAGTAATTCAGGGTGAGTTTAAAGATTGCAGTATCTCTCTGTTACCCAAAACTTTTACCTTGAGATTGTGGACTTGTCTAGGTAGGAAACAGCTTCAGTTTCATCAGCCAAGAGAGAACAAGAAACTGGTATCAACCACATAGATCACCTTCCTACTAAACAAGCAGTCTTCAGACAAGGGAAATCCACACTGACTTTCAGGAGATTTTTGAGTGCCTCTTTCTGGAGAGAAGGCCAAGATCTACACCAAATAACTTTCAAGGTAGACATAATTAAATATTTCTTTGCCTGGCCTGACAGAGAAGCCTGACTACAGAGATTTGAAGGGTAAGGATATTTTACACCAATACTACAGCTCTAGTCCAGCCTGGGCACCAAAAGGAGCTCAGACATAGCAGAGAAGATGTCAGGGAGAGTTGCTTTACTCTGCTCAGGGTCAGTAGCCCTGCTGTAAAGTTTGCCTTCCCACAGCTGGACAGTTGCTAGTCAAGATGATTCTGGGATGACTAAAATGGAACATCTTCAGACATGCTTAGCATTTGAATTTAAAAAGGAAGCCTATGACTGACGTGCTGAGGAGAAAATGACAGGAGGGTGTACTGATGAAACATGAAGTTTAATTCCCAAGACTGTTCAAAGGGAATAAGAAAAGTAAGTATGATGTGATCAGAAAATATCGAATGCAAAGGCAGGATATGATTTTCATCCAACTCCTACCAAAAATTAGAAGAGATATTTATTTAGAAGATAGGATTCTAACAATATGATTATTTTTCACCTAACTAACCTTGATCCTTCCAATATTAAGAAGTGTAAAAACCATTGCATTTCTTTTCACACTCTTTCTGTGCTGCCACACTACATTCTCAGCAATTTTATCCAATAATTATGAATACATATAATAATCTTCAATAAGCAAAGTAATAAGAATTAAGAAAAGACTTCACCTAGGAAAAAAGATCTTTGAGGCTTGATCTAGAATAAAAATCTAATCCAAGTACAAGATTTAGTGTGTGAATTCAGAAAGTATATGCAAAACTTTCCAAAATACCTATAAAACCCCCCAAACTAGTAACATGAATAACAGCACTACATTTACAAGTTATTAAGAGGAATAATATAAAAACTCAGTTAAGCAACAATACTATTCTCTCTCATTCTGAGTAGGTCCTCTTAGACAGGGTATCTTTACCTTAACAGAGTTCAAATTAGAGTAGGACAATACCAAGGAACAATACAGGAACTAGCTCAGATGACTGCATATGTCATGAAGACAGAGGCTTAAAACCATTGGTACTCACTGAAGCAACTGTGTAGTAGATATCCCACCATGCAAAGAATAATAATTTAGGTGGGCTTCTAGATAAACTAAGCTTGAAGTAATACTTTTCATCTTCTTTTAAAATGGCAGGGATACCCCCTACACATTGTGCTCCCTATCTAACCCTCTCTGTTCAAAAGTAAATGAACAAACAAAATCCTTCCCAACCATACCTGCCTCTTACCTTCTGTCCTGAAATTCCAGAGGAGCAATTTCAGACAGAATCCATTTCAGACTGTAGTGTATATCCAAGATAAATTAGCACTACACAGCAAGCATTCTGGGACATCTTGCCTACAAATCTCCTCTACTTTTTAATATAAGCTGAGACCAAAACCCTTCCTCATCCCTTTTATTCAGTCAGAAACCTATAGAAGAAGTGCCTTAAGAATGCCTAGCTCCTACTTCATGCTCAACAAGTTCTTGAACAGAGAAGAGTGTCAGGAATTTGTAGTAAAATTTCTCATACTTCAACAGGCCTTCCCTCCAATGACCAACCTATCCATTTCTATGAATTACAAGTGAAGACCAATGCACTTTTTATACAAAGTTATCAGTGCAATTCGCTTCAAGTTTTCCACCTCAGCTTTTTGTTTTTCCTCTTACTCTTGGGATGTAAAATCTGAAGGCTTAAGCAACGATTTAACAAGCTATGCTGTTAACTAAATGGTAATGGGGAACTTTGTTGTGCTACTCTACAGCAGATACAAAAGAAAGGAAGATTAGTTAATTTAAAAAAAAACAAAAACAAAAACCAGGGGACAGCTATGTCTTTTATGTCACATACAGGAGAGCCTGTTCCTGCACTTACAGGAAGACAACAGCAGAACAGAACCAGTAATAGGGTCACTCTGCACTATCCAGCTCCATATCATAAAGGGCACCTCCCCAAAAAAAACCCAAAAACAATGGTTTAGAGACTTTTACTTTACTGCCCACTCCTGCTCCAGAGCACTCAGACTCATTACAAACCTGAAGATCCTGGGAAGTTTCACCAAAGCCAACAGAAGCAGAACTGTATTTAAAGTTGAACTTAAAATTAAGCACCCTGTAAGAGAACTCTGAGCCACTCAGGAGTTTGAGAAAGCCCACCTTTTATCCAAATAAAGATTTACAACACTAGAGAAAATAGGCAATAGTGCTAGTTTCCCCCAACATCCTTGCAGCCCCTCAGAACTAAGCTAGTGAGTCTGTAGACATTTCTTCCCATACTCCCGGAAGCACAGCCACAGTACCCTAGCCCCATGCTGGAAATCCTTCCACAAGCCTTACTGCTTTTCCCAGTACCACCTCCCCAGCTGCAGGCACTCTCTCTATTCCCTTGCCCCTTTCCAGAGCAACAGGATGCAGCTGTGAACAGAAAAGCCCCAAGTGCTGTCCATCAAACCTGGGCTTCCAAAAACATCCTTGAAAAAGGAGACGACCAAGCACATATTTTGCTGCTTTTGTCAATGAGATTACCTACATTCTTTAATAACTGCTAACTGAACCCTGAAAATGTGTGCCACTGAAACACAGCATCCAGAACCACTAAATTAACATATTCCACACTGGCTTTGGCAATACTAACAAGGCTGCATTTACATAAAGATGAACTTCTTCATTAATTCTTACATATCAGACACTACTTTATATGGACTTCCATATCTGAATTGCTTCTGCCAAAGAGTAGGCTAGGTATAAAATCAGTCAGGCATTTCTGACAATTTTAGCCAGTGATAGAATATGGACAGCTTTCATACCTAGAGGGAAAGAAAGAAGCATTTTAAAATAACAGCTGTTGATGTGGCTGAGATTGAAATATTAAATACAGTCTCAAATCAAGTATCTCTGGGAACCAGGTAGAGATGCATACAAAATACCACCATGTAAGTCATATAGCTATTTTACAAGTTTTCATAGAGAAAGATGCAGTTTATTTTCACTCTTTTTTTCCCAATATCCACTGTAACTGGAATCCTGTTTAATGACTATGATAAAAACATCATTCAAGATAACAAGTACCTCAGAATCACTGGAGTATTATTCAACCAAAGTTTGTCATAAAGACTTTCTTAATCTCTCTAGACATTCTAAGTCACTCAAGCTAACATGAACTTAACAACTTCATTAATAAGGATATAACCTTAGCTTCAATTTTTTAAAAGAAATTTGAAATCTAATAAATCTATGCCAGGAAACCCCAACACTAAATAATTGAATCAATACTTCCATTTGGTAGAAACTCTGAGAGAAAAATCAATACAGCATTAAATACAGCAGAATGCTGAAATGATTGGCTGATGTAAAGTAAAACATGAAATATGAAAAAGTTTAATTATTAATTATAAAAACCTTAAAATCAGTGTCCTGAGGCTGTTTTACACCACAATGACACAAGACTCCGAGATCAGAAGGCTAAAAATGACTCCTTTATTTTGGGATGCATCTCCCTTATATACTATTTTACACAGACCAATTTGATTGGTGAAACAAAGGCAAACCTCTTAAATCACATTGGTCAAACCAGAGGGACATCAAGAAGTCCCTCCTGTGAGAAGGAATGAGTAACATAGGTGCAGTTACAAAAACATTCCTTCTGTTTACAGAATATCTCTGGGATAAGAATTTCAGAAAAGCAGAACACCTCAGGCATGGAACCAGGACTACATTAGGTTACTATAAGAACATAAACTCCCCAAGGGAGTTTCTTGAATGCAGAATTATGTGAAAGTGAGAGAACCAAAAATCATGACCATTAGCCAACTTTCACCTTCCTATAGTCTCACAGCAAATCCCTTCAGCATTATGATTCAGTTATTATGGTCCCAGCTCCTCCTACTTTAACATTTCAGGGTTTTTTCTATCAAAACACATGCAAATAAACTTATTTAATTTTTTTTTTATTCAATTACATTTTACATATTTATTTGGTAGTTTAAAATGCTCTGCTGATGTTGCTAAATGCTTTTTAAATTCAGAAAATTTGGAGCAGAAAATTACAATCTCTCAGATTTAGCAAAGAATTTTATCCAAATCATGATTTGTAAAATCTTAGATTATGCTTAATCTAAACTTCAGTTAATGCCAATCTTTAATTGCTTTCAAAGAAACAGATGCACAAATGCAGTTGTACCATAGTTTGATAGTCTCCCACTAAGATCCATGAATTAATTTGACCATCACTAAAAGGATGGGATAGCTGTAATCCTATTTGTTGGGTTTGTCTATCTCTTTGGCTTTACTGGGGGACAAAGTGGAGCCTCTCAAAGGAACAGGAAAGGTTGGCAAGACAGTAGAGAATATAATGTAAGCATTTTACCAAAGCACTGTGTCTGTGGTATGAACTAATGCAGCCATTTGCTTTCATCACAGAATTTTAATAAGGAGAAACTTCGCAGATTGCAAGTATTTGTGAAAACGTAGAACTTTCCCTTGAATCACAGAGTGATATTGCTTTGATCAATAATTGCTGTAAGCTTTTCTATTTTATATCAGTTTTGTTTTCCATTGTGTTTGATTGTTACTTTGCATAGATAAATGACTGTTGCCCCAGGATACTTTTGCAAACAAGTTGATAGTCTCAAAGGTTTTAATTATCCTGGTTAAATAGAAGTTACTACTACTGCTGCTACTTGATGGGAATTTTAATTAGTATCAAGTCTGTTTTGTTTTTCCTTTTGTGAACATGTTTTAAAGATTAAGTTAAATTATGTTCTGTAAATTGCATCTTTATTATGTAGCTTGTTGACATTAAATCAGGAGCTCATTTTAAAAGTTTGCAGAAAAATTTTATCTACCTATGTAGATAGTGTACCTCACTCTAAGGCGCAGCAGGTACCATTAAGCAATACAGAACTTCCAACACATAGGTACACTTACAGAGGAATTACCATTAATATACTTTGGCACAGAATAGCCATGGCATTGTGTGGACTGTAGAGCTTACCCAACTAAAAACATCTTTTCAACATTCGTTTTTCAGTTACCAAAACAGTAAAAATAATAGCACATAGCAGTCTCACCTCATTTAAACCCTTGCTTATTATTCAGAGGAGTGAAGGTGAGGAAATGTTAAACATACTTCATAACACTACAGCTGTACTTCCTAGAGTGCACTACTGCTTTGCACAGAATTATTTTTGCATTTGAATATGACTTGAATTGCATGTGCTTTAATAAGTATTAGTCATGCTCGTTACACGAAGGGTCAAACTCCTGAATAACACAAATAACTCTCCAGTGGAAATATCTTGTGTGTTGTAGATATCTAGTTTACCATGCTAATGATAAACTTTTAAATCATTATGGCACACTTCTTATGCTTAGAGGTTTAAATGAAACCTGTTAGAGTTTTACTTAGATATGCTTCAAAATACAGGCTAAATAATGATGGATACTGTAAAGAATTTAAGAACACGCTTGTTCTCTGAGTTGTACTATTTTTCTTATGCAACAGCCTGTTTTCCTAGATCAGATGTAACTTGTATTTGGAAGGAATCTCAGCCTTAACAGAACACTAATAATGCCATACATCATATTTTATTAATTCTAATGTTATGAGTGCAATGCCTTAGGTGGTGGATAAGGTATATTTGTCACAGGAAAATGAGATTGTCTGTACTGGAAACACAATCTATTATTTTTCTTCTGGCTTTGCAATTACAATATGGACACGGTGAAAAGGCTGTTTGCATGCCAGCCACCATTCAATAAATGATACTTGAGATTCCATTCTTTCTTAATACATGCTTTTTTTCCTGGTATTTTCTATGTGCCACTGGGAAAGAACAGGCTGCAGAGCACTGCAGTGTGCTGTGCTGATCTGAAATACAGCTCAAAACCTGATTTTTTCCTAAATATATGCAAAAAATCTGCATGGCAACCAGCAAATCATGACTGATAATTCAGCATTAAATGGACTCTACATGAACAGCAACCTATAGCTTCTCATACAAGCTATGCCAAAAAAATTTGGTTTGATGGTGAATGAATAATAACCCTCCAAATACAATGTATTTTAAGATTACTTGCTTCTATTGGTTTCACAACATACAAAAAATAACACTTTAAATGGAGAGGAACTTCACTAATATTTGTTTTTATTTACAACCTTTGGAAAGCAGCATGTTGCTCACTGGGAATATACAGCACAAAGGATGTTTACATCACTCTAAACAAAACAAGAAAATGGAAAATTTGTTTTCTCTTGTCTGACTTTCTTACAGCTAGACATCTCAGAGGCAGGTATCTTAATCCTCAGCCTGCTACTGAGCCATTACAAAATACTGTGCAATCAAAAGAGTGCATACTATCTCTTAGTTAATTTAGGCACTTATATTCTATTTTTCTTTAATTAAAATTTGAGAAGTCAACTTACCTGACAAGTGAAAGCTATTGGGTCAGCCACTTTCTTTAAAATGGGTTCAATTTCCTCTAGTGCAGTATAGTATTCAATCTGTGCTGTCGTCTTAATGATTCCCCCACAGTAGACATTTACATATACAGGGCCAGCAGGAAAATCTTATAAAACACAAATCAGAACATTGGCTGAAAATATTTTACAGACCCAGACCAGAGATCTTGGGGAATGTGTAAAAGAACAGAGACTATCACAGAAAAAACTATAAAGTTGATGAACTGACTGGATTAGCATTTCACATATTATTCAGTGTTGTCCATTTTTTTATTCTGGTATTTCAGTCTAAGATCGCAAAGCTGACAAAAGAAAATACATATCTTTAAATCTGTAAAAAGCAAAGCTATTGTATTGCTTCACATTAGAAGGGAGATGAAAACAGAATGCTTAATATTTCCAACTGCCCTTTGATAGAATCATGACCTATAATCAGCTCCCCTATGCCTACATGCTAAGGAAAAGTTCATTTATCACAAACAGTGCAATTGCTATTCATCTTAACAAACATTCTCCTTAATTGCAGTCAAGGTTCTCAAAATTGTATTTGAGCTAGGTGGCAGAAATTGCAGTATAATTAATCCATTCCAGTTGTTTACCTTGTAAAAGCCAAGGAGAGAGGCACTTGTAGTCTGTCACTTAAGTGTGACTCGCTCTGTGTGTGCAGCAGAAGCCTACTTTATGAGCACATTTCCCAATTCCTTAGACTTCGTTATGCCAGGCATTCTGCTGGACCACACTAACACAGTCTTCTTAAAATGCTAACTCTGCCCACAAAACAGTGAAAAAAGGGGGCAATTCTGAAGATGGAGAAGAGGAATAAGGCCAGAGAAACTAGTCTAATAGTACATCACATTAAATCACTTAAATGGAAACTGCCCAAATGTGGGGTTTTAAAAAAAGCTCAAAACACAGCATTCCTCCTATAACATCAGATCAGATGGACCTAGAATAGGATACTTCCAAATTTCTACTTATCCAGATTTTAAAACAGAATAAAAATCAAACACAAATTATGTAAGAAACATAATTAAACTTGGCTACAGCTCTCTGCCAATTTTTTCCTATTTCATTTACTTTTCACATTTTATTTCTTTACCTACTACAGAAACCTTTTTGTGAACAACAGTGTTCTCACAAAAAAATTTGGAAGAACCTTTTAAGATCAATGCATGATGAGTGCAGCTTTTGTTCTCTGAAATCCAGTTACAGTTGGAAGTTCCCTGTTTGTTACATACCTTCCAGTCAGTTTCTAAAAACAAACTCTCTGCACCATCACAATGATAAAGAACCCTCAGCCCATACGTGGCCATCATCTCAGGACAGTGTTCAGGATGAAAATCACAGAATAAAGTAGGACCTCCAGGATCATTCAGTTCAACTTCTGATCAACCACCAACCAGTCAACAAGACCATGGCACATGTCATTCTCTGGAAACAATCCAGCACTTCAGTGTCTTTCTTAAAGTGTGGGGCCCAGAACTGGACACAGCATTTGACTGGTGCAGTCTCACCAGTGCCAAGTCACAGAAATCGTCACAGAATTACCAAAACGTAGCTCCAAGAAGCCACAGTGAAAAATTGTAGCCTATGTGTATGTATTTCCTCCTATCTAAGGTTATATTGCAATAATTTTATAATAAAATATTATTTCCTCTGGGAATTCAGAGCATGCAGCCCAAAAGCAAACTATACTCTGAATGCATATGTGAGAAATGTTTTAATTCTTAACTCACATCAAGAATGGGGATCTGCACAGATCTAAGAGAAACTGTTAAATAGCTGAAACTGTTATCAACTAGTTACGGATGAGGCAATAAAAAAAATCATTAGGAACTAGCAAAGATGAGTGACAGAGAGAAATGGCATGAATATGAGCAGAGAAAAGAAACTATTTCCTGCATCAGTAAGAATTATGGAGAGGAGAATAACCAGATTTACTGCATTAAATATAAAATGAGGCATTTAGTAACAGAGTAATAAGAAAGGAATATTAGGTTTGCATTTTATGACAGTAATTTTGAAGAATGTTAATCTGTAACTAATCAATGACATGTTAAGACTGCCACCTGCCATTTAACCACAGAAAACCAATCTAATAGAAGCTAGGTTCCCATAAATCACAACGTCTTGTTTCTCTGCATCATTAAAAGTTATGTGTACAAAACTCATGTACAGGAAACACCCACAAAATAGCAGAAAGGGAAACTACTTATCATAAAAAGTGAAGGGAGTTGAAACCTTTTCGTTTTTCTTAAAGGTAAAGAATATTTTTCTTACCTAGGGCTTTCACATATTTGACCTTCTTGTTCCAAGAGGCTGTCTGTGTTCTAATTTGTTGATTATCTGTTATGAATTCAATTTCTAGAGTTTCTTCATCTATTTCCTCTTTCAATAGAATGAATATTTCACCAGGGTTCTACAAAATTAAAATGTGTTCCCATTAGTCCTTCAGAAAATTATACTGGAAGTGTATTGAAAGTGTATTGAAAGAACTTTCCTTTATTAACAGCTTCATGCAAAAAAAGCTGTACTACCAAAATAAGATGGTATCTCACTGTTTCCTTTAGTATTTTACTTACATGAAAAATAAGTAACATAGGATTTTTAATTCATAGGAATTTAAATTCCTATGATAGGAATATTTTACAATATTTTAAAACAGTATTTCATTTATTAATATTTATTAAAATATTTTAAAACAGTATTTCAAATGCATATGTAGGTGAAATATTAAATTTTCTAGGGCCCTTCTACTGAGACCACTAGGTCTGTGGTCACACAAGCCCTGTGTAACTCATGGTATGGGCACATATGCATGTATATATCCATCCATCCTGTTTTCTTGCCCAGACAAATTCCACATCTCTCAAGAAGATTGCTCCCTCTGAAGTATAAGGCCCATATGATAGTAA
Organism: Aegithalos caudatus; assembly: GCA_013389925.1. Classification (NCBI taxonomy): domain Eukaryota; kingdom Metazoa; phylum Chordata; class Aves; order Passeriformes; family Aegithalidae; genus Aegithalos; species Aegithalos caudatus. The sequence continues at coordinate 64,979 of WEIU01017042.1, read as the reverse complement.
TACTTCAACTCAAGCTGCTAAATAACTCTAATAGAGCTGTCTCCAAACTACTTTACTTGCAAATCTTTTGACTGCAGTGTGGATGCAACACAAAGGCAAAATAAATTCCACTGCAGTCTCCATGCACTCTTATTTTGGTCCCTTGACAATTTTGGACACAAATAGCAGATACAGTATGAATGAGACTGCAGCAGGAGGAGGAGAAGAACAATGACTGTTATCCCAAAGATTTTAGCATCCAGAAGTCTTACCTCACATGATATTCTCTTTGGAAGCACCAATATTGGCTGCTCATTACTTTCTAATCTTCCAGAAAGTACGTCTGTTTTAAAAGTGAAGTCTGTTTCTTTTGATGCTCCCCTGGCATCTGACAAGTTAGTATCAGAGATAGTCTGGTGATCTGAAATAAATAATGTGAAATGAAAACATTGTTAATAATCCTAATCCAACAAAACATGGCAATGATGTGGTTTCCAATGTATTACTCATATGGCATTTGCAGTGATATTAAGGACAGCACATGAATGCCTGGCAAAATTCCCTTAATGTAAATGTGATGAGTTGTCCTCCTTTGATAAACGGTTTGCCTCTGAAGTTTTAATCCTTCAGCCTTGATTTACATGAACAGGCTCTGCACATATGCTTTGTCTTCCTAAAACAAAAAGGGGCATAGGCTCTAACCTGAAATAGTTGTGAAAAGCAAAGTCAGGGAGATCAACCAGTTCTGTCATCTCAGAATTCTCATACACTAGGATAAAACAGGATTTTTATCACTCTTCCTTTCTTTATATGTAAACAAGTGCATCCTATATGTTTACAACATTAACCCACCTGTCTATAGGAAGGGTTTACACGAGGGCAGTGATACCTGTAACATGGTACTATGACAGTAGGAACAGATTTCTTGGACACATGGTCTTTTCCTACCTTAACGGAGAAAAGGACAGATGGAAGCCATAACTTTTAAAAATAGGATAATCTGTGTTTGGAAATGCTATGCCACTTTATACAGGTATCTTGCAATCAGTTTCTTTTCTGTTTCAATGTACCAGAAAAGGCCCAAGAGCCTTTAGTGAGTATAGTGAATCCTTCACCATATTGCAGACTTTTAATCATGAAAAAGAACAGACAACTGCATCTGCAGAGCTCTGACTAAGCCTGTGTTTTAGCAAAGGTATCCTTCACCTGCTATGTCTCAGCTATATCATTACACCTCCTTCCCAGACACTCTATTACCCTGTGTGAAACACTCCTGCCACCCATCTCAAAGGACTGCAGCAGCTCTTCATCATGCAGGATTAGTCAGTATAATGCAGTCACCTAGTTAGGTTATTGATATCATTTCACACAGTTCAGAGTTAAAAAATCTTGACTGGCTGGTGAGACAATATCCTGAGAGACATCCACACTATCTTGTATTACTGTAAATTATGAAAGACTCACATTCAATTACATTCAAGGATACAAAGAACATTTGAGGTACATCTTTTCCTCTTAAATGGATATAGAATATTAAAATAAATTAGTGATGGGCAGAATACAGAACAGTAGCAATTTGGCATTGCTGAGAGAAGTACCACAGCCATTTTGCATTTCTTTGAGAAGGTGCCCAAGTGACTAAGGTAGACAAACCATACAGTGCTCCTAAGTGGCACAGAAACCTTTCCAGTCAGTGTCAGTACTGGCAATCTACAATCAGTTTTCTCACTTCTTGCTTGGCTTTACTTCCCCCATTTGCACCAGTTCATCTGATACAGAATGTTTCCTTGCCTTACCAATCTTGCCTTGCTTAAGGCATAGATTATTGAATCACCATTGTCATAAATGTGTCTGCTAAATGAAGGTATGCCACGGCATTGTATTTTAGAACTTTTTTATTCAGGGATAGGAAGGAAGGAAGGAAGGAAGGAAGGAAGGAAGGAAGGAAGGAAGGAAGGATGTCCATGGTTCCTTGAAGAATTTGAAGTTTCCTTGAACATTTAGCCTAAGTTAAGGAGGTTCAATGACCATCACTAGCTAGTAAAATATGCTCATCCTTCTCCTGCTTATATCCTCATGCCTTCTGAATCAAAGCTGTGAATTCAGAGTAGATTGTTAAAATTACACTGAGTCTACATGTAGATGTACTTTACTAAAGTACCATTAATTACATTTGCTTTCATTTACTTTAAAAATTAAATAGGCTACACTGAACAAAGGCTATTCTGTTTCTGAATGAGAACCCACACACAGTTCAATGCAGTTTAACTAAATCAGCTTAGAAAATAAGTGCAATAATTTCTCTGATTATCACTGTGAAGGCTAGACTTCATTTAGCACTGCCCTTCAGAAAAATGAAGGCCTGAACCCTAGCTGAGGAAAATGGTTATGATACTTTACAGCAGCCTTATAGTACCTAAACAGGGCCTACAAGAAACAATGAGAGAGACTTTATACAAAGGGCATGTAGGGATAGGACAAAGGGAAATGGCTTCAGACTCAAAGAGGGTGGGTTTAGGTTAGATACATTAGGAAGAAATGCCTTACACTGAGGGTGTGAGTCACCAGCACAGGTTGCCCAGAGCAGCTGTGGATGCCTCATACCTGGCAGTGTTCAAGGCCAGGTTGGATGGGCTTTGAGCAGCCTGGTCTGGTGAAAGGTGCTGATGCTCATGGCCAGGGGATTGGAACTAGATGGTCTTTAAGATTCTGTCCAACCCAAACCTTTCTATGACTCTGTGATTATGTATGCTCACAGCACATATTTTGAGAATGTATTCACAATTTAAGTTACTCATAATCTTGCACTTATGCACACAGAACTCACTTCAAAAGATAACTCATGTGAAGTACATGCTGCTTCTGAATTTATTTCCGCCACTTTAGGCAAAGGAGTCTTACAGAGAAAAGAAACATTCCGTTATCAGATTGACAAAATCAAAGGAATGAATAACAAATCTGGAAGGCACTGGATTCTCAGATGTCAGCCATCTGTCAGTGATTGTTCTTCACAGATCATGTAGATGCTTTCTAATCTATGTAAAGTTCATGACAACTTTATTTCTACAGCCTGCACTCTACTTATCAAAGATGATAGTAGTCATTTTCACCTTTTAATGCAAATAATTCATCTCCTGAGAACATTAAGCCTATTGCTAACAAATTGGTTTAAATTAGGATAATTTTCTTCCTTGTTAAGGATTGCATTTTAATATTTTCATTATTTATGCCCAGTGACATCTAAACACAGTATCAGAATTTCAACCCAGTCACTACTGTGATAGCACAGTTATCCCATAATAGACAATTAAGAAATGTGGCTCTTACATCAGAGACTTGGATATTTAAGAGAATTAGGATTCCCCTGCTGACTTGAAAGTGATTATCAATTTATTAGCTAAAAACCATCAAGCAAGACCTCGTTCACTAAATGTAAGTTCTACCTGGCAATCAATGAACCAAGTACAATAGTCCAAGAACCACAGGGGTCTACATTACCACTACAATATAGTCACCAAAGTTTGGAGCCACCATCACCAGCAATCAAATTCCTACAAGTAGTTGGAATGATCTGTCCCAAAATGTGAAACATGAAACAACCATACAAAATGTTATTTGTCAATGCTGAACAAGCAATACTCCAGAGATTAAAAAAGTCTGGGCTTGTTGGCATTAACTGAAACAAAGTAGCCCATAAAGGTATTAATGCTACAATAATGAGACTGTAGTAACACAAATGGAACAATGATAGACAATTTTTATTTCATGTAGGCAGAAGTTGTTGCCAGATGTTCAAGTCTTTAGAACATTTACATTTTCCACATCTTCATTTTTTGTTGTCTTTACACTCTTAGTTTTAACCTGAAAGCAATGGCTCCACTAATTCCTGAGGCTTTCAGAAAAATCAGAATTTATAACTGAGGGTGAAGATTATCTTAGAAGAAACATAAAAGGAACATCATTATTATGTTGGACTATGTAAGAAAGAGGATTTATTAAAGGGTATTTGTTGCAGGGTGAATGTGTTATATAATGGTGATCTATTCCTGAGGTTTTTAAAATGCAGCAGTAACTATTAAAATAATTGATAAATAAAACCAGATCCTTTCTTGTATGATCAAAGTATAAGAAATTATTAACTATATCCAATGATGGATAGACAACATGATGAGCCAGAAGCTTAAAAGAAAGGAGAAATCTATGATAATCTTCCCTTGAGTAATCAGGGCAGTACTACTGGGAATTATCATCTATTATAGAGGCTAATGCTTAATTTCCATCAGATGGCTTGGCTTACTTTTGACAAATATCTGCTGCTGATGCCCACACTGAAAGGACTGATCTTAAATTTACATTCATTTTAAATATTAAAATATAACACAAATTTACTGTAACTTAATTGGGGACAGTGCTGATGTTTTCAATTTCACTTCAGTGTTCTCTCCTAATTCATGTAACTTCAATACACCAACTTGGTGTATTTTACATAAGACCCTTTGGTCATAAGACATTATTGCTTTCAATTTAACATTTGGAACTAAATTCATGACATGACTTTGAAAATGTATTCCCTTACATAGACTGAGAAATTTTCATAACATGTCTCAAGTCTCCTGTGTGTTCAACAACTAATGCTTCACCACAGCTTCTAAGCAACTCTCCTGCTGTATCCAACTTCCCCCTCACCCCCAAATTCTAAATTCTAACCTTTCATTTCCTTCATAACCCCTCAGTTATCCTTACTGCAGACTACATGAGAATTAGTATTCTTCATCCTTGATTACTCGGTAGTTGCTACATGTTTTGAGTCAACCATGTGTGTGACAGATTCAGGGCATTAAAAATAGAAGAAAACAAACTTATGAAAGATTTATGTGTTTTCTAAGGCTACCCACGAAATGAATCTCTCAGTCAAAATTAGGCTGGTTTTACAAAAGCAAAATGCCTGTTAGCTTTACGAATTTTAGTTCCTCCTCAAGATTTGCAAAGCAATGCCAGCTGAAGAACTGAAACTGTGGTACAAAAGAGGTTCTCAATTAGCCCTAGATCACACATCATACAAGAGGATGAGAAATATGGGTAAATCAAATTAGGCAGATGACAAGGAATGGGAAAGTAATTTAGCACATGTGTCTACCTTGCCATCTGAAAGAAAAGTCAGGGTGTTCCAGTGTCAAAGATTAAAATAAAGAGGATTACAGAAGATCCTTTAAGTGCAGGAGGCATCCTGTGTAATATGGTAGGCCCACTCTCCAGCACAACATGAGGTAAAGGCAGAGGTGGTGTCACTGGGTTCTCTGAAGTATGACTTTAAGGGTTTCCATGTATAAGTGGCTTCAGAATTCAGAAGGCACTGAATTTGCAATTCAGAAGCCTGAAGCCAAACAGTTTTCTGAGTGCCCAGCAGAAATACGTATTAAACAAGAATCATACAGAAAAAAAACTAAGTCATCTCCTGTAATGTGGAAAAAAAAATCAGGAAAAAAGACATATGGACATCATGTTCTTCTTACAATCCATCATTGTTTATCACAGACATTTATGGAAGACAATCCTGTTAAAGTGTGGGTATCTGCAAATGCTGTATGAGCTCACAGAGTGCAGCAGAGTGGGATTGAAAGGGAGCCTCTAACTGCACCAATTGCTCTATAAATTACTTGAGAAAGGCTGTGAGAAATAGGGAGGCAGAAAACATCCACCACACAGGGCTTCCTTCAGTGGGACTGTGTTCCTTACATGAATGTGGGATTTACTCATTTTTACCATAAGCACTGTCTAAGATATTATTTCAAAGCAAATCCCCTTTTCTGCTCTGCTGAAGTTTTCTTTCACAATGGTGAGAGAAGGCTTAGGAATGAAAAGGTTTCCAAAAATCACAGAAAATTATTAATACATACTCAAACACAAAACCATCTGACTTCAGTCTTAATTTCTTTCATTTTTTTTTCTATGATGAATAAATTCCAAATCAAGAAAAACTTATTTATAAGTGAACAAGCTTTAAATAATGCTTCTCTCTATGTTGAACCAACTATCATTTGCAAATACACTGACAATTATTTTTGTTTTTCTCAAAAGCATTCTCAGTCCCAGTTTCTCCTGCATGGTTGAGTTCTTCTGTCAAAGACAGTAGCTTTTCGTAAGTTGGCCTATTTTGCCCACGTCTCCAAAATATTTCTATTACTTTATTTATGGTGTACAACTTTTCTTGCAAATAAGCATCAAACTGACAGTTTGTTTAAAAGCTATCAAGAACAGTTTTTCCTTTTCTGAATATTATATATAAGCTGGTGTTTATGTCATCTTAGAAACCAATGATACTGTAATTTTCATTACCATCCATTTATCTCCCACAACAGCAATCCTGAAAGCCCCACATCTGTATTTTTCTAAGTTACTATACACATGTAGGCATAAATTGATTTGCTGTGGAGGTACATGTTCACCTGTTCTTTTATTATCAGGAATGTTTTTGAACACAACTTATCACACTGATATAACTGAAGCCTAATGTAGTCATCATGAATGCATCTAAAGAGAACATGAAAGTCTTATTACATGTAGCCTTTCTGCATCTGATAGTAAAAACAAAAGATCCTGCCTTCAAATAATTCCCCAAACTGCAAAAGGCTATTTACCACGAGTTTATCAATAATCTTTCAGAAAAAACTTGTATGAAAATACAGGTATTTAAAAAATATATATACTTTTATATGACTGTAACCCTATATTCAGAGGCAATCTAAAGTTATAATGATGAACTAGTTCTAACTGGTCTGTGATTTGAAAAAAATGTTTGATTTTGCCAGTGCTTTAGCTAGGATGGATATACTTAGATTATTTTTGGGACTGATTTTATCTTTTACTGCCTATCAGTTCATGCTATTGTTTTTTCCTGCAATGAAATCCATGACTTTCAGCTTCACCAGCAGCACTTAGGAACATGACTACTCTGATGAGTTTGACACACAGCAAGAGTGTCTCAAAAAGTTTCTATTAGGCATACTGTTTAGTTTGGAAAAAACAACTATCTGCCTGAGGTCATTTGGGTGCTGAGCAGAGCTGTTGATGGAGCCCAAGCCTGTTATTTCCAGTTTCTGGATTCTGCATACTTCTCTAGGGAGACGCAAACTGAAGTCTGCCCCTCTGTGTGTACCAGAAGTTCTCAGTTATTGAAGGCTTATGTTTTATTAAAGAGTCCTTCCATCCACTTCAGAATTACTGGAGTTCTACCACAGTAGGAACACTTGGGTGTTTTTGTTCCATTTCTCTGTGCTATGAGCAGACACCTCTCACCTCTGTTTCAGTGAAGGATTTCAGTGATACAGCACTAAACATTATCCAAAATGAGACGTGCTGCTGCAAGCGAGACAGGCTATCCTCCTGCAACTGACTCCAAGTACCACTGAAGACAAAAGGACTGAGAGCAAAGGCATCCAGGGTTGTAAAACCCCCAAAATTTGTTAGTCTGATAAAATGTTCCTGAAAATTCCTTACTGTTGCAAAGGGGCCAGCTGCAGCTTCCTAGTGGCTCCTTTATTTCTAAACTCCAATTCAAGCCTCTCATAACTGCAATGGCTCAAGCTGCACATGTGCTTGGACACAGAAATGACACACTGCTACATTTAGGAATACACACATATAAAAGGATACAGATAGAGAAGAATATCCAAGAATCAAAACATACTTCAGGGAGGCACAACATTCAAGCTGAAAAGAGGTTTAAATTTTTACAGGGATCACCCTCAAGGACTGAGTAGCCAAACTTTCCCCTCTTGGCTATGTTTGAAGCTATTCTCTTTATGAAGACTGTTCTTTAGTCATCAAAAAAGGACATGGGTGGAAGGTCATGAAGTTTAACATAAATAAAGTGCTTTACCAACTGCTTTGGGAGAGGCAAGGGGGAGAGACACTGGAAGCAGGCATTCTCAGCCTTCACCCTGCTCAGACATATTATGAACAATATCAAAATGTCTACTGACACAAGACAATATACTCCATATTATAGCATCCCTTAAATCAATCTGGTAACAGAAGCTAGCTTGGACTGCAGCAGGTCATTTACCAAAGAGGGTGTCTTAGTCTCAGGATGACAGCAGAGCTTCAATACCTGCACAGAGCTCTTATCAGTGTCTGGACTAAATTTATGATGCTGTTCTTGATCTGTACAGCTCTAAATTACATGGGATTTGTCTGTCTAAGAGACCACATGTCTCGTGTGCCATGCTGCCACAGCTGCTGTCAGCAGAAAGACTCGTGCCAGACATGTTTGGTATTAAAGAAGGGGAAAAAAAGTGAGCTGTCAGCAGGACTGACTCACTGGGGACAGGCTGCTTTGCAATTTACTCCCACCTTTAGTTTGAAATAGCTAAAATCTATTGACCCTTAAAGTGGGCTAAAAGGTACACTGCTTTCTTGGGAACACAATCAAGAGTGGTATTTTTAGACACATCTGAAAACCATGCTTGTTTTCTAACTCCTGATTATTTCCCTTTTGTTAGAGTTATGAATTGGAAAACAATCCGAGGTCTTCATCTTTTAAGACAACATCTTTTAATCCAACAGAATAGACAGATTTTATTAAAAGGGGACTTCAGATAGCATTATAGGAAAAGAACAGCATAGCAGAGGTATTCTCAGAGCTCTTCATCTGCAGAGGGGATGCCATTTATTTTGTTAAAAAGTGCTGGCTTTTCTTCAGTTTAGTTTGGTAAAGGATACAGATACACACATATGCACATACATTTTACCTTGATGAGACCTCTGAGCAAGACCAAACCATGTCTCCTGTTAAACTTAATAGGCAGACAGCTATCACACTTTAAAATCACCTTTTTTTGCTGCACTTACCCACCCCTAATTGCTTCAGTTAATTAGTGCTAGGATACAAGCTTTAGTGGCAAATGTTAAAAAAGGCAAAGCTGATTCACAGAAGGGGAGGAGCCTTTTTGGAAGCTGAGTATCCCATAATGGGTATCTAAATCTGAGTTTAGTTCTATTCTGCAGTTCCACAATAATGCATTAATATTTTATTGTGGTGACAAGGCTGTATACCCAGATTCTAGTACAATTGCTTCATTTTTCTACCTTAGTACAAATTATAAATAATGTTTCTTTGGGGAACAGAAATTCTGTTGAGGAACCACAATGGATATTCTCAAAATACGGCTCCATAGTAATTATAACAAGTCCTCTCTTCTTACACAGAAACCAAAAATAAAGAAAACCCATAACAACACTTTTGACTGGCTGAAGGCTGATTTATTCTGTTATCACCTACAGTCCTCATATTATGGTCATTAGCATTCCACAACTGGATCTTTCTCCTCATTCAGCAGCAAATCAATTGTTTTCACATCTGCTTGTATCTCACATTTCCCTGAAGGATTTCAGTGATCATATTGTTTTTCCATTTCCCAATGTACTGTCTGACCTTTTCCCTCGAGGCCTTGCACAATTCACTTTAGTCAATCACTTTTTATTGATTGTTAGCGCCTGCTCAGTCCCCATCTTTGCTTAAATGAATATAGGGATAGTTTTTTAGTGATCTTATTTTTATTATGTCCTGTTATCCACTCACTGTTCTTTCCACCCTTGTTGCTTTAGATTTCTCATTTAGATTTTTACTTCTGTGCTGTTCAACTTTCCTTCCACTTCATGCTAAAATTCCATCTTCTTTCAGCTTATCCTTTCTTTTGTACAAGGCTTGTATATTCAAAACAAACTTCAGCTTTCAGCAAACCACTATCCACTTCACCTTTAGTGCTATTCTTTTGGGAATTTATAGGTTCTGGCTAAAACCCTTTCTTGGTTTATAATTTCTTCTGACACTTCTGTTCTGTGTCTTTTATACAATTCAGTACTGCATACACTTGCTTCTTATTAGGAAGAAGCAGAGAGAACAGACAGACCCTGGAAATAGTTCTTCACAATTCTTCCAAAGTCAAACCCTGTCTGTTTACCTGAAGATTCACCTACATCCTGGAGGGCACAAATAGTGGCTAATTTGCAGCTGCCATCTTATCTTTTGTGGCTTGTAAAGACTGATGCACTGAATCTCAGAAATTCAATTGTTTCACTTCTTGGGCTACTTTTCCCTCCAAAGCTCTGCAGTGGTATCAGGTAACTGTTCCCTGTTGCATCACTACAGAAGGGATGTTGACAAATGTTGACCATTTCCTTACACTTGTCAGCTATAACCTTACATACATGACACCATTACTGGGAATCCCTAATTTCTAACTGGCTCTTTCACTTATCACAACAATGGATGATCTCTTAACGGTCCTCTTAGCCATAACTAGATATCATTAACCAGCAAAGGAGACAGACAATCAGTGCTTTCAGGATGACTGCCAAAAGCTGACAGAGAACTGCTGTTCAGGAAACTTCAGTAGAGATTTCAAGTGAAACTTTTGCTTTTAATGCAAGATTTTCTCTGCTGGAAAATCCCCAAATCACCTTATTTCAGTTTCAACCATTCAGTTGACAGTAAACTTGGTCTTAAAGCTGCTCTTCAAGCTGCCATAAGAAAACAGGAGTAGCTTGGAGGATCATCTCCTCCCTGCTTTCTTTTCTTGGGACTCTGTTTTTTTCTAACCATTCCCTATTTTACTATCTCATTTCTTGGACATAACAGTGATGAATGAGAGAAATGGTGGCGTCAACTGATTTGGCACCTAGATGATGAGCCAAAAAGCCTTCTTTATACTAACACACTTCTTCAGTGCACTGACCCACGGCACATTCAACACAGAACCAAAAGAGACATCCATAGAAACCTTGACAATAGGTCTCTAGGGATAAACCAGTGCAGCTTTACAGCAGCTTTCTGCTTGGGATCACACCATTACACCCAAGATGCCCAAGAGACTCACAAAGAGACTCTTATCAAAATACGGATGTGGGTTGAATTGGAAAGAGAGCCACCAACCTCAGAGTCCAGCAGCACAGAACAGCTATGCCAGTAATTATGGAATAACTTACTCCACCCTTTCCATTGGTAAGCATACTGGTGCTATTAAGCCAATTACTTTGCAACAGTTTCAACTCAGAAATAAAGTTCTTTAAGTAAGAACTGAGGACAGGAAACATGCTAGGTAGCTCTTTACTAAAAGCAAGTTAAGATTTTACCAATCTGTAATTCCTGCTAGAACTCTTTATAAATTTTCATAGCTACAAATAAACCAAAATGGCAAATGTCAACAGGGGGTGAATCTGTGATGCAGATCTTCTCCCAGCCACTGGCTGTCAGTGAATGATGCTCCAAATGTGATGTGAGTAGGACTGATGTAAATGAAATTTTAAATCAGCTCTTTTTTACAAGCAAAATTCCTCATGCTGTGAACAGGAAAGGAAAGCTCTCCATGTCTTCCTTCTTCTCTGCACTGAAATCACAACAAAAAAACCCCAACCCTGTTGTATCTCCTCCCCTTTTCACACTCAAAAGATTGTGTGGGTATTGATGTGGGGGTGGATGTCTGAGAACAAAGCATGTTCCTCTACACAACTGTGTGTATGCTATGATAGGGATGGTTTATTGCCTTTCATGTCTAACAAGATGTAAGAGAACAAATTCAATTTTCTGAAAAGTACTGGATTTATTCTGTGGAATGCAAGGGGAATTCAACTCACCATCCGCAAGAACTGCTTCATAGACGTAAGACACAGAGTCTCCGGGTTTTTCATCCCATGGTTTATCTTGGAAAAAATAAGAAATAGGAAAGAAGATAATATCATCACACTGATTTCCAGTTTCATTTTTAGATGAAAATCTATATTTTAAATGTAAGAGAAATCTATTTAAAGTTTTTATTCTGCAGATAGAAAAAAAAGATCATAGAACAAATCCAAGGGCGAGTACAGAGGAACAAGCCTAGAGAGATCTTTAGATGCAACTGTATTTATCCCTTTTCAGTAATCGTCCCTTTGACTGATTTTTTTTTCAGTTTACTAGAGCTGGTGAGAAATGTGTGCCTTCTGAAGAGGTTTCCCTGAAAGTCAATACAGCAAACAGTGGGAGAGAAGTTGGGAGTAAGGAAGGAGAATACAATTATGTGCAGTGTGGCCCTAATATTTTTGAGTCTGAGAGATGTTTCCCAAGGGAAAATTTCTCAAGAAAGCTTCTTCTCAAAACAATCTTGGTAAGCAACTATTCTTTCTCAAAACAATATCCTCAAGCTGGAGTTTTGCTGTTTCTCTAGTTTAACCAATGGGATTAGAGAGGTGCCATTCCTATTCACCAATCATGTTCAGTCTGTATTGGAACACCTTATAAAAGGTAGTAAGAATTAGACAATAAAGCTTTTTCTATGCTCTTTGCCTTCTGAAATATTTGGAGTCTCTCTGTCAAACAGCAACAGTGCAGTAACGTGAGAAACTGAAATGGATACAGACATTGCAGTTTGGAAGACAAGACAACTGCTAACACTCCATTTGGTAACACAATAGATCTGGTTACAGACTATCATAGAATCATAGAGTGGTTTGGGTTGGAAAGGGCCTTAAAGAACATTGAGCTCCAACCCCTTAGCCATGGGTAGAGACACCTTCCACTAGACCAGATTGTTCAAACCCCATCCAACCTGACCTTGAACACTTCTAGGGATGGGACAGCCAGAGCTTCTTGGAGCAATCCATTTCCAGAGCCCCACCATCCTCACTGTAAGAAATTTCTTCCTTACATCAAACTTAAACCTACCCTCCCCCAGTTCAAAGCCATTCCCCCTTGTCCTATCCCCAGAGCCTCCTATGCTCTGGGCTGAACAACTCCAGCTCTTTCCACCTGTCTGCAGGAGAGGTTCTCCAGTACTCTGAGCATCTTCATGGCCTCCTCTGGACTTGCTCAAGCAGGTCCATGTTGTTCATATGTTGGAAGCTTCCAGAGCTGGATGCAGCCCTGAAGGCGGGGTCCCACCAGAGGAGAGCAGAGGTACAGGATCTCCTCCCTGGCCCTGCTGCTCCCTCTGCTCTGGATGCAGCCCAGGATCAGGTTGGCTTTCCAGGCTGTAAGCACACATTAATCTTCTCATCAACCAACACCTCTAAGTCCTCAGGGCTGCAGGGCTGCATTCAATCCATTCTCCACCCAGACTTATTTGTGATTGGGATTGCTCCAACATGTGCAGGACCTTGCACTTGGCCTTGCTGGCCTTCTTAAAGTTTGTGTGGGCTCACCACTCAAGCCTGTCAAGATCCCCCCAAACACTGACTGCACACACAGTTTGGTGTCAGCAGCAAATTTGCTATGGGTGCACTCAATGCCACCAAAAAAGATGTTAAACAGCATCCAACACAGAGTCACTGAATGGGTCTGGTTGGAAGGGACCATTGCAGCACATCTGGTCCAACCTCCCTGCTCAGGCAGGGTCATCCTAGAGCACACCACACAGGATTGTATCCAGAGAACTCTTGAACATCACCAGTGAGGGAGACTCCACAACCTTTCTGGCAATCTGTTCCAGTGTTCAGTCATCCATGTAGTGAAGACGTTCTTCCTCACATTTGGGTGGAACATCAATTTCTGCTCGTTGCCTACTGTCCTAATGCTTGGCATCACTGAGCCTTCCTCCATCCCCTTGACACTCTCCCTTCAGATACTGACAGATATTGATGAGGTCCCTTCTCAGCTGTCTCTTCTCAAGGCCCAGCTCTCTCAGCCTGTGCCCTGTAAGATACTCTATTAACATTTTCAGGACCATGTTCTGGACTCACAGCCTTTTATGTCAGTACACAGAGACCCTACCAAGAGCAAATTCTGATTCTGTTTTCCTACTGGGAAATTAAGTAGGTGTTATACTTAATTTTTTCAGGGATAAGTGACAATTTCTTTAGTCTGGACTGTAAAACAACCCTTATTTTATCCCATTTCCAAGAAGATGGCAGTAATCTAACAGAAGTAACATTATGGTGAAATTACAAATAGCAATTTTGATATAACAACAGCTGTGTGCAAAAAATATACAAGGGGTACCTTTACAGAGGTATTCTCTAGATGCCTTCCAATGAAAACTTTTTAGTAATTGTGACTGGTTACCACAGTGCAAGACTCAGTCAGACTCAATGATACATTACATGAAGGACATATAAAACTACAGATTCACTCAGCCATTTTACAGCATTACCTGCAAAAATATTTGCTGGGAATCTTAAATTGTCAGCTTTAGAAACAGTCTCACAACTGCAATTAAATAGTGACTGACGACGGGGCCATAAACAATACATAAATTTGGATGATGCCCATTTCAAACCTTGAAAGAGCAGACTAAAAATGATAAATCCATTAGATTAATTTTTAAACTAAAAAAATTATAAACTAAATAAACAAAAAATTTCAGTATGTTAAGTTAGCACATACTGTTGCAATATTGCTTATGTTCTAGTCATCTGACTTTTATTATTAACTAAACTTTAAATGAGTTTGTCCTAAATGCTGCTAAAAATTGCTAAAAATGCTAAAAAAAATTCTAAAAAACATGCTAAAAGACTTTAAGATGCCAGTGCACTCACTTTTCCAGGCTTTTCATCCAATTACTGTCAAAAATAAGAGGAAGAACATCACACACATGACACATACTTCAGAATCGAAGGATACAGGTTACCATGAATAGCTACATAGATAAAAACATGAGCCTCTAAGAAACCTAACAAAGCCCACAAATAAACCCTAACAAATAAAGTCTTCTCTGAATTTTGCAGAAAAAAGAGAAGAAACAGCACAGAAGTCAAACAGTTTAAGTGACAAGGGATGACAGTCTCAACATCTTATGTGGGGTTGCCACCTCCAGACAATCACTTCAGCTTCTCTTCTTCTTTGAAATAGCCAGTATCTCTTGTCAGATGAAAGAACTTAGTGACACAAACCAGTTTTTTGTTATCAGTCATTACCAACCCCCATCACTTCACTGCCATCCCTCCTGTGTGGAATGGTGAAGCACAGCATCTCAGGAAGATGTAATACTCTGGTAATTTTAGCAGTCTCTCCAGAACAGTTCAAAGACTCATTGGCAGGGTAAAATGGAAATGACAGCTACACTGCAGCACACAACAACTCACATAATGTCCCTTCTGCTCCTGTGCTTATGATACAGTCACACAGATTGTTTTCGTTTTAATAAAAAAATTAATTGGCATTTCAGGTGTTCTGCAGTAAGAAGATGACATCACTATCTTAAAACACCAACACTAGTATGCACTGTCTGAATGTAAATATATTGGGGAAGGAGTAAAGAGAGGCATAACCATGTGGTCTCATTTATTGAAACCTTTCCTGGCAGTTCACGAGGCCAAAACCACCCACCTACATTCCTCTGTTTACTTAGTCTTGCATGTTCAGGGAAGAAATCTTCACAACCAGGGCATAGGTCACACACACACACACACACAGAGAGAGAGAGAGAGAGAGAGAGAGAGAGAGAGTATTTAGTATTCACAAACAAACAAGACCAAAAATTCTAATAATTTTCTTTTTTCAAGTTCTGGGTTTTAGCACTTTAGCTTAATTATCTCATAGACTCCAAGTCAGTGTCAAAGTTTAGGCAAAGTACTTGCCTACTGAAGCCAATGGTAAAGTTCCCACTTAAATCAGGGGTTTAGCTCATCAGCACAAGTCTTGCTCACAGCCTAATGAAATCCATTGGCATTCTTTATTTGTGTTTGAGTACCAATTGAAGAGGATTTTACAGGAGAAGAAGAAAAGCAGTGGAGTCAAAATGTGAAACACTACTTCAGTATTCAATGTTATACCAAATTACAATATAATTGATGCCACTGCACTAGAAATGAAACAGGGAAAAAAATACCATGAAACTGATGGTAAAAATATAATTATTTCTTTCTCTTTTCTGTGGTCTGCACAATGGAAATTAGCCCCTCAGTATTTGAAATGGTCTGAAGATCTGCATGAGTTAAGCCCTATTTTAACTCCCAGCCTATTTTTCCCACATTTACTTATTAGAGAAAAAAACCCTATGCTAGTGTCTCATATGTCCACATCTGTACCCTACTACTAGTTGAAAAAGTAGTTTTCTTAACATTACTCTTCTTGGTCATTAAAATTGTGTGCAGATACATGGAATACTTTTCAGGTAAACAATCAGAAATTAATGGCATATTGCTGTCTCAGGTAAAAGTTGCAAATCTGTTCCTCAGAACAAATCAATCTTTCCTGTGCTGTCCAAGACTCCAGGCACCATTTTCTAGTTGGATTATGTTACATTATGTATCTCTCACTTTTTAATACAAGAGAAGATAATGAATGGATACATGTAGGTTTGCTGAGCTGTTCTCAACTATCAAATTTTGTAGAGTAAATTCTCTTTATATTTTGGCATTAAAAGAAAAAACAAGGGATATCACTGCTTGGGGAAAAGGCTGGAAGTGGAGGTGACAAGAGTTGCTTTTGTTGACCTTTAAAAAATGAAATCTAATAAAACTGCACACAGACTAATGGATACTTTCGACTCCTGATCTGTACCAAGAAGTCCCTCCAAAAGTCTAATAAAAATGTCAGCACACCTTAGAAACAGTGTCACAGAAAATTATTTGTATTAGATAAGACCTGTTCTCTTTTTGCACCATTAATACTGAGGACAACTACAGGAGAAATCATGGACATTTAAGGATCCAGGTTAACTACCTACAGATGAAAACACCTGTCTACAAATCCTTTACATAAACATATGCTTGCCTGAATTTGAAGTCTTTCAAGAGGAAACAGAAAAACCCCAGCTATGCTTAGTACCCCAGGATACTGAATTAATACATTGAAAATACGTCAATTTAATCTAAAAAAAAAGGGTACACAGTTCAGCAAACCAAGGACAATAGTAGAAATACACAGGAGAGGAAAAGACCGATACAAGGAATATATACCTCCTGATTCTACTTTCAACAATATTGGGAAAAAGCTGATAAAGTCAGAATTCTAGAGTCTCACTGGGCCATCTTAGATGCTAACATAGAGTAATAAAACTTCTGAATGTTCTTATCTTTCTCTGGGAGTTGTCTTTTTTATGGCAATAGGCACAGGATCTACAAAATTCAAAACCAACTTAGAATCTGAATGTGGCATTTTCAAACAGTGAAGTATTTTACAAACAAATCCTGCAAAAGTAATCCTTTGACAACAATAAAAATATTAGTGTTCCTCTTCGTGCAGAAAAAATGAATATAATAAAGTCTGTCAGCATCCTGGAAATATATGTTAGAAAGGCCACTCTCCATGTCATAGTTCTCCCTTTATTCCTCCAAGAACATGTTCAAACAGGCATGACAAGTCATTGAGACTTTTTGTTTGAACCACATTACAGACAAACAAGCTCTCTGCTGAGTACAAACCCCCCTGCATCTTCTGTTCTATTTAGTTTTAGTCAACATTTTAATTAGTTCTGGTTTTTGCCTGGAATGTTTGGCATATATACTGCTTTAGAGCCAGAAGGAAATTTTAACAGATAAAGCCCTGTCTGGTCCAAGAAGATGAAACCAGCACCATCTGGTAGGTGAAATAATTATGGGAGCATAAATAAAATGAGACTTATTTTGCACTTTCTCCATCACAGGTTGTAGGGATAGTGCAAAGAGAAGAGCACCTCGAAGAGAGGAGACAGCTAAGAACTTACCTTGCCTATGAGCTTTCCTGAGTACAGGGAAGTCTGTAGTAGAAAGGTGGTGACTACCAGCACCTACACTATGCCACTGTTAAAATTCTCCAGGAGAATGTTAAACTCTGAGATAACAACCTGACTTAGCATCCATCTTCAGCTGTTCTAACTGCCTGCAGGTTAGAGCCCTGGCATCCATTAGTCCTGGGTTATCAACGGCGCACTGTCCTAAGGGATTAACAGAATTAAGTCTCAGTGGAAGGCATGTGGCAGGGCCATTGCAATTAAAGAACATTATTAAGTTTTTAGACTGGTAGAGTGACAGCTCCTGTCAATACTGAGGAGACAAGAAGCTACAAATGCTTGGAAGAATAAGTTAAGAGTAATGAACAGTTCAGTTGGAAAAAAAGGAACTGAAAACCACAAAGAATATACACGAAAGTATTTTCATCACTGTCTCTAAAGGGATCAAGTATATAAGGGTCTAGGGATGAGCACTGAAAACAAAAGGGATTGAAGACAATGATCCATATGAAAAGAAATGGAAAATTTGTGTGTCTGGTACGGACAAAAGGCAAGAAAATACACTCCAAGGGAAAAATAATCTTTGTATATACTCTTAGCAAATAATTTTAAATACAAGGGAAAAATCTTCTTTTCCAGATGTGCTATCTGCCAAAATCCCTGTCACAGGTATCACAAAGGCTAAGAGCTTAACAGGATTCTACATAAGAGTATCATATATACAGACACCATTATTATTAAGCAAAGGCAAATAATGACAAACCATGCACATCTTCATTTTTAGAGCTTAAATCAACACTCAGATCTCTTAGTTGGAACACTTCCACTGTGCAACAGAGAGCAGAGCAGAGGTCTCCTATCATGCACTCATCTAAGCTGGCCTGGCTGATGCTCAGGGCACACCAGTACACAAAAAACAGGGCCAGAGCAGTGCTAAAAGCTACCACTGTGGAGGAGGGCTTAGCCCTGAAGCACCAGGCATCATCACCACTTCCAGTGCTGGATCTAGCTCAGTCCATTGAACTCATCTGATCCCCAGCCACAGTCTGTGCATCCCCAGTAAAGATGTACACACCGAGACTGAGGCTTTCAACAACTGTTCATTAATTCAGCTTTCTCCTAATCTCTGAAATTGCTGATATTGGTCATTGTCAAAACAAAGTTTATTTGAACACCTCCTAAACATCTGGCATTACATATAAGTCCCAAGGGCACAGGTAATAAGTATTTTTGTGAATGCACTGACCTAAGCAAAGAACCCTCCTGTGCCTTCTAGGAAACTGTTTATTGCTGCAGAAAGGTTTGAAATTTCCCGTGCATGTGTCAACTGATAGTATCTAAGCACAGTTACTTCCTATAAATACACAGAGTACAGACCCACTGTTTTCATCCCATTAAAAAACTGCCAAGAAGCTTCAGTCTGAAGCTACATATTGGACACAGACACAAATTGCAAACATTACCTTCTAAAACCAAAACAGACAACTGTAATGAGCCCAAATCATCATGTCTGAGATATGTACTGAGGAAAAGGTTATCCAGGACTGAAGAGAAGATGGCTGGGGAGGAGGAGTCTAAAATGTTCTTTTGAAAACACTGATCTCATCTAGGCAGACTGTGTGTAGACATATTCTGGGCAGGTTTTAAAACCCTCTAGTATACTTAAGCTTACCTGCTTAAGCACAAGGCAGCAGGGACATCCAGCTAGGTCACTCATTCAGCTGGGGTCTCTCTACCCCAGTGTTCAAAAGAATATTCTTGGTAGTTCATGTGCATCCGAAAACTAGGTTGAGCTCTGAGTAAAAATCCCGAACTGCAGGATTTCTCTCTCAAGCATAAGCTCCCATTCCAATAAAATGGCACCTTGCCTGTGCCAACTTTTGATTGCTTGGTAGACAAATCTTGGCTAAACAGCAAGAGCTGAGAGGAGGTAAGAGACCTAAGGATTACAAACAAGCTGTAGTATATTACCTGGTTGAATAATTCTTTTAACAACAGAAATATATTCCTCAGGCTTCTGATCAGTAGAAATCTCTTTGGCGCCTTCAGTTAAGGTCAGTATCTCATAAAGAATCTCTGAATTCTCCACTCCACAAAGCAGAATTACCACATTATCCGGAGGTTTTAGAACTTGTTCCAAAAAATAACTTCTCTTTTGATTCAGGCAGTTAAGAAGACCACATGAGAGTATCAGGAGTTTACATTTATAAGACAGTAAACAGAGTAGCTCCTGGTGCTTGAAAGATGAATTCTCTAGATCAAAGAGTAAGATTCCTTCTTTGTTCACTATGAGTCCAAAAAGAGATTTTAAATACAGAGCCCACTCTTCTGCTTCTTGTTCATATATCACGAGGATATCCTTTGTATTTTCTAGAGAGAAGAAAAGAAAAAAAAAAGTTTCAAATGTCTTTTAAATGCATTATAAATATCAGAGGACAGATTGTTTCCTCCCCAATAGAAAACTTGAGGTGCTGAAGAAACTACCTTCAGCAGAAATCAGGTCATCACCTTGAAATGACAACCTTCTTATTTCTAAGACCAAGGCAGAAAGATTGTCCACAAAAATACTGGAAAAATACCTCAGGATATTATTTTTAGAATAACTAATATTTCAGAATATATATTCAAACTGCTATGTAGGAAGCAGAGCACATTCACACATTCTGCTTACTCCTATATTCTTAACAAATAGGTGATAGTATTAAAAATGGAACACCTAGCTTTTAATGACAGAAGTAAGGAATACATATTTGAACAGATGAACATGATCTGACTTAATTAGAAAACTGGTATGTTTAGGATATTTTGTCAGCATGGTGTTAGCACAGTAGATCATGATCTTTCTTTACTGTCCTTATTTTAAGAAAATTACTTGAGACCTGACAAAAAAAATCTAGAACTATATTCTTTTAATTCTCTTTCCCTTTAAGATGTAAAACATGATGCTAGCAAGACAACTAATAATTTTCCGCAGTGTTACTAGGGTGACAGTTCGAGACAGAGGCAAGAGGCATGAGCTGAAACACAGAGGGCCGCTTCTGAGCATCAGGAAAGGCTTTTTTTTCGGCATGAGCACTGGCACAGGCTGCCTGGAGAGGGTGTGGAATCTGTCTCCTTGGAGCTACTCAAAAGGTGCCTGCATATGGTCCTGGCTCTAGGTGCACAAGAGAGCTCCCAGATGTCCCATCCAACCTCAGTCATTTTGTGGTCGTGTGAAAACATCCAAAACTGTGATTTGATGAGCAAGACAATAACAAAATACATCAAGCCAGAGTAGCTTAATAGCCCCAGAGTAGCTCACAATCACAGCCCTGTGGAGCAACAATGTGAGGCTGAGGAATAGATACAGCTTCTGCACTTTACCTTCACTGTGCTTCCTGGTGTCTACCTGTTGGTCAGGGTCAGGCAAGCTGACTGACACTTGCCTGCAGTGCACCACAGCTCCTCTGAGTGCCTGTGAGGATCAGGAGATATGGAAACAGGGCGTACACAGAGCTAGAATGCTTCTGGGGGACACAAAGGATGTGGGCAGTGGGATGCACTGCTGGAAGCACAATACAGATGTAGCTAAGGAGAGTAAAAAAACTTATCATGGATCCCAAATAAGTCCACATATAAAAGAAGAAACTGAACCTATATCTCCAGTCCAGGATTAATGTTTAAAATTTTTGTCTTCCCTTCCTTTTAGAAGAAATTATGTCTACACCTTGTTCTTTACTCTGGAGATACTTGAAACAGTTTACCCAGCAAAAGCTGATTGAAACTTGTAGAATAGGGACACGATCATTTAGTCTCTTGAGTTCATATGTCTACAAACTGCTTGGAGGACAGTTGCCATCCTTTTGAGATTTGTGAATGTTCACCCTTTCACAAAGTTTTCTGTCACAGGAAATCATAACAGGCCATGCTCAATATGGTAGCTGGTGATGATATTTAAAGTTAACTAACTCTTACCAGTACGTGAAAGCAGGGTAATATTTGTCAAAATGTATTTGGAGAGGTGAATAGTGTATTTCCCATGGTAAGAAAAATCTGAAAAATACCTGTTTCTGATGAAATGCTGAGGTTAACAGAAAAATATCAGTGTATTTCTCATTTAACTCAGAGAAAAATTGTTTGTTTTATGATGCTGGGATAAAAAATCTACATAGCCTTGCCCTCATCATTGTTTGTAAACTGGGATTAGTACTCTTCCCACTACAATGGAGACATTGTAGAATTCTTCCTATTTTTTTTTTCTGCATTTTGTGAACCCTCCTGCCTTTTCAAAATACTTTCTGAGAAAACCTGAACTGCATACAGGGTAGGGGTTCCTTCATACAGTGTACAGGAAGAAAAAAATAACCTTGGGTATGCACACAGGCTCATAAACAATGAATTTCACATTCATTCACCCCTGTGCAAATGGAAAGTACAAGGCTTGAGTATTCAAGGAATTCTAAAGATAAAAGTGAGAAACATGCTTTGAAAGGATAAAAGAAGACACAAAGTAGTTCCACTTCCATATGGAATATCTGCACCAGTATGCAGCTTTGATCTTAGCTAAGCAGTAATGAGAAAGAGGTTTTATGATGTTTATTGAAGGCTCAATTGCATTTCTTCTTAACTATATTGATTTTTACATATGAGAAAGAAAGCATTATTTGTGTAAGAAAGGGGGGTGAAATATATTTAACACCACACTTGATGGAATAAAGGCTCTGCAACACACATC
This sequence comes from Aegithalos caudatus, assembly GCA_013389925.1. Lineage (NCBI taxonomy): Eukaryota > Metazoa > Chordata > Aves > Passeriformes > Aegithalidae > Aegithalos > Aegithalos caudatus. Next base: position 42,662 of record WEIU01017042.1, on the reverse strand, counting down.
TCATAAAGTTCTAATGCAATATGGTTCCCCTATTTAATTTGTCTTTTCTATCTATGTGCAGAGGGAAGAGCCATGCTTTTGAGCTAGGGTTTTCATACTGCAGTTTGGGGCAGTGTTTATTGAAGCAAGCAGCAAGTGCTATCAAGTTACCTATGAGAAACCAAACCTGGGTATGTTTTGAATTATAAGCCTGCATTTTTTTTTTTCTGACATTGATCTGCCTTCTATATTAAGAGTCAACTACAATATTAAGCAGGAATGTAAGGCTTGCACTTTACTTCCCCCAAATTGTATAAAAATTTCATTATTTTGAAATGTTTGCCTGAATTGAAATGCGGAGTCAAAGTCTACTCTACAAATAGCTGCTACAATGTCCCCTATCAAAAATCTACTCTATGCACACTAGTAGCTTTCTCCTGTCATACAGTGTTTTTGCCTTCAGAGATACAACTAAGATGCATATGCAGGCAGCTTACTTGAAAATTAAAGCCCACCAAAACTCTGCCTTCAGAACAGTATTATCTTAACCTGAAAAAAAAAAAAAAAAGATTTCAAGTCTAGCTTTAATGCAACACCATCAAGTAATGGCTATAAATTAACAATGCTCAACTTTTCAACCAGAGTTTTTCCCCTTCATTATTTTCCTCTCTTACTGAATAATTCTTTGAATTTACTGCACTTGAAACATAATGTAAGTTGAGATTAATTTTGTTCCCTTGAAAGTTAATGTAATAGAAACCATCATATCCTGACAAAATTAAGCTGTGCTTCATCTGCTCCTACTTGGAAACTGACTCAAAGGTAGAAATAAAATGTATTATTAGTTCAGCAAGGAGAAACAGTAAGAGAATTAATGCAGTCATCCATATGAAAACGGGGTCTTCTGACAAGCAAAACTCTTCTCTAGTTACTGATGCATGGTTGCCCAAAAAAGCACATCCCAGCCCAGGAAAGCACATCTCATGTCATCTGAAGGCCTCTTTGAAAAAACCTGCTAGATCCCATGGGACTACTGTGGCCAAGCACAAATCAAGAACTTGTGTATACATGGCAAAAGAACATGTCTTTTATGGCAAGAATTATAAGATATAGGAGGGGAAGGGGGGGAGGGGGGGAAGGGCAAGTATATTAGAGAGTTAAAGGAAACCTCAAGAACTCTGCAATGCACCAAACATACCAGGAAGGCAAAGAAAACAAATTGAAAATTGAGGTCCAGTAGCTGCTCTTTAGCAGATATCTCAGTTTAAGAACCTTGCAATCTTGTACAAGATAATTTCTATGTGCTTAGAAATAATCAAGAAGCCCTTGGTAACACTCGTCTTTGAGATTAACACTGCACAGGTGTCAACTCATCCCCTGTCTTTTTAAAGGCCTTTTAGGTTTGTAGGAATTTGTAAAGGTTTGTGGGTGAACTTTTCTACTTCTAGGTATCTTTGACCTGCATTTTACTAGAGCTATTTCCAGAAATTCAGCACTGACATACTTTGTTTATCTTAAATAAGGCTGATTACAATTAGGATAGGGTTTAAAAACTGGCTCTACAATTCCATTACCTTAAGATGTTTTGCTGAAAAAATATTAGGTTTGAACATCAACTTTTACCCAAGTTTTAAAGGAACGATGGATCATCATATTTCTTAGGGTTGTCCAGATTCTTTTTCAGTTAGGGTACTGGACCCTAACAATGGAATTCCCTGCTGTTTGCTCAGCCACCCATGGACTCCTATAATCACATACCAAGCCTGCCACAGTCAGTCCTAACAAAATTGTAATGCAAGTCTGTTTACAGTCCTCACCTCCATCCCATCAGCCTTTGATACCTGTATGAAGAAAAAACCCTCTCCAATTGTTCTCCACCACTATGTTGAGAAAGGACAGGATTGACTGCTAGAGAAAGCATAAAATTTATCCCTTTTATTTCTTCCGGTCACATATCTCCTCACTTGGGGAATGGAAGGTTGTTTGATTTTTTTAAAATATCAGTCTTAAAAGGGGAAGATATTTGAGAAAGAAATGTATGAACTCTGTCAGTATGCAGTGAACTACTGTCCATCAGCAAAAATTTGCTAAAATAAGTACAGTAGTTAAACATCTCAAAGGAGAAGTGGAAAGGCACAGAAGTTCTTGCTCACTTTCTCATTATATATTGATGATAAATCTGGGCAACATAAGTGATATGGAATGACATCCATTGCATCTTTAATTCTTTTGTGAATAGCAGACTACACTCTCCAGGATTACCATGAGTATCTTTTCACGCTAAAAACTTACACAGAAAGAAGCAGTATTTTTTCTTCCAGGCAAGCAGTGCCAGGATAGAGCTATACAAGACTTCACAAGTTGAATGCACTCACCTACTTCACCCTGTAGGATGAAACTGTGGATATAGTTAAGAGTTGTGACACAATGAAAAAAAATTGATTAGAGTTAGATTGAGATTCATTTCCATCTGGGCTGTATGTAGGTTGAGAACAACAAGCATACATACAAGTTCAAATGAGAGTTTAGAATTTAAAGATTTTTAGTCTCTTGGCCTCTTTGCAATCATTTGACAAAGATTCAAACATTCAGCTCTTCACACTGCTTGCCCTGATCACTAACAGTGATAGGATAAGAATTGCAAAAAGTTTCACTAGCACTTCAAACAACACCTGCAATCTAACATTTGGAAAGAGAATGAGAACATTTAATTCAGTACTAATGGGTGGGCTTAGCATAAAAAACTGCCCCTTGACGCTGTAACGTCACAGAGAGATGCAACGGAGTTGACAAAGTTGGAGTGAGAGAAGACAGAAAGAGGAGTTTACTTTTTTGACTTCACCTTATATACATTTCACAGAAAGGGACCACATTGGAAGATAGAGGTTCAACCTCTTCAATTCCACTGGTCTTAGAAAGTGTCCATCAACTGTCCCTCCTACCTGGAGGGAATGTCAACAATAACATTGTTTATAGAAAGTTCGTTAGAAACGGAGTCCCAAACATGTAAACAACAATCAGAAGGCTAGAAAGAACAGCAAAAGAACAAGCCCCTCACCCATCCAGAAGGCATTGATTTTCCCAGTCAGCACACCTCACACATCTCCAGTAAATGTGTCTCAAAATGCAACTCCAGCTCTTGGTTGCTGGAATTCTGCAAGGCAAATCCCCTGAAGCAAGCCAAAATGCATTCATGGCGGGAAGGACACCTGAAAGCACTTTAGAACTACTTGCAGATAATGGAAAACGTTTTCAAAGCATTTCATGTTGCTTCTATGAGGTGTTCCAGTAAAGGAAATTAAAATTATAAAAGGCACTTGTAAACTTTAGAGTGAGATCACAAAGTAAGAGCAATTGCTGCAGCACTGTGGTATACCTGTTTCAATTAAAGCAATTATCCTAAAACACAGGGCATTCCTGCCCTCACTGTATCAGCCAGCAGTGGCTGCAATTCTATTCTCAAATGCCTATTTAACTAGCATGTAATAAGAACATTTTCATCGTTTATGTACCTTCTGTTGGTAATTGCTAAATTGTATGTGAAAACAAATACTTGCTCTATCTGTATAAAATCAAGCCTCATCCTTCTTACTAAGCTTAGTGAGATCTGAAGTGGGCAAAATTAAGTTCTACAGAGAGGAATGATTTTTGTACAAATGAGTTTACTCTTGATCTAGTTGGTTTTCCCTGTAAAGAAACTCCATTGATCTTCCCTACAGTAACAACGGGAACACAGAACCAAATAAATTCTTGGGATATCTTTCCACAGGATCGACCTGGCACAGGTAGACCAGAAAGACACCTGACTATCAAACATGACAAAGCTAACATTATGCCCAAAAAGCTGTTTCCCATTAAGCAATATGGTTTTATTTCCTGGTTTAAGCCTTTCTCTCTGATCGGTCCCATGAATCCTTACAGCTGAATACCTACTGATGGACTCTTGCTTCTAATGAACAAGGCTAAACACATACATGGGATATAGAGGTCAGAACTAGCTTCTCTGTTTCAAGGTAGACTTTATTACAATTGCAAAGGTCTTCCTTTATCACAATTGCAATGAGGCAGAATTTCCTGTCATTACAGTCACTTCCTTGAGAGCAAATCGCACCTTCAGTAGATTTTAGTGCAAAGCAACCAGGTAATTCAGAAATGATTTAGACATGAAAAAATTATGAAGAGAAAAATATACCATAAGGACAGCATGAAGAGCTGAGGTAATATACTACTTTTTTATGATTGCCCTGGAACAAGTCTTTAAGGTCACATGAAAACCTGTACAAGTCTTTAAAGTCACAGGGAAACCTGAGCAAGCCATATCAAGTTTGCACTAACAGATGCTATTCCTACCAAAAACAACCACCACCTGAAGATCTCCCTTACACTATCACTACAAGTATGGTTTTATAAGCATGAAATACTAAAAACAAATTAATTTCAAAATATCCTGTTTGTGCATACCAAACCATCCTCTTCTTTATTTCATTTTTTTTTTAAATTGACAGTGTTCCTCATATCATGATCTCTTTAGATGTTCTCATGCTGATTTAATGCAGGAAGTTCTGTATTTATGATCACATTTAAACTCTGCTCACTTAAATTCAATTTCTTTACTTTTTCTTTTGCCATTGCTTGCTTTTTTCCTCTGTCCCCTTTGATTCCATTGTTACTTCATTTTCTCACAAATTCGTAACTTCAATTTCTTCAAAATAAGAAACAAAGAATGGAATACATGTTCTGCAGATATTATTTAAGGAAAACATTCTCAAGAAATTCAGTACATTTACCTCTATCACAAGTGATTATGTCTCAGAAAATAGAGCTTATACAACAAAACATAAAACAATGATTTTTTAAGAAATAACATTTTTGGTAAGCTGCCATGATTGCCATGGTCTGGGAAGGTCACACTATAGCTATGGTCTGGGAAGGTCACACTATAGCAACTGATGTACAAAACCAGAAAACTGTCTTACACATTAAGCAGTCTAATTTGTATGCCAGGGACTTGACAGACACTTATCATCAGGCAATGTTTATCAATAAATAGCACCATTTGTTGCCATTTATGCTCAGAGATTTCTGTGTTCCTTGCATTTGTAATGTGATCAAATACACCAAATTAACCACAGATGACATACCAACAATTCCTAAATTACAGATTACCATTGACACTAGAAATCTGTAGAAATCTGGTAAACTCTCTCAGAGCAGTCATTGAGTGCTTTGGGTTGGAAAGGGCCCTTTAAAACCATCTTATTTCTAGCCCTGGCCACGGGCAGAGGCACCTTCCACTAGACCAGGTTGTTCAGAGCCCCATCCAACCTGGCCTTGAATGTTTCCCTTTATGGGGCATCAACAGCTTCTCTGGGCAACCTGTTCCAGTGTATCATCCACACTTCTTGGGTTTCTAAAGCTACTGCTTCCTTTGCCACAAGTCAGCAGAGTGCTGAGGAAGGGGTTCTGAGATCCCACAAATTAGATGGTTTGATCTCCTGCTTTTGCAGTCTGATTTTAAATCCATTTTTAATGCTTTTCATTTACTTGAGCATTCATCCAGAAATTTAAGTAAATGTGAGAAGCAGTTTGGTTTTTTTTGATGTATAGTACATTGAAGTTATGAGGCTGTAGAAGAAATTGTCCTCCAGTTTGAGCTCATTTCTTTGCTCCCTTTCTAACAAATGCATGACAGTCACCAAAAACACTCAAGCAATAACAACAGAAAAACCCAGGACAAATCTTTCATCAGTGTTGGACAACCACTTTATATTTTTGTTTTGATCTTTTTAACAGCATTCATGCTAATGTTGTACACAGACAGAAGTAAATGAAGTAGAAAATCATTACATCGATGTGCAGCTTCATAAAAGGAGCAGTGACAGAGCTAACAGTGAGTTAGAAACCAAGCTAAATAAAACAGGAACAATTTCAGTGGAAGGCTGACTTCTCTATATTAAACTCACCTCTGCTTCCTCTCTACTGCCTTAAGAAAAAGATTCTACAGAATAGCTATATAACAAACTACTTTTATTTCTGTCCATTAGATAAAGAAAACTGCTTAGTTAAATGAATGCCTAACTGCCTTTACAAATTCAACCACAGGCCTACAAAATCAACTGTGATGCCCCAATACTGCTACAGTTTGCATGAGAGTCAAAAGACATTTTTACAATATGAATATCTCCTAGGTATAAGTTTAACACATGCAATTATCTTCCCCCCTTGCAAAATAAATTCACAAAATTTTTACTGGTACTAAAATAAGAACAAATTGGAGAGTTACCTGGAAAATAATTTTGGGTCCTCCTCTAGTGGGGAGACCTTGCAGAAAGATTTTGTATAACTACTACAGCTTTAGACCACAAGGATGCTTCCTGGAAACAAACCAAACCTGTATGTTGTGATTCTTGCAAACAGATTTACCACACAATACATACATAACCTGGCACACATTGCTGTCATTGCAGTATAGCCTCACTGTGGGACAGAAACAGGAAAAGCATGTCTACAGAATAATGTATGCTGGAAGAAAAGTATTTCACCAGTACCTCCACCTTTTCATGCACACTATCATCCATTTCCAGCTAGAAAGGTACAGAAAGTGAAAACGTGTATCTCCTGAACAGTTTTTGAGATCAAATTAAACCTTATCTCACTGCAGTCAGAGAACCTGTGTCGTTCAAATACAGTAAAACTCAGAAACTTGAAGTAGACAAGACAGGACCAAAGAATTATGAAGCATCCTGTTTTTTATGTCATCAAGTCCCTTGTTGCTTGACCAAATCTGTATAACTAAATTTTTACTTTCTTCTTGAACATTCATAAAAAGAAAAATCTTAAGATAAAACAGACTGAGGCTGTCATAGGTCTATCACCATTACCATTGTACTTGTATTTTTTTAGCATCCAATATAAGACTCCTCAGGATCCCACAGTTTAACATGCTACCAAATGCCAGCTGCTCAACAATAACTATTTGCATGGTTGGTAAAAGTATGAAACACAATGTGCAGTTTTAATTTTCCTCCTCTAGAGTTTATTCTGCCCATGTTCCATTTTTCATTTACTGCAGATTAATGTTGTAAGTTTACAAACATCTCAAATCCTTAGAATCACACCTCATGTGCACTGCCTGCGAAGGCCATAGGACCAGACCAGAGCAAGTCTAAAATAAACTCTCTTCAGGGTACCCTGCATGTCCTTTAGGCCCTACTTCTGTGCTCTGCATGTCCTGTTTAGCAGGGAACACAACTTACCAATGGTGAAGTAGCCTTGCAGCTTTAGGAAACAAAGTCCTCAGAGTGCTCCTTGACCACATCCATTCAGTGCTAGAGTACACTATTATGAGCATGAAGTTGAGCTTCCACTCTCCCAGGCACACTCATGCCAAAGCTGGTGCCTCAAGAGACACTTCTGAACACAGCCACTTTTACTGAACCTATGGCTGGTACAGACTGCAGTGCCATATGCTCCTGTAGTGTTTAATGCACTTACAGGTACCTGGCCTGGCTAATCAGGACCATAACAAAATGAAACATTTCTTAAATTAAACACTTACTATGAATCAAAATCCAGGGATCCAGATTTTAGCAATATACCAAGAAGGGAAATAACCACAAACAAAAAAAAATTTCAAGAGTCAATTTCAAAAAATGACAGAGCTTACACCTCTTGAGAGACTTCTCATCATTCTGATCATTCAGTAAGAAATAAAAACCTATAAAAACAGAGGAACTTAAGTTTGGAAACACTCCTCTAAAGACTTCTACTACTTTAATAAAGACTTAGATTCAGAACTATGATTTATCCAGTACTGAACTGGTTTTTTACAAAAAAACCCCACTCTTAGTTACACAAGAGTGAAAACCTTTTCACTTATCGAGCATAACAGATTGTTTAGGGGAGAGCATATACATTTGGAAATTCAAATGTTACAATGCTCATCTGTGGCACAGTTGTGGTGAGAGAAATAAAATAATGTAATTGACTTTTATAGTATTTTAAGTATTTTAAGTTAATGTTCAAACCTTGATTTCTGATAAAAAGGACTAGCTTTTCACAGAAGTCTCCAAAATGTTATATCCAATGAATGAGTTGTCACAGTTTGGAAGGATAGTTCTGCCTTTTAACTGTGTTATTTAAGGCACAGTTGTGTTCAAAATGAATGCTATTCATTATTATACATGTTATTCAAAATGAACATGGACTTAACAGCATGTGGGAGTACAAAAACTATGGTATACATTGCATATTTGCAAGCTAAGATATAGAAACATGGCTTGCCATTTTAATGAATTCTATAAGCATCAGTGTTGAAATACAGGCTGTAAGTTTGCCAATGAAACATAGCTGTTTTTAAACTCTCTTAGAAAAACCAACTGACAATAGTTTGGCAAGAACACTAACAGAAAATTAAAATGAAACTGTCCTGAATGTACCCTTTAAGCAGAAAATTCTTCTGTTTCCAAACTGCTAAATGTAGGATCTGACCTAAACTTTCACTGAAAATACATTTTCCCCAATTCAATCATTACAGACTATTTTATTCAAGGCCAAATTAGATTTGGCCTCCTCTAAAGTAGCTAGTCTTGAAAAGGGAACAGAATTGATAAGGGAGAGAAACACATTTGCAAGTTTTAATGATAAGATTACTGTGTTACAAAACCAGAATGCAAGCATAAGAACCTTAAAGTTTTGATTAAAAACACTGGCAAATTTCCTTCGCTAGTGCACAGCAATAAGGCTTTGTTGATTAAATAGAGTTATTCTGAAACACACTAGGCTGGGGAATTAGCTTTCCATGTTTATAGGTAGGAAGTCTACAGCAACTGGAGACTCAGTGAAATATCTACAAGGAGACATCTCAGGGGGGTGGAGGAAAAAAGGTATATTGAGTTTTGTGTATTTTTATTAGATTTTCCAGATACCACGGAACATCCTTTTGAAGTAAGACCACTTCTATTATTTGATTAAATCTTTATAAAGTTTCCTTATAATATCAGCCTACCTATAAAAAATACTGTTTAAAAGATTCAGATGAATTTGAAATGCAAATTACATTCAGATACTAAAAGTAAGATTAAGCTGCTAGAGTTTACTTTCTGGACAGAACTAGAATCATTTAGACACTCATAAAGATGTTTGGGTCTACCTGGCTTACTTGAAGGCCTCACTTTTGTCAGGAAAAACCACAAATCCCAGAGGTTTACATCCAAAAAGGAGATAGATGAGTCCTGCAACTTTATTCAAATAAATGCATGAACGGAGAGATTCCACTGGAGCACACGTCCATGGGGTTTTCTCTCTTGAGGCTTTGGAGGGCACAGCCTCCTTTTATCCTAAACTCCTGGCTGCAAGTTGCCCTCTTCCTTTCCCCATTGGCTGAGGCACTAGGATGGTACAGTCTCCCCGAACCCCTACCTCATATTCTCCCCTTGAACCTACAACTTTACCCCAAAGTTCAGAAGTTCAGGCTTGTGTAGACCAAGGCTTGTGTCTGTTTCAGGAGCAAAGATATCTGGGCTCTGCAACTAACCTGCTGCCCAAAATTTGTAGAGACATTAAGACCCATTTCAAAGACATTAACACCTTCACCCATCAAATTGTTTGTAAAGACATGAGCTTTCCTCTCAATCCCTCCTCTTCCTATTTCTCAATTTGTCTTTACAAACCCTAGTTATTATTAACCCTCTCTAATAGCCAGGAACACTTGAAACAGCCCCTCCCAACTTTTCCACCTCTGGTCCCTGCACCAGGCGTGGCAAGTAAATACAGGGAATAAAGTAGACAATGACAGTTCATATTAGTCCATGAATCACTAGATGCTGTAAGTTTCCCATCCTTTTCTTCCTCCTGAGAAGTCTGATCTCTGGGACATTAGAGACCTTGATCTAAGTATTATGGGTCCACCCATGTCCAGTTGTCCTGACTGCTGTCTCTGCCGTCCTGGTTGGAGGTTATGAACAGCAAAGGCCAAAGGCAGCATCTGTGCTAAGGGGGTTTCCTGTCCAAGTCAGCCCAAGTAACCTCAAGTCACCCCTACCAGGGACTCCAATGACATCAAGTCAGCACAAATGACCTCAAGAAACCCCTGATGTTCTGCACCCTTAGCTCTCAGAGGGGAGCAGCCTTCAGCACCCCTCAGCAGCACATCATAACCAGGCTGGCAGGGTCGGGGATGTGAAGCTGACTCTCCCACAACTTCCCTCTCAGCCTGGTCCCTTCATTCATCTTCATGATTTGGCTCCTCAGCACCAGGATCTGAGCAAGCCAGAGAACTCGGCCCATGGTAGCTCTTCAGTTTTGCTGCACCCAGTCTGTACAGAGTTTTAAACTGGGAAAAAAACAAAACCCAAAATCAATGAATATTGTTACATGGAGAAAAAGTATAAAACAACTCAGTGGACACAAGCCAACTTACTGTTCCTGTCTCATTCTTCCTGGCCTCTCCCAACCCTGTACAATGTGTTTGAAGAGAATGGGCAAAAGCAGCTATGAAGATAAAATACACACATATTTACCAACAGTGGTTGAATAAAATGCATCTGTGCATCTTTCCCACTTATCAAAAGAACATTTTAAATTTTTTTCCCTTTGGCATGAAATTCAAATTAGACAGAGAAGTTCCCGCGTCCATTAGGAAACACACTTCTCAGTTCAGCACAGGCTCTGGTGTGGTGAGTCCCCAGTACAACAGCAGATCCTGACACACTCAACAATCCATTTCTAATGTTCTTTTTACAAATGGCTCATTGATTCCTTCCTAATCACCATTCTGGTGGCCACTGCCTTCCCTTGGTCCCGGGGCTCCTTGCACTTTTTGCCATTGGGGTTGTAAAACCTGTGCCATTATCCTTGCCTGTATCTTTATCTTTCCTTCATCCCTTCTTTCACATCTTTCATATACCTGATGCCTTTCTACGCAATTCCTGGAAGGGCCCACTCAGCCTCACCCTGCTCCTGCTGCGTGGGGGCTCTTATCCTCCCTCACTTTGAATGGAGACTATAACTCACATGGATTATTTATTTCAATTCTCTCATCCAAAAGGCAATTGAAAAACAATGATCAAATAGTCATTTTCCAGAGGATTTTTTTTTCCTCTTAAAAAACTCCTCTAAACTGAGTTTACAATGGGAACATGTTGTTCTAGGTAGACAGAGTCTGCTTATACAACGTGACATACACTGGATGCCTTCTTGGGAGCTTTTAGACATCAACCCAAGCACACACTCCTGGCCAGCACCACACACTTCAGTCACAACTGAAGTACAGGAATGTTACTGCAAACATTGCAAAAAAATCTTAGTAACAAAATTCCTTAGGAAAATCACTTCTTCTTGAAGGGGTTTATACTGAATAGTGCATATTCACTAGTTTCCCACAGTATTTCCTATCTTTAAAGGGAACCTAATCAAACTCAGAAGATATCTGGTTTCTGCTGTTAATATGGTTTTGTTAATTTAGGAAGCTTATTTCTGTCATCATGCATATTATAACTTAATGAAAAGCAGGTTCCCAAGTCTTTCCAATCACAAATTTTAATAAATCAGAGGAACACCACGCTTGTGGCTTCTGATTCAAGTACTGCCTGTTTTCACTTAGTGTTCACTATCATATTAGCATTAAACTGCTTTGAAGCCTGTACTGTATTTAGCTTTTCATTTTTTACAGAGGACACAGCACTTCTTAACATGAAGGCTTTTATTTTCAGTCTTCAAATGACTAAAAATTGTCCATGTTCAATTGATTCCAGGCACAGATAATTTTTTTCCTTTCAGCTATTTAAATGATAAATGTTCCACAAATAAATGAAAATTATGAAAAAACAGAAGGGTGCACCATATAAAAATGCATTTAGCATATATTACCTTATTTCTTAAAAGTTTAATTCCTAAACGTCATTCTATTCATTGTTCCATTTTTCCCAAAGCTCCTAGAATTTTTGATATTTCCCACTAGAAAATAAATAATGCTTACTATTTCAATTGTGCCTCTAATCTGATATTAAAAACAAACAGAAAAACACCAGTTTTACTGACTACAGTAAACAAACTTGAATTATTTATTCTTCACGACTTAACACTCACCCTGTAGAGAAAACAACTAAAAAAATAATATTTCTTTTTTGGGTTTGGGTTTTGTTTATTCTTTTTAATTGGACGCAAGTATAACAATGAATAGTGAGTAAAAATATCATTACTTCATAACATTTTGACAAGAAAATACCTTGCTTTGCTTGAGAGACACAACACATACACGCCCCCAATGCTGAGAAATGTGGAGGATATAGCATATTTTGGCATGAATTGAACTGTATGTGACAGGGTCTCAGTCAGGTTTGGGGACAAGGGGTTATTTATCTTTTAGTCCAACATTATTTCTTGTAAGGAAACTCCTTTATGCATGTCTAGAGCAGGGGATCTAGGAGCACGTGTTAGCCCTTTAGCTGGTTAGATTTGTTAGATCCAGCGGCTCTGTTCAGGTCCACCACAACTTGGTGTCAGGGCAAAACTGGCAACCAGGTTCATCTCTCTTATGTTGGCTTCCCCAGAAAGGAAACCCAAGGATGCAGGGCTGGACAGAAGGTGTGGTGCACTCAAGCACCAAGACCAGCATACATTTTTTTCAGCCACGAAAACCTACAAGATTAAGCAACTCACTTGAAGTTCACCAGTAGGTACAGAGAGAAAACTTGGAACTTGACAAAGGCATTGCATTTCAGCTTCATGGTCTTACATGAATTCTCTGTTTCTTACACAGAAGAAACAGCAGTGAACCTTAGCCACAGACTGCAGCTATTTATAAACACCCGTGTAAAATTTCAAGTTCTTTCCAGCTGTTAAGCATGTGATCTGAATGCAAATGGGTGCTTTCCAAACTGTACCTCTGCTTGAACTGTCTCAATGTCAAATGTGTAAGACTCTTCTTACTAACTGTACACAAAAGTTCCCAGAAATGCTGAAAAACCAAGTAAGACCAATTTGCTTTAACTATCAGGCCTCTGATAGCATGAATTATACACTGTAGCTTCATATAAAACCCTTGCTTTTTTACAACGCAGGGAGCCAATAAACATTAAATGAATATCAATATCATTACATGAAATAGATACCAGTTCAAGAGTTAAATCTTGGTGTTTGTGACTCCCTTCCTATCTTCACAGTGGTTTCAAAAAATATTTTCAATACCATTCTGAAATTATTACTTTTGTTTACATTTAATAAAACATAGGAGTTTTTAATGGCAGTTCACACTGCAGTAGTCTGATTTTGATTTATAAAAAAGTTCAGGAGAATTTTATTTTTTTAATGATAGTCAGAAATCACTGCACCTCCCTTGGGAATATAATTATATCACAAGCTACTGCTGCTGTTTGCATTGGGGCGCTCAAGCTTGTTAGAGGAAATAAAACATTCTTTATTACCTACAAGCAAATAAAGGAGTATATAAACTAATCAAATCCTCAAAGACCAGCTTCAAGATATATACAGACAGGGAGAGAGTCACACTATGGGTTTTGAGACCCTGGGCACAAATGTTTTTCTTTTAAGAAAGTGAGATTGCTGCTTTTTTTCACCTTTATCACAACATCAGTGATTTCAGTGATACAGTTTTTCAAATGTGGGTGGTCAACTGCTTCTATGCAAACTTCAGTAACTGCTGCTTGCAAAAGAAGGGAAATGGGAGATGATCAGCATAAGGAACACAGCTTGTTGGGATCAACTTTTGAATCTGAATGAGCATCCCAACACTTCTGAAGGCAAATGATAGCTTTGAGGTACTTCAGTTCTGGCTTCTTTGATACTCAAATTACTAATACATTATTAATAATAGTAATATTACTTAATATTTAATATTGAATATGAATATTAAGATTCATGTTATGATGTTATTACTGAATCCACTTCAAAACTCCACCAGTAGACCTCCTGGATTTTGAATCAAATCATTGTCTGAGAACTCTTTTTTTCCCTAAAAGTGAAGGAGCTGAAAATTCATTGACTGCTAAAAATTCAAGTACGCCCTAATTCTCAAAAAAACAAAATCCAAGTATTACTTGTGTCTGTTCACTGTCTAGATTCCCTCCCAGAACAGCACTTACATAAACATTGACCCAGAAACAGTTGAAGACACAGAAATGTACACTGTGTAAATAAAGGACACACAAGGAAAGATCTCAATGAAGATAATGACATTCCTGAGTGTGGAGAGGAGTGATGAGTCCAACATGGCATAGCAATGAAGTTATCCTGTCAGTGCCTCCTGTCTCGAATGCAGGAAAATGTAATCAAAGACCATGCATTACAGATGTTTTATCTCTACTAGCCACAGCAGCTTTAATGGAATTTGCATAAAGTTCATCTAGGTTAGGGTCTTCTACAGGGTCCTGTAACAAGCCTGTCTCTCCCACCAAGCATCCCAAACAGCTTTCAGATTTGAGCTAGACTAGGCCTTGGGCAATCCACCTGAAGCAACCTCAGTACCTCACAGATGCTGTTCTATCAGGAGAAAACAGACTTCTATGCACCTCTATATACAATTGATCTCTTTCTATAAAAGAAAGGTTTGATGCTGTGGCAAACCTGCAGGAGAGAGGTTTGTGTGTGGAGGTCACAGGTGGATGAGGCTTAGGCAGAGCAGTACATGAAAAAATGATGCCCAACTAGAAGGCCAGTGCATCTTCTGCTGGCTGAGCTTATTGTTACTTGTTCCCCTGCCAATGTGTGGAACTGGATGTGAGCAGCTGGGAAAGCAGCCATCCCTCTGGTGTTCTTACATATTTACTCAGCAATTACTCCAGCTATTTCACATGCATAGTCAGGATTTGATTGCCTTTATCCACTAAGATCCAGACTCTAAACTATATGCACAGTTGTATCCTGTCATTGATACAGAATGATCACTGAGCATACTTTTGTGATTATCAGAATACTGCCCCGCCAACTGTTCACATCCACAAATATCAGTTTGCCTAATAATTGGGATAGCATATGCACATTTGGAAATGCCATTAAATTTAGTTTTGCTCATATATGTGACTTTCTTCTTCTAAAGGTTGTAAAGAAGCTTGCAATGCTGGAAGCTGGGTCTAGATAGAAAACAACCAGTAAAATAACCATACCAATTTCACCACCAGCCTGAGGGAGAAAGCAAGCAGTACTGAGTTTTGATATTTTCTCTACAACTGACTTATTGTAAAACAGCTGGAAAAGTCACTTTGCCTTTCTTCCCTGGAGTTTTTATCTGTATAATGAGAGTAATAGGTAAAGATGGCTTGCAAGGCTAATGTCATTACAAATGTCTACTCAATAACTAATAACTAAGATGGTTACTCTGATGTTATAAAATGATACAAAATGTAATGTACTTGGAAAAAGCCCCGTCTTGACATCCAAAGCAGTAATTTAAAATGATGAATCAGAACAGAAAAACAACTCATTGAGTCACCTTTGCAGACTCAGGCCCTCAGATTTCTCTTTCTTGATTCCTCATTCAGAAAATGAGGAAAAAATATTGTCCCACCTAATAAAAGAATCACAAAAATAAAGCTGATGTCCTCCCAAGCAAGTCAGTCGAACCTCTGGTATCTGGCTACATGTATTTCATTTTCTTTTTATTGAGTGCCCAGCTTGGCAGTCACTGGCTTGATTTAAGTGTTGCTGAGCCTTGCAAAGACACATGAAGAAAATGGGAGCAGTAAATAGATTGTATTTCTGTGAATAAGGGAACATGACTGGGAAGCATGTGCACAGGGACATGGAGTCACAGGTTTCTGGTTCAGATTAAGGGCTGTCTCTGATCTACATGTGGCCTTCATAAGTAATTTTAACTTTCATCAAATTTTTCCACCAGTCAATGGGATAATGTGTTCCAACACTACCAAGGCAGTAACAAAATACACACTAACAGTTTTGAGGCACACGGATATTGCAATAAACACCAATAAAAGCATAAACAACAAATTAATATTCCTGTGCAAAGTCTAGCATAGTTTTGCTACGCTCTATAGGCTGGATCCCATACGGAGAGCTGAGAGACTGCAAGAGGATCATCAATTTTTAATTAATGACACAATACGTGATTAGCCAATTAAAACTATCCCGGAGCGGACACACATGTAGGACCGAATTAACATTGCTCGTACAATTTTTAATGTTTAATTTCCTAACTTTCTGGTGCTACACCTCCTCTCCAGCAAAGCAGCGTGGGTAGTGCGAGACCGTAAAGAGATGCATTAGATACCGCTAGCACCTGAGGGCTGCTTTGAAGGACGGGGTCTGCACTCCCCAGCACCGCACCGGGACATAACTCCGTGTGCGAACCTCCCCGCCCTCGCCACCCGCCCCGCACCGACCTGCCGGGCTCATGGCTCCGCTGCCTGCGCTGTCCTGGCCTCCAAAGTCCCTTTCCGAGGCGCTGTCCCTTTCCGAGGGCGCTGTCCCGGCCCCACGGNCCCCGGCTGCTGCGGCCGCGGGGCTCCGCTGCCCCCTGGGCCCCACCCATATCCTCCCCTGAACGCACACACACCCCCGGCATCGCCCCACCGCCCGCGGGAAGGGCCCTGTGCTGCCGAGGTGGTCTGCGTGTGGAGAGAAAACGAGGAGGGAGTCGAGCCTTCCCAGCGGTGCAAGTGTTGGGGTTTGGTTTTCTCTCACACTCATCCTGTGGAGAAAAACCCCTCAGGGACGGAAGGAACCTGGGAGGTATTCCCCAGCGATCAAGGGTTCTGGTGTGGTATGATTAACACCTCCACAGTATTATGCCATATATTTATTATTTGGAGTGGCTCAGAGTAAAACAAAAACTAAAAAAATCAAAACGAGCAGCCCTTGAGAGACACTGCAAACTCTTCAGCTCACTGCTGCACTGGCCACCAAATTTAGTCAGGAGACATCAATGAAGGTGTTCATCCAAGTTCTAAATAAAGGCCAGACCCACCACAAGGAGCCAGAGTTTCCCCACTAAACAGGATTATAGAAAAACTGAAAGAACCTTCTGAAATAAGTTTTCAAAGGAAGCAAACCTTTTCAAACCTCTTTGTGCATAGATGAATGCATCTTGCCCACCCAAACTCCTATGTTCACCTTCCCTACCTGAACTTTAATGCTTTGGGGCTGATTTTAGTGAAACATGGCAAAGGTTTTCAAGATCTCAAATGTGAATTTGCTAAGTACCAGTTTCAGAAATGAAGGTGTCCAAAATATTAAGAGACTCTGCCTTAACTGAAGGACAGGCTGCAGAATGAATTCAAGCAGTATTAGAGGAAGAAAAATTCACATAGAGGAAGTCTTTTTAGATGTCTTTGTGTGACAAAACCTTCACAGTTTGCAATCAACTACCAACCACAAATTGCAGGAGGCTGGGCTTCAGTCAGGGAACTACTTCTGTAAAGACTTTGCAATCTGCCAGGACTGTGTCCAGCTGAATTACTTGGAAAACTGAACCCTCTGAGCTCTTCCTGTTTCTATCATTACAGAGGTAGATACTTTTTTATTATCATTATTTGTTATGTTTCAGGGGTTATTTTCAGTCACTTCTGCTAATGTGTGGGTGGTTTTGGTAAATTTCTGACTTGGTCTGGCTTGCTACACAGAGGAAACATCTAGCTACACAGACGCTGGGAAAATCTGGACTAAATCCAGTCATGTCGGGGTACATGTGCATCAGGAAGAGATCCTGGAATGCTTTCCGTTGTTCCTTGCAGCTCATTTTTTACCTTCAGATTTTACTCATTTAAGTGATGGGTATCTGGACAATACCTCATTCCAACACTGTATTTTTGGGTGCAAGGGATGCAGCACTAAAGTGTCAGTAGTCTTGAACTGTGAGCAGGATAAGCACAAATGAGATATTTTATGGTGGAGGATGAAATATATCAAAGATAAAACATTTAGAAACACTGCATGTGACTAGTTTCCATTGCAATAATAACTACTGCTTCCTAAAAATGGGTTAGGTAATGTGTTTGGATCTGGTTGGGATGACTGAGCGTTCTGAACTGGAAGGATCTTCACTGTGGAAACAGGAATTTGTAAGAAGAAAAGCAATCATTAAATACAAATGTATTTTAATATAAAAATAACTAAAATGTAACTTGGAACTCTCATTCCAGTAAAAACAAAACAAAATTAGAGGGTTGTCCTGGTTGTCAGGATGAGAGACAAAATGGATTGTGATAGCCTAATTGTTTACATTTTGAGAACCAGCACTGTAGAAATGAGTCCTAAAAGGAAGAACATGATTTGCTGCACTCAAATTTTGAACCAAACAACAGGGAGGCTTCTCCTAGTCCAAGAAAGCCAAGTCTTCAGCAAAATCCAAAAGCAAGGGGCCCTGCTTTACATGGAGGCCGTGCCGAGGCAGTGGTCAGTGTGCATGGGGCATGCCCGGAGGCCTGCAGTGACCAGGGCAAACTGTGGCCTCCTCTGGTGGCCAAGGTGCTACGTGTAGGGTAATCCATGAAAGGCTGGAAAGAGCCATCTGGGAAGGGTTGCTGAGAATATGGACATGGAAGGTAGTGCAGGAGTTGTGTTGTTAGATCTCAGTTTAAGGAAGGATAAGACTTGGTGAGGATTGTGGCGGTCTTAAAGGTCTGCTTGGTGTGGTGCAGGTCTTTGGTCATGGTGGGTGCACTTTCACCTCTCCCTGCTGAGGTGAGCCTGAATCTGCTGGGCCTGTGCTTTTAGATGGACCCTTTGCTACTGAGCTCAACTAGTTTACTCTTGAACACGGGTTTTTCCTGAGCTGTGGTGCTGTCATCACAGCTTTTGAGACAGTGACACTGGCCTGTCCAGCACAACAGTGAGTACAGCCACAGGAATGGTGAGCACCATGCTGGTCTCTGACTAGTTGCAACTCAAGACAGTGTTAGGTATACTGAGGCCTACAACCAGCAGAATTATTTCGTAGAGCAAAACAGCTCAGTTCTCTAACTGCAGGGTTATTGCCATCAATTTATACTGCTTTTCCCAGCCCAGTTATGAAGATTTTCTCTGGTGTAATGTTTGCAAATGACTAGATATTACTGCCAGTGTCAGCAGACTCCTACTTACAAACTAAGTTTGCTGTGGGGTCTGTCAGAGGTTGAGGTCTTCTTTACAAATCCAGCAGAAGAATTAGGTTTCCCCAGTTCTCCAACCTCCTAATGATTGCACTTTATATATGTCATAAAGCCACAGAATTTATAATTCATGCTGGAGGTGTAAGAACACTCACTGTTTCTAGGCAAGGAAAAACTACTTAAATTATTAAGCAACCTCATGAAGCAGTGCTGTATTAGAGGGAAAAGAAACAAAAAATCCATGTTAAATCATGAAAAACATGTCTTGGGAATGACGTCAGTGTTGTGTTTAAGTTGTCTGGATGTCCTCAGGATGAATTTCAAGCTTCAATTTTAATAAATTTACTTGAAATATAAGCTTACTTTCAAACGTCCTAGATTCATAACACTAAATTGGGGACAATTACATTCTTCTGTAATGCTTTTTCCCTTTGGATTCTCACTGATCTTGTCAAAACTAATTTCTTTTCTAATACTGCTTTTGTTTTTCCCTTTGTGAACATTCCGCTATTGTTGGAATACTGGCTTTTCCTTTGGATATAATTAACATTCAATATATTGCCAGTATAATTTCCTACATATCTTACATATTTGCTTTCCACAGGTCTGCTAAGGTTTGAAAAGCCTCTTTTCTGTTAAAGGGCTTGAAAAGGTTTTGAAAGCTTTATTCACTGTTCATTACTGACTTAATTTTACTTGTAGGTTTTATTGTAAAATCCACTGACGATATTGCTAGGTTATATTACAATTACTACAATACAGACAATATTGCTATAATTGCTAACATAGTCAGTTGGAAATATTGCATGTCAAATGATATTGTTAGTTTTTGTATTTTAGCAGGAGTTTGCATGTATTTTAGATTCATTATGTGTAGTCATCTTAGTTTTTTTCCCCATGCACACAGAAACTGCATTTTGATGTTTGGTGTTACTGCGGGAGTTTACATGAAGTTCGCTGAGTGTCCACTCTTCTTGTCTAGTGCAAAAAAGGAAAAACTAAGTACATGGTATATTTCTAAATATTGGTTAAAACTTTTGAAGAAAAGAATAAAGAGTGTTACTCAGCATGTATGATAGCTTTCAAGAAAGCAAGAAAATTGTGTTTGAGACCATCATTTTGTTAAGTTCAGATGCATTAAAATAAAAATAAAGCAGATCTAGAACAGAACATGATTCTAAGAGAAAATATTACTGTACACAGTAACACTCTCAGTTAAGAAAAAATGGGTCAAGTGAGACAAATCTAATAGATTCTTTCTTTAGTACCATTATGATTAAATTGGTTAATAATACAGATGAAGCATAAGAGAATATAAAATAGGTGGTCTGGAATATAAAACACTGCCAGTATCTAATGAAAATGATTGGTGTCATTCTTTAATTTCATTTTCATATGTATTAAAAAAAATAAAAAAAAAAGCTGTTTCCTTCCATTAGCATCTTTGGTGGTCTCAACAGTGTTAGGTAGTTTTAAAAAAACTTTAGATATGTTATACATGTGTGGAATTTTTTTCAAAGTTTTTTATAGGTATAACAGAGAGCAGAAATAAATTCTTCCCTCCCCACTCCCTCCATCTATGGAATATAATTTCATGTCCAATTACCTGTTACTGTGATTTAAGCTTTGGAATGCATGTCCAGATCACATTAATCTTCAAGATTTTGCTTAAGAAAAATCTGTATATTGGGGTTGCCACACTTAAGCCTTCAGTGGTAATAAACTGAATTAATCATGTTGTGGTTAGAAACGAGTTCAAATTCTGTTTACAACGTAAGAAAGTCAATGCTCCAATATAATGCTATATAGCAAGATGCTTTTACACACTTAAAAGGTAATACCTGATGTGTCTTGTATGTCTTACAATAATTGTTGGTAAATGTGAATTTTTAATGTCTGCCATCAGGGTTGTTTTATACCTCTATTTGAAAATGTGTATGGAAGAACTACACCACTAATAAATAACTTGATGCAGTACCCAGCAGGATGTTAGAAAAATGTAGATTAAATTGATTAAGTAGACAACAGAGTGGTTTATGGACTAAAAGTAGAGCTTGGTCATAAATGAACTGCTGGTTTGTCTTGCACATGCAACCCACAAACAAAGGAATGACCAGGAAGATGACAAGTATTTCTTGAGGTCAGTTTAGAGCCTCAATAGCAGTGTGCTTCTCCACTCCACTAGAAGCATCACTGGATGCATACGTACTGGATTTGTTCAATCTAGATTACTCACAGTCTTTGGGCTGTATTCTTGGCTGGTACAAGTCGGGTTTATTCCCTCTTCACTTTCCCCAAGGTCCATGAACACGCCTTCCTATGCATTGGTCTTTCCACTTTTCTCATTGTAATTTTTTTTTCAAAAATAGAGCAGTAAAATATTTGCCAGTATTTCTAGCAAAGTAATCACTGCTTGAGCCACACCAGAGTAATGCTTGTCCCATCTCTGAAGTTAGTTGTTAACAATGGTCTGGAGGATAGAGGAAGGCAACGCTTGAATTGCATGTTTGAAAAATAGCAAATGGCAAACAGCAAAGGACTAATTTAAGATGACTTAATGGGGTGGTAGCAACATGTGGAGATCTAAAACCAATGAGGTATTGACTTTGATGTTTGAGAATGTGAAGAGAAATATCCAATAATGAAACCAGAGCAAAGGTGATATATAGTTCCTGACCTATAGTCAACACTCGCCTCTTATTGATCATCTGTGCCTGAGAGACTAAGGTGACCTATTTTTCTTCCCAGTAGCAATACAACATTATGCAGTCCTGACATTTTATTTGTGGAGTACTATTTGTTAGTTTTCAAAGTATAATTATTGTAATGTAATGGTTTGTTAAAACAATGTTGATTTACAGCTTCTGCCTGTTAGTTCAGTAATGCTCATACCTTTAACCATTGACTATAGAATTCATTTAGTCCAAATTATTCTTCAAGTAAGAAATTAATTTTCAGAGACAACTGAAACAATATGGAAAAAGCCTAACATGTCTATTAAGGAATATTTTCTAATAGCACAAAGTTTAAGTACTTCTTGATAGTTTTCAAAGACAACTTGTCACATGACCAATGAATGATAAAGAGCCTTTCACTGAAATGATCTTACTCACTTTTTAATTGGAGTTACTAAAAAACAGGTTGTAGAAAACACTTCAAAATGAACAGTTCAGTTCTGTTGGCAGAACAGACGAAATAGACCATGTGACCTAAGAGAACTTTGCTGAAATTACAGTCTAATTTGCCAGTATTTTGCTTATCAATTAATTAGAAAATCCAACAGTTCCTATTGCAGAAGTAATTTCAGCATATATTGCATAGCCATTTGCCTGCAGTTGACTACTTACTAAAATATTGTTCTTTTTTATATTTGCCTGAGCTAGAGAGCCTGAAGTTTCACAGGCCTTTTTAAAAGATTTTTTTTTTTAGAATGGCTGGTAAATATGATAAAGTGAATTTTTGTTTTCTCTACTTCTTTTACTACTTTTTTCCTCCTCCTGACGTTACAAATCTGAAGAAACTGAAGCCAGTCTTTAATCAAAGAATTGGAAGAAAGGAATGAGACAATTCAAAGAGGAAACTGAAGAACAAAAAGCTGGAATCAGAATTCTTAACTGCACAATAAAACTAATATAGTGCAGTTTCTTACTTAATCAATATCATCAGAGCTATCTTATCAAGTAGAGATTGATGTTACTGACCAATACCAATGACTGTGGGCAAGTCTCTTTGCTCAGCCTTGAGAGTTAGCCTTGCAGGGTGCCCCACCCAAGGCAAAGATCATCACACACCTCAGGGAGGAAGGCAAGAAATCCCCAGTGTGAAAAAGTATGACTGGTCTTTTGCAGCATAGATTGACTGTCAGTCACAAACATCTTTAGATGATGTGTTGTCATGCCTGCTCAGCAAAAGATGCTTTATTGCTGGAAGAGCTGTTACGAGGTCTTTGGTCTCTCCTGCTCGACACTTCTGACTCTCACTTCCATCTCAGTGCTTGCAGATCCCTGCTTGCCTCAGTCAGAAAGTACCTTTCTTGGAATTGTGATGTTTGTGATTTGAGATAGTTTGTTCAAGCTGGTCTCAGGACTCTTCAACACCAAACCAGCAGGCCCTCCTTGCTCAGTCCATTACTGTTAACTTGTAATTAAAAATCATTATCTATTAAGTTCCTGGACAACTCAGCAGATAAACTACATGCAGCTGAATAGGTTAAGCTGATAATTTAAAATGGAGCTGTACTGTCTTCAGTCCAAATCGTGTGTTCTGGATGTTTAATGGTGCTCTGCAGCCATTCAGACTTGCTTTTTCACATCTTCCTGCTGCCAAAATGACTTGCTCTGCTTGTAGCTGTGGAGTAGTGAAAAAATGTGTGTGTTCCCATACCAGTGGAGGCCATTGTACCCACCTTAAATCCATCAATAGTTCTGGCAGTTTATGTGGCACAAGTGACTGGAAATGGACTGTCCCTTCCGGTATGTTGTTGCAATAAGAAAGAAGCAATGTCTTCTCAAGGTTACACTGTCTTACCCATGGTGACATTTTGGGTCACAGTGGGATTCTTCCTGCCCTGTTGTAATTTTTTCCTTCTAATATTCAAAATGTTTTTACGAGCCGTTGGGATTTCCCAGGCCAGGTTGGATGGTGCTTTGAACAATCTGGTCTAGTGGAGGGTGTCCATGCCCATGGCATGGAACAATATGATCTTTAAGGGCTCTTTAAACCCAAACCATTCTATGATTTCATAAGGGAAAGTGAATTGTATGAATCTCAAGGATTTATGTTTCTCTTCCAGATTTTTTGCTTGTAGGTCATGCTGAACTATTTGTTTTGTTTTCTCCAAAATAATACAGGTCTAAGGTAATAAAGTTCCAACTGTAACTTTAAATCCACATTTTAAAAAATGTAATTTTATACCGGCTTTCTGTGTGGGTTGATACTCCTCACTTTACTGAAAGTTCTCTTTTGAATTCTGATTTCCTACCTCATAGTCTCACTACATACAAATCATCATATGCCCAGATGTATCACAAATATTAATTGGTTTATCATCTCCTTGCCTTTATGATACTGAAAAATATTTCTTCTTTCAGTCACTCTGATTCTCTGTTGAGGCTGGATTGTTTTCAGTATTTCTGAGGGGAAAAAAGCAAACAGTTTTTTAGAAGTGTAGAACATGGAAGAGGGGCGAATCTGAAAAAAAGTAGTTGTACCTTCGTTGGTGCTACATCCACTCTGATGGAGCTGCAGCAAAGCAATCATAAATATGAGTCATTTCTCTCTGTCCTGGAAAAAAAGAGTCCAGATGGCCTGTCAGACTACTGGAACTTCCAGCCTCCTAGAAATTACTTCTCTAGCACGTGAGGCAGGAGGGAGGGCTCATTGGATCCTGATGGCATCTTGTCTACATTGCTTTGCACATAAAAATGAAAAGACTGAGGTGTCTGAGACTGACTTTCTGTCCACCATGTACCCTGATACCACTATTTTAGGCTTTGTGGCTTGATAGAGAGAGGGAGAAAATACAGGATTTTTTAGCTTTGCAGCTTGCTAGAGATAGGGGGAAAAAATAGCATTGAAAGCAACTATTAAGAGTTGCACATTTGGCATATACAGTATGTATTTTTTTATTTTCCTTTTTGAAGTGCCCATAAGTAGGTGGGTGCTTGGAAAATAGGACAGCATGATGAGAATGACTGTTAATATTCAACATGCTTTATATGCAATAGCTTTGCATATATTTGTATTTTAAAAAAAAATTTTGGCCCTCTATTTAATAGAACTCTTGTGGTATATTACCATAATCAGTTTTTCCTAAGTCCAGCTTGGAAACCTCTTAGTGTTAAATAACATCCTTCCATTTTGATAAACTTAGTTTTCTCACATTATCTGTCCCTCTATGTACTCTACGGGTAAATTAGCACTTATCCAAAAAGTGGGCTGATGATTTTTAAAAGCCCAATAGAAGAGAGGGAGAGATGCTCAGTGAGTAATGCTTTTGCACCTTTAGCCTCTTGTAACAAAGAGAACCCAATGGAACCTGGCATTTTTGAGAGTTATAAAGCTCTGGGCAGCACTGTTCTATTTTGGAGGGTACATAGTAACATCTTACACTTTTTATTGGAAAATAAAAGCAAGATAATTTTCTGTCTGAATATATAATGTATGAATGACTGCTTTTGAGACACTGATACATAAATTATAGATAGCCTTTCAGATTCTGCACTATGTATTATTAATTAAAAACTGAAGATTTTCATCTACAGCCTGATATCTAGGCCACTGGAGAACATATTTTAGTGTTGGGGACTATATAACCCAGGCAGAATGCAATAAAATGCTGCCATTTTGTTTATGGGTAGCATTTTGGTACACAATGGCCAGAACCTTCTCCTGTTGGAGTGGACAGCAGGTGTTCTGCTTCATGAAGAGGAGGCATGAACAAGAATGAAGGTGATGTTTTATTTTCTTTTGCACACACAAAAATAATATGAAGAAATATTTGTCTCATGCTTAGCCTAAATTACGTAATTTCCCACATGACACAGTTTGCACTAGGAAATCTGTCTGTCCTTCGCTCTGTCTTCCCATCTCGTCTCTTTGCAATAGATTTTAATGTTATTTGATGGGTGTTGTAGATGCCTGTTAGAGTAATTCTGAATTACTGATTTAGAAGGCAACTGATGAAGATGCTCAAAATTACCTGATATTCTTATTAGATGAGCTTCTAAAATAAAATCAAAGAGATACATGACCACAGGAAGACATAGTTAGCATCAATTCCTTTTAAATTAAGATGGGAACAGCCTATCATAGACTGTTGGAATGGTGGCTAGTGATGGTAGACCCATACTGAAGAGTGAAAATGGAGAATGTCCATTGCTTGTTTCTTGTAATCTGAGGATGTGCTAGAACCATGAATTTGAACAAATAGACTTTGTTGTGTAAGGCAAAATTGAATAAAAGCTAATATCGGACATATGTCTACATTCACAAATTTAACAGCAATCAGAATACATCTGCCTAATTCTGTATTTTATTCTTTAACTAGTTTTACATGGAGAACTACAGATGGTTTTGTGTTTATTTACATTCTATGAATCAGTTGTAACTGCTACTGTAATACGTGTTCATGTAGCTTTTCATTTTTACTGACAGAATGCTTCATGCTGGGACAGTTGCACAGCTGGGCCATAAATCTCATGCAGAAGTCAGGCAATACAAATGAAGATAAATGCAAGATACAAAACCCAGACTAGAATGAGAGCCTCATTCATCCTATAGCTTATGCACTGGGAACACAGAAATCATTCCCTGAGGAACAGACCACCTTTAGAACCTGTACAGATCTGAGGTGTTTATTGTCTCACAGACTAGATCTTGTCACAGCTTCCTTAAGCAAAATTTCAAAAGATCTAGGGGAATTATCACAGCAAGACTCAACTTCCTGATGTGCATACATGATAAGTTAGAATAAAAATTGATGTCTAATTATTAACTCATCTCAGGCAATAAGAGTAACAACCATTTATTTTCTTTCAGTGATAAGAAGGTAAACTAGGTGCCATCTGTTGATGAGCCAAACAATTTTCCCCCCATTGAATACTCCTGTGCTTGGAAGTAGCTGCCTTATTAACACCTTCCTTAAATGCAGACAGCTTGTTTATGAATCAGACCCCAGCTACCAAACAGCCCTCATGTTAATATTCAAATGAGTTATTTTCTGATGAATAATCTCCCTGCATTTCATTGCTGACTAAATGAAAATGGAAGAAATTAGTTGGGGGAGAAAGCTTGTGTGATTCTCTTGGACTGTAGTGGGATAGCTGCCTGGATTTATAGATTTCTTAGCTTCATTTTCCTCAGAGAAGGAGCTGATTCAGCAGTGTCTGTTGTGGTTTATGCTGATGGCAGGTTGCCCTTGCAGTCAGTACAATCAGCAATGTGATCACCCTGTAATGCTGCTTGGATGGACTTTTAGCTTTGACCCACAACGGACCCACATTTGGCTGCTTTGCAGTGGTTGACAGCAGGGGGACCCCAACCAGGCAAAGCCTGCAGATTTCCAAAGCTTCCAAAGATGAAGCACAGTAGTTGTCTCCATCCCTCACTACTCTGCTTCCCTCTGCCTTCTTTACTCCTTCTTAACTCTGCCTCCTTCTGATGCCTTTTAGAGAAACAGGTAGGTCGTGACCTAGCCCAGGTACGGCCGGGCGTTGCTGCGTGCAGGGTCAGAGCAAGCTGTGGTGCACCAGGGCATGAGTGTATGACCAGCTCAGGGAAGAGGGCAGGGACTACGTCAGAGTGAAAAAGGATGTGGCACTGTAGGGCAGAGGAAACAGCTTTTTCTATTTCCAGATTCTGGGAAGCCTGTGTTGCCAGAAGCTGTCCTTGTCATACCCTGTGAGCAACCCTCAGAGGCACAGTGATTCAGAGCTACCCCTGTGAGTCATAGGTCAACAAAGTGACTTTCATTAAATACTTTTCATGCAGTTTCTAGCTAGAGTGGCATCGAGGTCAAAAATTATGCAGATCTGAAAACTGATGGAAGCACATCTGAAGTTATACTACTTAGAAACAAAAACTTTGAAAATGACATTGAATCTGGGATACTGAACTTAGGACAAGGCTTTAGATCTAGACAATGGATGGTATCAGTCACTTTTATTTCAAAATTCTGGTGCTTACTACTGTCAGGGACAATGTTCTGGACTGGATGTACAGAAGTCAAATACAGACTTACGGTACCTTTCCTTCCTGCCTTTTCTCTGCTTCAGGGAACAATAGATGTTCATTTTGCTCCCTTATCAGTCATACATCACACCCTCTTTCATCAGTTCCTACATGCAGGAACATATACATGTATGTATAATCTTGTACTGGAGCCATTATTTCTCACCCACCCATCCTATAAGCAATTTATGAGCAGTTTTCTGGCCCATGTGCAGTTTTATGGTGCATGAGCAGATACAAAATCAAAAGACTCAGGCAGTCCTGACTTTCCTGTCATGTTCCTTTGCTCCAGAATAAATTGTGCTGGTCTTTCTTTTAGTATGGAGCAGTTCTGTGGACCATGCCTTTTAAATATTCTGTTTCAAAGCAGTTTTTTTGGAAATAACTATTGTGGCAGCAGGATGCTGAGTGGTGTGTGGGCTGTGTGAAAGTGGCTCAGGGATGTGAAACTCCAGCATCATGGCTCGTAGGGATTGTTGGACACCAAGCAAGTAATGCAATAAAAGCCACACAATGAAAACAGTTGCTGACATTTATGATAGAGAAAAATAACAATTGTTCCTCTGAGTCCTTTCACCCATTATGCTTGTGCAGAATGTGGAAGACGAGACACAATGCTCAGCAACTGTATGCAATATTATGCATTTGAAATCCTCAAAGACAGGATTTTATCCCCAGAATTAGAATTATGGTGCATACTGAGGAGCCATTTAGTCATATGGGTTTTGGCTGTGGTTGTGGCCAATGCTGTTTTAAGAGAAGTATAGTAGTTATTGTTGAGGAAGAGAGTGTAGGTGGAAGCTGTGGTGCAATGTCTTTTCCTGGTGTTTGACTAGGGCAATTAGAAATTAAAAATTTAGCTTAAAAAACCTGGCAATAGTAAACTGAAAAACAATGGCGTACTTGTATTCCAGACAGCTGTTCTTTCTGGATTTTTGCTTTATTGATCATTCTATTTCTCTACTTTCTCTTTTCTTTACTTTTGAAATTTGTAGTTATCAAGTGCACTGACAACATATATGTTTTCAAAAGGATTCAAACTTAAATGTCAGTATATAAAATATATGTTTATGTATGTATGTATAAAAATGCTTATCCACATGCATGTGTACATATACATATAATTTATTTGTATACACTTTTAAAAACATTTTTGAAGCAGTTGTGTAGGATAAATAGTGTTTGTAGAATAATAGTTTTAATGGCAGCCATTTATTATGCTTTAATCTCTATGCTGTTCATGAACAATTTGGTGCATTTCTTGCCATCTAAATTCATGTCACACCACGTCTTACCTATTTTGTATCTGAACCACTCATTTTTGGACAATACCTTTAAAGTATGGTAAACCCTTGTATCTATCTTTGATTAAATAAAATTAGGACTCAAAATTGAAATGCATTAGTGGTGATTTGGTGTTTTAATTAAGCCCTTCTAAGTAGCTTTATGTATTTATCTTGTTTCTCATAAAGTGTCAACATACATAGATTTATGTATGTCTCTGGATACTCATAGGATGTTTAGTTACACATAATGATTTTGTATGCCTCTTCTGTTTATCCTCTAAAAATTGAAGAGGAAAATAATTTTGGGTTAGGCAGTTAGAATTATGCATGTGGTAGACAATTCTGTTAAAGTAGAGATCTAAAAAAGGGAAAATATGAATGCCATAAATTTTGGCCATAATTTTAAATGAATAGACACAGCACTCCTTCCCACATCCAAAGCTGTTACTTTATATTTGGAAAGAAAAGTGATACATTTATGAAGCACACACATGCATCTCCTTTGCTGAGTTACCTCCTTACTCAGTGAGGACCATACTCTGCCCACTTTCCATTTGAGTTAAACTGCAGGGGAAAATCCTTTCTTTTTAAAGTACAGCAGACAGTTCCCATTAATAGTATGTTGTGGACCTATGTAATAGGTCAACAAAACATTTCATCTCAATCCGACACTCCTGTATAAATATTAAAAATATGTGCAAATACAATTTGGTATCAAAACATACCAGTACACTGAGGTACTTAGCTTACAAGTGGTGTGAAAGGTTTCAACTTGAAAACTCTCTCAAACATAGAGTTCCAAATTCCAACCTGAGTCCAGAGCCACCAGTGCAATTTGTAATGTGAAACTAGTGCAAGTCTTAGGAGATAATCTGATAATTTAAACATTGCAGGAAACAAAAGATTTTAAATTTAAGCTCCAAGCTGTTAAGTTTTTTAATTAACCTATTGCCATCTTTTTCCTGTTTGTAAATTTCTGCTCTTTATTTAAGTGGCTTGATGGCTGTAGCGAGGCAGGTGGGTACAGAGCATCACTTATGTTGTATGTTAGGTGGGACACAGTGACAACATTTCAGTGTTTTAGTTCAAGGGAGAGAAGAGAAGGACCCTGTAAAATACATGAAATGTGCAAAGAAGCCTCATCTGGGTGACGAGATATGAATGTCTCACTGTAAAGTGGCCATGATGTCAGATCTCAAACAGACAGGCTTGTGTTCACATGGCTTGGGGCCCTTGAAATACCTCCTTTACTGCCTTCAAAATTCTTTTATTACTTGGATTAGGAAATTAAGAAATGAAGACACCACTGACTTGTCTGAGTCAAATCTTTTGATCTGAGCAATACAAAGTCTTCCAATGCAGCAACCAAAATGCTCAGTGAAAAGCATTCTTTGTTTTCTGTAAAGTTTTTTAGTAACATGGCCATTTGAAATGTCCAACAGAAGAGTCAGATGGAAAAAATATAATAAATCCTTTGTGTGGTGTTTTCCACCCCTTGGAGGCTCCGAATCTTGGATTGCTTTGGGTAAAATATGTCAGTAGAGCACTACCACCTCCAACAATGAAAAATGGAAATCATCAGAAAATCAAACAGGCAGAGAGGAAGCTCTCAACTTGTGCCTGGCCCAGAGGAATCAGACTTAAAAGTACACATGATTTGTCTGAGTCTTTCTAATTCCTTTCTTCTCCAGTCCTGGATGCTCTTAGAGGTAAGTCAGAACTGCACCATGCAAATGCTTCAATTTCTTGAGAAGTGAAAACTATGATTATCTTGGACTATATGGACGGCAATATTTGATCCATAAGAAAAAGAAATTGAATACTATGACTATTTTCCACTAATGCGACAACTTGGCAATGTTGCAGAAGCAATTAAACTGAGGCTGTTCTAGTCATGGCACAAGGGAAGTTTTGTGGTCAACATGAGGTATTATTGGACCTTTTTTAAAATTGAAACTTGTTAGCTCTTTGCCAATCTTTGATGTTGTAGATGGTGGGAAATGGAAGAAATATGCTTGAAATTATAGTTTCCCAACAGATTGAAACTTTTAATTTGAAAATGTGCCCAATCATAATGACTTTCTTCAGAGGGGGAAAACCCTTTTAACTTTTTACAGCCTGTTGCTATTTTTCCAATTATCCGAGGCATTTATAGTGTAGGATAACATTGGGAAAGATACCTAAAGGTCTTGAGGACTTATAAAATAGAGTAAGCAAACACATTTTATGGCAGCTTAGGAGTAGATGGAGTCAAGGGTGAGTGAAGACACTTGACTGTGGGACAGCTCTTTTGCTCCTACTAATTGTCAGACTCGAGACATTTATCTTTTGACTTTTTCCATACATCCAACAGTTAATGGGTTGAGAAGAAATCATAGCCTAGTTGTAGGCCCCTAATGAGCCTAGTTGCCCTCTGGCATGCAGGGAGGGAATACATGGCCATCTATCCATAGTTCTCTGTTACAGACAATAAGGATGGTTGTATTGGCTGTCAAGCCTCAGTCCGAGAATGCCACAGTCCTCTCTTGTCAGGTGTTAGCAGCCACCAATAGTTTCTTTCACTGGTGGATGTTGTGTAACAGGGTGAATTCAACATGCAGACATCTGACGTACACATGGTCATTTCTGTTTCCTCGTTTACCACTGCACATAGTTTCTGCTCTGTGACCTTCTGCCATCATTTCCCTTCCAGCCTTCATCTCTTGCCCCCTTTCGTCATTTCCCTTTTGATGTTTCTTCATTCCTGAGTTCTGCAGGAAAGTACACAGTTACCATCATAACAACATCAATACTATTAGAGAGATGTTTCTTTGATCTTTTTCCAATAAAGTCATCACAGGAAATTTCTAATTTGTTCTGAAAGAGCACTCCATAAATCTTACCACTTTCATAAACATCAACCTGGCATTTCACTGGGCTACTTGAAAAGAAATTACTGAATGCATTTAGAATGCTATGACTGTAAATGCAAGGTATGCAAAGGACAAATCTTCTTCAAAAAAGCATCCACTCATCAGTGGATGGTGAAAGATGTAAATGCATTATTAAGCTGTGTTCAGTTTTCTTATTTTTAGAATAATTAGAAGTATTTTTTCAATTTATAAAGACATTTTTGAAGCAATATCAAATATTTGGAGAATTTCAAGTACATAGTCCATCGCTTTGTTTTTTATTGATTCTACCCATACTGTGCCTATAAATAGTGGGAGAATTCCTTTTCTGAAGTCACTTCCAGTGTGGGCAGATTATGTCCTACACTGACAGAACAGAAAGAGAAATGGGATGGAATTAATACTATAAATTATTCTTTTCCTGTTTTACTAATTTTATTTGAAGTTGAAATACTTGTTTGTTGTCCCCTTTTCTACATGATTACTGCTTTTTTCACTGTCTTCATTCACTTTGAACACTTTCCTCTCTTTTCCACATTGCAGCAGCAAAATAATGCCCCATGAAGTCTATGAAGATTTCAGTTGTCCTCTTCAGGATCTACAGGAACAACTCAGCCTCTTCTCTTTCTGTCACTCTCCCTGTGCCTGTGCAGTTTGTGAAGTTGTGCAGGCTCCCTCTGGTGGCCCACGGCCACTGGCCAGGCAGGAAACCGTCTGCAGTACGGAGGTATTGGGAATTTGGAAGACCAGGTAGTTCCTAGATTTGGCTTTTTATTTGTGGGGACTGTCGTTAATAATCTAAAATGTATATAAGTATATAAACACAAAAATATCACATATAATTAAACATAAATATAATAAATATATTTTTTGTGGTTGTCTAACAGTCTCTAAGTGAAGACTCCTATTTCACTTAATAATATTTTGGTGTCTTAGTTGTAACCCAGCAAACCAAGCATGGTTACTTCCTTCAAACATTGCAAGACCAGTTAAGTTCATTTTAGCAGTTTTTATCATCAGGCTGCTGATTGACATTTCCATTGCTGGTGCTGTCCACATTTCTTTTACATTTGCTATTGTTCTTTGCAGAGCTGGAAAGTTTAGTGAGTTTAATCATTTAGATTCCATATCAGCATGTTTGAGTGTTTGTCCTTTCCTCTGAATGGCAGCTGTGTGCAGACAACCCTTTTCTTCTTTCCTGCTTGGGGTAGACTGTGAGTGGGATCCAGGCGGAGCCCTCACTTGTTCATGGTTTGCAATACATGGCTTATAAAGCAGGGCATGGCAATATTGACCAGAATAAAGCTCTCAGGGCATCTTGAATGCTTTCATTTCTACAGGACATTTTTCTATAATTTTGTTCTTTGTGTCTTGTGTTATGTAAGTTTTAACAGCAGAGTTCAAAGTCTGAATCTAAATCATGAACCACTTCTTTCATTGTGTTTTTAGGCTAATTCGGTGTCTATTAACATCACTGGTCTTCATCAAAAGTAAATCGTGCTCTTATATAATATATTCAGAACAAAAAAGATAAAATATCACCTCCATGCATATTTTCAGAACTAAAAAATATCTCATTATTTTTCCTACAGTGATTTACTTTCACTCTTTTGGTGTAGCGGTGTGAAAGTCGATGTTTCAGACCCTCTACCATACTGGATTGTATCAACAGATATTTTGTGAATAACTATAAATGCTGTTTTGATAATCATAACAAAAAGGAAATTCAGTCTTAAGATCAAGAAGTACATATTATTCAAAAAAATATGTCAGGAATCTAAGGTCCAAGGAAAGCAATTTAACCTAGTAAAAGGTATTTTGTAGTGGGGTTTTTATTGCTAATTTTTAAATTTCCCTAAAAATGATGATGTTAGTCCAGTGTCCTACTAAGCGTAGGTTGGTGTTGCCTTTCCTGTAGCCAGCACAGTCACTTCTGGGAGAGGATGCTCAGCCTGCCATGGGGGATGACAGAACTGTCAGGAGACACCTGCACTCAGGCACTGCAAACTGCACTCAGGCACTGCGCTGGCTACAGCTCTTCCAGAGCAGCACAAAACCTGTGACTTTTGCCCTTATTCAGTGGAATTCACCCCAGTGGTTGCCTGCCACCCATGATCAGCAGCCCTGAGCCTTCAAGCTGGCACAGCACTGCATGGAGTGACTGCAGTTTTGTGGGTGTGGAGACAACTCAGCTACCTTTGCCATTTTAACCATTTTTTCCTCCTTTCACTGTCTTCTAGAAAAGCAAAACCAAACAGACAAACAAATACAAAACCCCTCACCAAAGCAAGCAGCAATTGCCACTTTTTACACTTATCTAGTATAGGGCATCCACTGTCAATTGGTTACTTTGTATCACAAGTGATTTGAAAGCACATTTTACTTTGGTGTCCACTGGTACAGCTTCAGAGAGTTAATTGGAGAAATGATGCCAAAATTCTGATTGTGGTGAATCCATCAGGTATGAACTGACCATAAACCAGACTGAAGAGTCTTGGGGGTTTTATGAAATATTCTTTAGAATAAATTCTAGGGGGGAAAATAACAAAACTGGAAGAGTATATATAATATTTTGACTCGCTACATGCTGCAGTGTTTCTGTAATGTCTAGGTTCATGAGAATTTTGCTTTGCTCCTAAACTCTATTTTTAATGAAGCACAAAGAATAGTAAAAAAATACCTAGAACTATATTGTTTTTAAATTCTTGATTAATACTTAAGCAGGGGAAATAACTGTGTTGTACAAGGATGAGTTCTGAACATTGCCAAAGCTTTTAGTGTATGTTAGCTGAGAAATTTTGTTTTCCAAGCATGTTAAAAGATCCAAACCAACCAAAAGATGGTGGGTCCCTGGACTATTTTGGAAAAATAAATCTAGGAAGCCAGTAAGGCCCAGTGTGTCTAGGTGTGTTTAGAATAAAGGAAAATATTTGATCTCCTCCTTTCCTTAAAACAAACAAGACAGCAGCTCTGTGTGGCAAAGGATCATTTTCTGCAACATCCATCAACATGTTTCTATACCCATGTGAAATCCGATCTGCATGTCAAAGTAATTCAGATGATTTCCACCAATTTCAGCAGCTTCTGGATAGATCCCAAACTTCCTGAGTGAAACTTACTTTTTCACAATAATGGAGTTCTCCTGTCATTTAAAAGCCTGTTGGGATAAGTAAAATCTAGTATATTTACTTCTATATTCAAAACATTTAAAGAAACTGGGAGTGCACTTCAGAAGAACATCAGCCAGGGTCCAACTCAGCTTCTGTTTGCAACTCCTAGGTCCACAAAAATCTCATCTCATAAATTAATGAGCTGGTTTGCCAAAACCCATAGGAATCTGAATATGGTCTACAGATCTTAATTCAAAAAGGAACCTTTCCAATACATCTTAAAGTCTCTTCCACATACTAGCAGAGGAAGAGAGATCTCTGTCAAGGACTATATCTATACATATTTTTAGGAGAGTTTATGAGAGTGAATGCTATCAGTTCCAGCTCGGCTATGTGGAGTAACTTAATTTACTACTCTTGCAACACAAATCAAATTCAAATCAGAGTCCAGGTAGAGTGGGCATATCTTCTTTGATAATCTAATATAAAAGTAATTCTCAGTGGAGATTAAAAAAACCCTGTATGTAATTTACACAGAAGGAAAACTCTATACTATGTTGAAACCTTTCTTAAGAAAACCCTATGTGTGGCTGTAGTTCTTCATTCTGTGAGCAGAGATGTATAAAGAAGAGAGCAGGGGAACTCACATCAAAACTGCCAGGAACAGCAGGAAGACTAAGACAATTTTGAAGCTTGTTTCATAAGCTCATTTCTTTTTTAATTGCTTTGATCTTTTGAAAAGTCCGTGTTATGCACTGAAAATCTGGAAGACAGAGCATCCTCACTACTGCATAAATTTATCAGCTGTAGTAGAGCTGAAAGAGATAAACACTTCTCTGTGTGTGTGTGTATACTTTATTAACAGAAGAGCATGAAAAAGTGAAAGAAAATATAATTTTATTAGAAGATCAGATTTATGTGTTTTATGCTGCATTATGAAAAATTATTTTCCTGACTGTCGTGTTGTGATTGGTTAGGAATGTGGTTTTTTACAGGATGGAAGAACAGGCATGAGAAGGGGATATAAATGCTATGGTGTGCTGCTCCAATAGTATTTTCCCAGCAGCATAGCAGCACCCGTTGGTTGCTGTAACTGGCACAGGGAGAAGCACTTCTGATTCCTGCATGGCCCCTGGAGTGGCATGGGAAAGAAAATGCTTGGTTAAGCAGCCAGCTGAGGGTACTTCTGAGACTTGCTGTGTGGCAGCTCCAGACTTACATGATTTACCAAAAATAATTGCTGTCAGAGTGTTTTACTGCTTGTTTGCTTTGCCCTCTACTATATTCTTCACTGAATTAACATTGTATGACAGGAAGGAAAAGGTGCAGCCTAACAGGTAGAGCACTGTTTATTAAAGGGAAAGGAGAGGCAGACGTGGATTCTAGTCCTTCTACCCAGAATTCTGTATTGTTTCATAAAGGTTTAATAGAAAACTGCAGAACGGGGCATTTGAGTGAGGTCTGGGCCTGTAACTGCTGCAGGATTGTGTTTATTCCATATTCTCTTTCTCCTGCTGTATTTTGAAGATGAGAGGCGGTGCAGAAAGCAGCCAGCCATCAATAATGTAATGATCAGCTCACTCTTAGGAGAGGGGGCCTTCTGACAAGCTTTCATGGTGTTCAAGAATGTAGGAGACCACCACCAAATTTCCAACACGCAATGGGACCAAGGTGGGAGGGAAGGCTGAAAAAGTATATACTATGTATTTTATGAATGATGTACCCTAGGAGTGTATTATTTTAAGCAATGTACCTGCAGTAATGTTAATTAAACACAAATATTTGAGCAGAAATATCATGCAGATAATACTTTGCCAGGACTTGTCATGGTAGCCTTACAGTGCACATCTAACAGAAGTGAATAATTACTATCAAAAATCTTTTTCTGCACTGCACAGGTCTGAAGGCATTCTTGCATCACCTGAAAAAGCATTGGTTTCAAATGCCAAGCACTGACTGAAAAAAATATAACCATTCAATGTATTTAAGTCATTGTAGGGACCTATAAATCACAGCTGATAGGTCATGTGGAATTCTTGATGGAATCACAGCCTTTCCACTTCATATAAATCCTCCAACCACATGGTTCCTGGCCAAAGTCAGAGCACACATGAGCCAGGCTTAACAAGCAAGAGTTATGAAGGATCCTATTTCTTTCTTTAGGGAATAAATGAATAAGCCAAGAAAACAACTCAGCAGGTCGCAGGAGAGCAGATCCTGGAGGAGTTACCACCTGTCAGCAGATATATTGGCTCACAGTTAGACGTTGTGGTGTTTGTGCAAGATCAGCATTTGGTAAGTTAGCCAGAAGACCACCACATTCTCTGTCAGCAATTGGATCACTGAATTAGCACAAGTAATTTATCAAGAGTACTTTAAGAAAACACTTAGAGGAGCATTAGATCAAGAGAAAAAAGAAAAAGCAAGATAACTTGGAGGAGTTCTGTAGCTTTTAGGCAAGATGCTAAAGGGGTGTTATCCTGCAAGGGGTAGTCTGTGGAGCATGCTCACCTTCCAGGCTAAACAAATTTTACAGAGAATTATCCCACAGAGAGCAGAGAGCTTCCTCCAGAGAACAAATGAGAAGGTAAGGACAAAACAGATTTTCTGAAGTGGTGTAATGAAGTGGTGTAAAAGAGTTCTCTAGTGAAGAAATAAATCCGAAGATCTGACATTCCATGTTGATGTATAAATCTTTAGGACTGCTCACAGCTTATGTATTAGCAACATGAGCTGGCAAGAAAAGGAAGTCTTTTTGTAAAAAGGATGCCTTCCTGGGTATGCTCAACCACCTCATGAATTTGGGAACACTAAGAGGAAATATTGCCAGCTAGTATTGCTAAGGCCTCCTGTGTGCAAGGAGGGGGTTCGTAAGCCTGGGTATCTAAGTGTTGTCTTGCAATGACAGCTTTTTCTTATTTCTTTTCCATGGGCTCATGCTGGGAATGTTTTAAAGAAAAGAATGAGGTGTTTTATTGGCTCAAGTTGTTGGAATGCTTTAGAGGTTTTTGCTGAGGAATCCAAGCCCTGGCAAAGAATTCTGTGTCAAGCTATGCTGAGGTGGTGATGATGCAAACTGGAATGTGGATTGTACAAGAGGTTGGGGAGAGGTGCTATTTTCCTGCTAGATGAAATATGGGAGAGGACAACCCCTGCCTAGGGAGACACAGAATGGAAGTCTCTCATGGCTGTCATGAACATGTTCCTACAAGTTTCCCAAACACCAAAATGAACAGCCTTTGAGATAGGCAGAAACATTGTGAAAGGTCCATTTATAGGAGAATAATCACACTCATTACAATTAGTCATTCAATATAATTCTTGGTCAGAATTAGTGGTTACAATTCCAGGTTTGTGAAGGTAATTAAAACTGTAGCCTAGCTAGGTCTTGCTTGCCTTGTCTTCTTGCTCTGTTTGGCAAAATGGAGTTTGCAAGATTAATTTGCCTCAAACATGCTAAATGTGCTTTGTTTTTTGCACAGCTGGGAAGTTCCTGAATGGCTGAAGGCACTGAGCCCTCACTGCAGAACACACAAAATGTAAAGAGACAGCTGGGTAACAGGCAGCCCATTAGGCCTTATTGCTGTGTTCTCTCCATGCACTGCAGTCATCCTACATACAAACCTCTGATGATGTTAGAGGGGCCAGCATGCAGTGCACAATTTCATTTTGGAAGGAACAGAAAGGAATCGTTCCTTGTACGTAACTTTAAATATCTTGGTTAATGTTTCACAAAAAGGAGTAAGGCTATTAAGTAAGACTAAGCTGAACTAAGGAAGGACTTTTTGTGTGTGTGTTCTTCTATTGAAGGAGAACAAGTTTCCTTTCTGCAAACTGATAAAATTATACTGTAATTTACACTCATTATTAAGCTCATACCAACTGGTATTATAACAAACTTCATAAAGTAGTCCTTTTGGAATTGTGTCACTGTTTTAATTACCAAACTCATCATGCTTTTTGGTCATTTGTGTCTGTATAATATTTCAGGAAAAACAGGCTTCATCTGAAGTTGCATAACTGATGATTGTTATCTATAATGATTTGTAGTGAAAACAACTAGTGGGCAGTTCCAGTCTGTTATTACTGTAAATCAAATTATTTCTGCTTGCACTCCTCTTGTTCTTGATCTCTGTATTCAGGATGAAGTTTTGGTATGCTTTTTTCCAGAATAATTTTCAAAATATATATTTGGGGCAAGGCATGAAATGACAATCCAACTTTTTATAATAACAAATGGTGTTAAAACAAACAGAGAAATTTATGGGCATTTAAGCTGAGAAATAATTGCAGTTCGCAAAAATTGGGACAACAATCCTTAAGCATATTTTTAAAAGTCTTCATTCACTGCTATGTTGTTATAAATACATTGTATTCTGATGTTGCAATGTTTTCTGACAGAAGTTGCTCAAAATCTGCAATGTTAGAAAGATTTAGGAAGATCTATGGTCTTCAACAACTTAGTAACAGCAGCTGTTGTAAATAAACACAGTAGTGCTTATGTAGTGCCAGAGTAAGAAATAAGTTGAAATATATACCTCAATTCTATTATAATACAAAGATAAAATTTAAATTTATGGGAAGATAAAGTTAGGCTCATGAACTAAGGAGATGCAAAACAGATCTGTGATCCTGCAGTAGATTCACTCAAGGCGAAGGGTGTTGCAGACATAAGCATTTGGAAGTTTCCAGAGGTATGATAACTTCTTGCAAGCTTGAACCTGACCTATTTTGTTCACTGCAATTTAAAACACTTGAGACTGCAGAGGCTAGAGGAAAGGTTAGTGTTTTTTAAATGATAACATTCCAGAGCTGCTGAGACCAGCAGTAAAAAGTAGACCTTTAAGTCAGGGCCTATCAGGCTGCAAGAAGTTACTTAGGGAGATCTTTTCCATTTTTGTCTGTCAAATTGCTTCTGCTGTTTCTACTTTCCTCACTCAGCTCACCAGCTCTTACAGGTACACACACCTTTCTGGCATGTTAGCTAAAACAAACTCCACACCTTGCCCTTCCTGAAGCAAACTTGTATGAATGTGTGAACACATGGCACTAGTCTGTGTATGTTTGCTTTATGTCTGTGTTCAAAAGTAAGTGTGGGGATGAAATGGCCAATAGAAAATAGGCTTATCAACCAGTACAGCTTGTAAGGAAAAAGCAGTTTACTTGGAGATGCAAGACAAGAAAACTAACATTAATGCTATGGATGCTCCCAGGCAAAGTGACCATGTTTGTTTGTTTGTTTGCTTCTTTTATTGGTTCTAAAGGGTTATTGAGGTACTGAATACAGAAAGAAGATAATTTCCTCAGCAACTATGCCTCCAGAAAAAGGTTTTGGCTTGTGCTCATTCATGTTTTATAGCATATAATCAAATGATATCACTGGTAAAAAACAGATACCAAGCCTAGTGATCTCTAGTGGGCATCCTGTTGGCTTTAGCAGCTGTGATTGTTCTGGAGGCAAAACCAAAATTCCTCTTGGGGGTTCAACTCAGGTTGGTGCAAGCTGATTGTCTGAGCTAAAGAGCGTGATCTGGGAGCCACAATTTTCCGTTTCCTTTAAGCCTCAGAGAACACAACCCTTGGTGCTTAAAACATCCCAGTGTTGCCTACCAGGAACCATGGTCAGGGTTTCTGGGGAAGGAAATACAAGGCCTAATGCATTACTTTTCCCATAGCAGTGTAAGCCAGTATTTTGTTGTAATTAAGGAAAATGGTCTTACAGTAGCACTGTGATACTGGGAGATAGTGATCCTAAAGCATTTGCATTTCAAGTTATGTATTTGGGTAAACTGAAATATTGAATATTCATCCAAAAAGAGTGAGAATATGTGATTATTTAAATAAGAGATTTATTACCCACTCTTAGTTTTTTATTCATCTCAGCTACTGTTTTAATAGCTCAGGCAGAATTCTCTAACTTTAAAGATTTAGTGAATTTATGGATTAAAATATTAAACTAGAATGAAACAATCTAGACACTCTGTAATTGGAAATTGTCTGAGGGCAGGCTATTGCAAACAGA
The DNA here is from genome assembly GCA_013389925.1 of Aegithalos caudatus. Classification (NCBI taxonomy): domain Eukaryota; kingdom Metazoa; phylum Chordata; class Aves; order Passeriformes; family Aegithalidae; genus Aegithalos; species Aegithalos caudatus. The sequence continues at coordinate 1,583 of WEIU01017042.1, read as the reverse complement.
TTGAAGGTCTCTAGTGCTGCTTCACTCCTCAGGTGAGAGGCTGTGTTTTCAAAGTTGATGACTTTGGGTACACAGGATTGGTAGGGAGCTATTAGTAATAGTGAACAATACTATCTTCTATCTGCTAAGCTAGTTCTTTCAAACACAGTACCGATCAATATACTTTTAATTCCTAGGCTGGGGCATTGATTATATGATTATACTATCACAGCATTAAACTATGAAACCTCAGTAACTCATGCCACATCCAGAACATGGATTATTTATCAATAAGCAGATTCCTTGACATGTTGATTTGGCTTTCTGGTTTCCAGTGTGCTCAAACATGATGAAAACTAAAATCTTAGTATTGATCTTTAAAAAAAAAAACACCATCAAACCCAACAACAACCACAGCAAACAAACACTCCAAAACCCCAAAAACCTGCCCAGGGGGTCCCAAGTTGCCACAATATGGAGAGAGAAGAAATGCACTGATGGAGTGAAGTGGGAGTGTGTGTTTCAGGGTGTTTTCTGAAAAAGATATATCAGCCTTT